>CM076571.1:275187296-275362127 GCA_034641835.2 Pinus albicaulis
TAGATATAGTTGGTGTAGAGACAAGAAAACCTAACGCAAGGCAATTTGACCCGAACCAACATGCCCCCCATCATTACCAAAACATTAGGAGAGCTAAAACAACCCATCATCCTAGCAGGACCTAGGACCAGCCAGTGACGACATGTGGGCTATGAGATAGAATCGACCACCAAGTCAATAAATTTAAGGAACAAAAGAACCTTACTAACAACCTTCGCATGGTCACCCCCATCCCACATATCAATCTCTCTAATCGAGAGAAGATCACACACTGTTATTGCAGGATTTGCTCACAATTCCACCATATGATATATTGTGAGTACCTCCCAAGGCTACAAGTGGCAAGGGCAACATTAGGTCTAAACTCCCCGAAGGAGCTAGACGATCCAAAACCAAAAACTCGGAGATGGAAAAAGCAGAATCATGCCCCAATGCCCAATCATCTTCGGGTGTCCACTTCAGGTAGAAAGAGTAGCGTTGGTTCTCATACCATTTACTCGATAAGCACCATGACACTGTGCACCATTTGCACTAATCATAATCACAAAACATATTCATGCCCCTTAATGGAAACATTTAGGCACCTCTGCATGCAGCACAACTTCCAAATCCAGGAAAGTTCAAGTACCCTTAGTACACCACGTGAGGAATGTAAGCTTGCTCTCATGCAAGCCACCACAATGGAAATTCCTCTACCATCCAACGTCGATGATATGCAACACCACATATGATTCATCTCATCATGCATGGTAACCATGAATTGTATTGTCTTCTCATCTTTCATTGGTGTTGAGACTGCTACAACTACAAAATTAGTTGTACATTGATGGTGCAAACTCAATCCCTCTGCACCCTATCAACCTTGTTTGGTTCCACAACATCAACTATGGAATCCTATTCGTGTCTATTGACCAACTCTGTTATGCCCGAACCACCTCCTCACGACCTCACACAAACTCACTCCCCCTTAGATACCTTTTTCCATTCAGACGAGGATATTTTGGAGGCCATGACAAAACCAGATTGTCCATGGGATGCAATGCATCACTGCTCGTTTTTTCTTCCCGAAGAAACATTCGGCCCTAAAAACCCAGAAAACCAAGAGATATACGTTATCGAATCAAAAAATTTCCTCCCATCTAGAAAAGTTGACTGGTTCAAAAATCCCATCCTGACACCCGACGCGTTCGAAGAAGGGAACATGTCCAATATTTCACCAACCATCAAGGTAAATATCTCTAGAAACCCAGGAAAAATCGAAGAAATCTCACTGGGGGCAGCATGCTCCCCAGACGAAGTAATCTCTTACACAAACTTTTTGCAAGAATATAGAGACATATTTGCATGGGATTATTTGGAAATTCTAGGGCTTAGTCCCACTATCGTAGAGCACCATATTGAAACCTGGTCTGACATACCACTGGTACACCAGAAACAACATCAATTACACCCACCTAAGGTAGAATAAATCAAGCAAGAAATCAACAAGCTTCACAAAGTCGGGTTTATCTACCCCATAACTTACACATCATGGGTTTCCAACCATGTTCCCGTCATGAAAAAACATGGCACCATTCACGTCTGTAATGACTTTCGAGATTTGAAAAAAGCTTGTCCAAAAGAAAAATACCCTACCTCGTTCATCGACCAAGTCATCGATGCTTTTGTAAGACACGAGGCCCTATCCTTCATGGATGGTTTCTTAGGGTATAAAAAAATTCAAATTTGGCATACCGATCGATACAAGACAATGTTCACCACCCCGTGGGGTACTTTTACATACCAAGTTATGTCGTTCGGTCTTAAAAACGTTGGAGCCACTTTCCAGCGGGCCATGAACTATATCTTCCATGACCTAGCCCACCTTATCCTCGCTTACTTGGATGACCTCACTATTCGATCCAAGAAGTTAAGTGATCATATAGAAGATTTACGGTTGGTATTCCAAAGATGCTGACATTACAACCTATGCTTGAACCCTCTCAAGTGCATCTTCTGCGTTAATGCAGGTTGACTATTAGGTTTTATAGTATCCCAACAAGGGATAAAAGTGGACCCCCTCAAGGTCTAGGCCATCAAAGAGGTGCCACCACCACGAACCCTCAAGCAAATCCAAAGCTTTTAGGGAAAATCCAAATTCGTGAGATGCTTTTTCCCATATTACACCACTTATGTGCAAGGATTCCCATGCCTTCTTCGTCAGGATATCCCCTTTAAATGGGATGATCAAGCCCAAAAATCATTTGAGGCACTAATAGACACATTATCTTCAGCCCCATTGATCAACCCATCAAATTATGACAAAGATTACACCCTATATCTATCAGTTTTAGAAACCGCCTTAGCTGTGGTGTTAATCCAAGATGGACCCGATCGTAAAGAACACATAATTTATTACGTAGTAAAAAATTATCAGGCCTCGCATTAACGTATGAACCTAAAAAAAAAACTTCCCTAGCCCTTATACACGCAGTCCAAAAGTTTTGGCACTACATTATCTTACTGACAACAATAGTCGTCGTAGCTATCAACCCCATGAGATATGTAACATCCCCAATTTTAACATGCAATTAATTATATCACATAAACAATGAATAATCAACCTAAAAGCTGTTTAACTAATCATCATGGAGTTTTCAGAAACATGAGCAAGACGACTTACCTGTAATGGCGATTTTCCTTACTTGAGACTCCAAGGTTGAACGCTATCTGAATCCTGCTGACCGCAACAAAGTTTTGGGAACAACTCTCCACCCAACTGTAGGCTCAGCTGGATGTAATCCTTCCATAGCTGGCCACCCCCAAGCCCTCAATCAATGTACTACTGCCAGGGTATCCTTTGCCTCACCATACCTTTCTCTCTAGAGAATATATGAAAGAATGAATGATCTTTGAATCTTCCTCAATGTCTATTAAATAGACCAAACAATGGAATGGGAACCACATGCACACATTCACTGTGTCAACATGCAACTTAAGTTTTACTTAATTTAGTGTTCTCTTACTTTTTGTTAGCTTTACTTAATTTATTGTTCTCTTAGTTTAACTTTCTTTCTATTAGTTTCTTAGCTTAACTCTTTGTTAATTTATTTACTTTTGTTAATTAATTCTTTATTTAACTTTACTTATTGTTTATTGTTTTAGGACTCTAGTTTATTATCTACTATTTTATTTAGAACTCCAGTTATTGTTTAATGTTTTATTTATTATTTATTTATTATTCTCTTGACTATTTATTTATTTACTTATTTATTAATTTATATTATATTATATATATATTATTTATTATTTTATAATATTTATGGGACATTACATACTCCCCCTCTTCAAGGAACTTCGTCCCAAAGTTAAGTATTTAATGATATTATATTATATTATTTATTATTTATTACTTCATGTGTGACCAACACCCTCTGCTGAACTAGTATAACCAGCAGGATTCGAAAGTTCTTCACAACACTCAGGAAATCTCAAGGAATCTATGTCCTTTTTCCCACTTTCGAAACCAGGCATAAGCCTCCCTGGTCTATCCCTAGCCAAGGTTGGCCCCAAGGCTTGTGCCCGACTCAGACCTCATCTGCCCCAAGGCAGGCATTCAGTCCCAGTACTCAATGACTCCGGGCATCTCGCAAGGCTGGCCCACTCCCTCCACAGCTCCTTAAGGTGCACAACCCCAGGCATCGAAGTCTTACACCCACTTCTAGACTTCAGTGTTCCCATCCAATACCAGGCACTTGGCCTATAATATCAGGCCCTTGGCCTCCTCAAGATGGTCCCACAGCCCTTCAAGAGCTATCCATCAAGAGACATAAAAGACAAAGGAACCACTGGCATATGTAGTGTTGATTGAGTTTGTCCCCAGCCCATATGGTGTTACATATTCTCCCTCATAGGTATGGGCTGCCATGAGATCATCAAATAAATTGACCCTCTTGGCCTATTTGTGGATTTCCTGCCAATCACCACATCTCAACATGCATCCAATGCATTAGTTATAATCATAACATCATAGAAAATAATTCACATGCCAAGTCTTGCATGTCATCATGACAACATAACATCATTGTTAACCTCAACATTCTGATTAATAACGAACTACATAGGACACATCAAAGTTATATCATGACATCACATAATAAATGAACCACATGTCAATATACCTCATATCCTATGAGAATAATACATAAGAAATTTGGACTAGTTGACACATTTTACAAGATAACTCTAGTCTAATAGATGTCATTAATTGTTTCATTTTCATCAATTCATCATATTGTTTTCCTTCATCCCTATTTGAGAAGCGACATCATCGAAACAACGTTAAACACTAATTTAAATGTGGAGACACAAATTGTTTCACAATCAATTATGTAATATCCAACTAACAAATTCCAAGCATTACCTTGAGTTGATGTTAATGCATGTTCTTTTTATCAAGATAAAAACGTAATAGCCACATAAGACTTAATTGATATTTATAATCCCTTCACCAAAAAGGTTTAACCATATACTACTAATTTTTCTCAATCTATATATTGAAAAAAAATATATTATTATTCTATTAATATAATTCATTCTTCTATAAAATATAATACAAAATTACATAAACATCAAAAATTTCATTCTTTAATTTTTCATTCAATTATTATTATTATTATTATTTTTAAATTCAATAAAACTTACCTTATGTTCAATAATTAATAAAAATATACCTATTAGTTTATATGAGTACTATAATACCATCATAGTAATAAAATACATCTATATCCCTATTTTCCAAATAAAGTGAATCAATAATCATTCAAGGTAAAATGAATTAATAGTCATCCTCATATTATAGCCTCAAATATTTTGGAACACCAAAACTCTTACATAATAATAATAATTCTCTCTAATAAAATTAAATTATTTAATATATATCTGTTCTCTTATGAAAATTTTTTTACCTTTCCTTTTCATTCACATTCAATGACTCAGTAAGGAAGCATAGACTTAATTTATTTTCTAGTGTTTGTGTCTCTTATATGCTTGCATGCAATGTCATCGTACATGAGACATATTGTTGAACTCAAGTTAGCACTCTTCCAAACTCCAACTGACTAAAACTTAAATGCTTCCAAACTCCAATTGACTAAAACTTAAATGAAGATTTTGATAACTATCTTTGGCAGTATGTTAGATTTGCCAAGAACTCCGCTGGAACTAAAATCTTACAATTAAATATTTTGCGTTCAAAATTACCTTAAGATCTATTTTAGACTCCCAACATCCATTAAATTTCCGATGGCCTTGGCCTTTTCAGTTTTCACGTAAAGAAGGGAGATTGAAGATTCTGAAAAAGAGGCTACGCAATGGTGGAAAATTCATGGAAATTTATATCACTAATGCTTATGATGAAAAGTTAATTGGAGAGGTTACTGTGAGACTCTTGAGAAGTGGGCTGTGAGGGTAGTCTGGATCGGCAACGCTCGGTAAGATTTTAGTTGGAACCCAATGTGAACAATATACTGTTGCTATTGGTGGCTATTGAAGAATATTTTAGCTGGAACCCAAGGAGGACAAATTGATGTTGCTTTTGGTGGCTATTGATGAATATTTTTTATGCTGGAACCCAATGTGAACACGATATTGTGGCTGTTGGTGGCTATGGCTGGATTACGAGTGTTATAGTTCTTATGTTAGTAATGTCAATTTAGGACTCTGTTTCAAATCATAAAGCTGGTACCCAACGAGAACAATATCTGTTGCTTTTGGTGGCTAATGATGATTTACCAGAGTTATAGTTTTAGTTTTGGGGTTGAAGGATGGTTCCCAGGGCACATACATAGTGAAGACGGCCTGCTTTAGCGATAATAGGGGTTTAGCTGATTGCTAGCTCTGGGGGCCTGTTAAGGAGAACTGCTTTTTCGATTGATAGGAAGCGTCATTTTGAACAATTCAGGCCTGCCCGATGAAGGTTTTCCATCCTGCATGATATGTCAAGATGTGTACTTTCGAATATACGTGCTTCACAGAAGAGATAGAGATTGCTCTTTATATTATCATGCTTCTTTTTGCTTTACTTATTATAAGATCTATTTATCAGACCCATAGGTCCAATGGGTTTCAATGATAATGATGATTCAAATTCATCGTCTTCATCACAGACTATCACATTGGAATCGGTTTCGAGTGGGTGTGATTTCTTCAGCATATGGTGCTCTTTATGGCATCGGTGGATGGATTCCATTATAATTTCCCGACCATGTAAGATTATAAGCATTAGGTTTCGTAAAATATGGTGGACTTTTCCCGGCTGTCTGTGTTGTTGTTGTTGTATCCAATAGATGTCTGACCATTGTTCTGGTTTTTCCGACCATAGTTTCTATCTTTCGATGACCTTATTCTTACCTTTTCCGGGCAAATTCAAACTCCTGTCCTGCAAAGGATGTGATAAGAACACTGTCATCTTCTCTCCTAACCTCTTCAATGCAGATCGGGATTGGATTTTAAAATGCGTCATTCTATGGTCCTATTATTTCGGTACTGGGCATCGGCATTTATTTGCATGTTGCTTTGAGATCTTTCTTATCCTTGCCTATATTTGGCATTGATTAGAATAATCATATTTTCCTTTTGTCAAGGCATATCTACTGACACCAGGGGATTTCAAACGATGTGGATTAATGAATTGAGGTTTATTAATACAAGTATCTATTCGTTTTCGGAATTGGAAACATAACTCTCACCCGTTTTCTCCTTTCGCTTGCGTCTACTCTGACATTTTCCACCGGCTTTTTGTATTGACGGCTAGCTGACAATATCCTTTGTTCAGGTTGATCTATATATCTTTATTATCAAGTATTATCCGCTGCAGTTTCTTGCAGTGGCGGTATTTTTGAACGTTACTCATCCAGCTGGTTTTCATCATGGCGTGTACAATCAACACCTCATCCACTGCTGCTGCTAATCGGGCGAAGCATCTAGATTCAAGCTCTAACATCATTTCTAAATCTGCTGGGCGGGAAGATGTTGACACTTTAATCGTTAAACAGTCTCTCCAAAACTCCTTTGCTCATGACACTTGCGCTCCGAGCTCTTATAATACACAGAAGCGCAATCGTGGCAGAAAGAAGAAGAAGTCCTATTTCAAGCATAAGATGGAGGTTAAAGAAGTGATCTTAGACTATGACGATCTCTATGGCAGGGTTGCCAGTCTGCAGAAGAGGGAGGTCATAGGAAGATGGATGTTCCCCGACAGCAGTGATTTCGACACGTCCAAGTGGATAAAAAAACACTGGAGTCCGATTATCGGTTATACACCGGTTGTGAGCTCACTAATCAATGGATGGTTCAGTATACACTTTCTGGATGTCAAAGATGTTGAAAAGATCACAAACCGGACCTGGGTGCGTGGAAGGAGTTTCATGCACTTAATTCCCTAGTATCTTGGTTTCAATCTAGTCTTGGAGGCTCCCCGCAATCGAGTTATTTGGGTTAAGCTCCTGGGCCTCCCACTGGAATATTGGACCCTTAAGGCTCTTCGGGCTATTGGAGACACAATTGGAACCACGAAATATATTGACCCAAGCATTTTGGGTTCCAACGAAAAACGAATTGCTTGGATTCTGGTCGAGCTTGAATACTCCGGTGGTCTTCCAGGTGATATTGATCTGGTTTGGGGTAATAGGAGGCATCGCCAGAGAATTGATTTCTGGGGCATTCCTTTTCGTTGCCTTATCTGCCATCGCACTGGACATCTGAAGGAAAATTTTCCATTTCGTTTGTGCATGGTCCGTTCTGAGGGTGAAAATAATGCTGTGACAAATGGTCGGCGGGCTGGGAATGTATCAGGGACATCTGGTGAGCTAAATTCTGGAAATCCCAGTTCTCTCAATTCTGATGATGAGGCTTATGTCACTGCGCTGGACCAGGTGGAAGGAATGTTTAACAACAATCGTGTTTTGGACCCTGAATCCAATGATGATCCACCTACGGATCTCTATCATTGTCATCCATCTCTGTCTACGGATCCAGGTAATTCTTTTCCCCCTGTTCATAGTCAAAAATCATCACTGGATATTACAGATGATGACGTTCCCATATCACATTCTGTGACTATTTTGGACGATAGTCCTATTGATAATCCGCTTTCTGGTAATAGTCATATACAATCAAATGCTGAGACCCCATGTTTGTCCACGAAATTCTATAAAGGAGAGTCGTCGTCCCTCCACATGAACTCAACCCCCGGTCCCCACTCGACTCTTGATGTTCCAACCGAATCTTATCATCACATCAACCTCCCGGAGTCCCCCAGGAATTCTGTTGGTAGTGATCTGGATTCTATTTTGGAAAATCCCAACATCGACTTGGCCGCCCTCATGGTCTTTGACAGACCTCCCCCATCCACTGAATCTAGATCATCAAACCTTTCTTCCAATCCATCCTCAAAACGTAATTCCAAGTCGGTCAATAAGTACTCTAGGGGTAAATTCAAAGCCATTTCCCTGTTCTCGGAGAATGACGAAAATCTCACTAATATCCCGATTACTCTCAATGGAAGTACATCGGATATTCCTCGGGCGCTTAGAGCAAGTTCCCCGGTGCGGGATTTGTCATGAATCACATCTTATCTTTGAATATTAGGGGGCTGGGAAATGCCTCTAAAACACATTGCCTGAAGGATATACTGTATACTGTAAATCCAATTATTTTTTTGGGTCAGGAAACCATGTGTGCTAGGGAAAGAGCTATCAAGACGTTTCTCGGTTTTAAGGCCGGTTGGAACACTGTCGCTGTCGATGCTGTTGGGCTATCTGGAGGCCTGATTGCTATTTGGAACCCTGATCATGCAGCTTTTAAGGCGTATAAATTTTTCGGGGGCATTTTACTTTCTGGTCAGCTTAGAGGTATGGAAGAACCTGTTAACATAATCAACATATATGCCCCTTATTGTAATAGAATGCCCTTCTGGAAAATAATGATGGATTCGGGTATTCTCTCACTACACAATTTAATCTTGATGGGGGATTTTAATTCCATCCTAAGTGCTGATGAAGTTTGGGGTAATTCTGCCAGATTGGACCCACTCTCTTCTTTTATATCTGACATGTTTTTTGATCTACATTTGGTTGATATTAGGCCAATTCCTCTCATGCCGACCTGGTCAAACAAGCGTGCTGGTGAGCACTATATTGGAAAGAGACTAGACAGGGCTCTGGTCAGTGCAGGTCTTGTGGTAAGATGGGGAATGCTCAGAGCTGAGGTGGTTGCATCGGATATATCCGATCATATGCCTATTAAACTATCCTGGAAACCTAATGGCACAACTAAAGGAAGGCCATTTAAATTTAATAGAATCTGGTTGGAGGATAAAGATTATTCAAAATTGGTCTACAGGGTATGGCAACAGGAAGTTGATATGGAGGGTCTCATGGATTGGGACTATTTTCATTACAAGCTACAGAGAGTTAAGAAAGCCTCCAAGGAATGGGAGATCAGGAAAAAGGCTGCCCTTCGGATGGAATATCGAGAAATCTCTTCACAGATGGAGGAGTTATATGCCTCCTTTTTGTCCACTAGCCCTTCCGTAGCTGATCTACAACTTCTTAAGGATCTTGGAGCAAGGAAGCGGGAAATATTAAGGATTGAAGAGGTGACTTGGAGATTGAAGAGCATGAGTTTATGGCTAAAGGAGGGCGATTTGAATACTCATTATTTTCACAAGACTGCCAATGCAAGGCGTGAGAGAAATGCCATATGGCACATCAAAAAGAATAATGGCAGTTTTGTGTATTCTACTCCAGAGATTCAGGAAGAAGCCGTTGCATATTTCTCAATTTTTTTTAAAGGTCAGATCAGTCGATTAACGCTGAGAATCAATCTTGGATTCTCGATAATTTTTCCAGATTTTTCAATGAGGAGGATATTGTGGCTATTGATCAAGGTATTACAGGGAATGAAGTTCTAAAGGTCCTGAAATCCTTTCCCCATGATAAATGTCCGGGGCCTGATGGATGGCCAGCGGAATTTTTCATCTTTTTCTATGATTTACTGGGCGCTGAGCTTACGGATATGGCGGAGTCATTTCGCAGAAGTGGTATTATGCCTGCAAATTTGAACTCATCATTTATTGCCCTCATTCCTAAGGTATCGGATCCTTAGACTTTCTCTGATTTCAGACCCATTGCTCTTTGTAACCTTATTTACAAAATCACTTCTAAGATCATTTCCCTTCGATTAAAAGAGGTCTTATCTAGAAATATCTCTGTAGAGCAATTTGGGTTTCTAAACGGCAGATCCATACATGACGCCATTGCGATTGCCCAGGAAGTGCTCCATTCCATGAATTTGGAAAGGAAAGAAGGCCTGATAATGAAGGTGGATTTACATAAGGCCTATGATTCCGTGGATTGGTCCTTTATTCGGGTCTTACTGCTCAAAATTGGTCTCCCCATCCACATCATCTGATGGATCATGTCATGTGTATCAAATGTTCGATACGCTGTGGTGATTAATGGTCTTCCATCTCGTTTCTTCAAGGCGGGTCGGGGGTTACGACAGGGGTGTGCTTTATCCCCCCTCATCTTCATTCTTGTAATGGACAGATTCAGTCGATTGATGCATGCAGCTGTGCAGAAGGGTTATTTTCAAGGATTCTCTTTTTATAATAGTGTTTCTACTTCGCACTCCCTCTTCGTTGATGATCTATTTCTCTTTGGCTATTTGATCAGGAACCATTGGTTCTATATATATATATATTAAATTTTTTCGCTTTGAATCTGCAACAGGGCTCAGTATCAATCGCAGTAAATCTCTTCTTTTATATGGATCCGGAAATATACAAGAGGTTAACTTCATTGCGGAGTTCTTAGGTGTTGGCATTCGATCAATCACAATGGGTTTCAAATATCTGGGCTTTGTAATCAAACCCTGTGGTTATAAAAATAGCGACTGGAACTGGATCATAGACAAATTTCGGGCTCGGATTCAACGATGGACCCATCGATGGCTTTCTCTGGGCGGTCGGTATATTATGATTCAATCTGTTTTATCGCAAATGATTGTATTTTGGGGCCATTTGTTCTATCTTCTGGCAGGTGTCATCTCTATGATTAATAACATCATATCGCAATTCCTCTGGGGAGGAGTTAACATGGACAAGAAATATCATCTCTGCCGCCTGTCAGCTATCAGTTTGCCCAAGGATTTAGGCGGATGGGGCATCTTGTCGTCTCGTGAATTTAATTCAGCACTACTGTCCAAATCTTTCTGGTGTGCTGTTCAGGGTTCCGACCTCTGGTGCGATATTATTAGAACCAAATATATTCGCGGTGATGCCCTGTTAATGATAAAAGATAATCATTTTCCTTTCCCTCGAAATATCTCTTTCATTTGGCGCAGCTTTAAAACGGTTATGATTCACATCTCTCCTCGATTAAGCTGGCATTTTCATGATGGGAGAAAAATTCCATTAGGATTGAACAACATTCTATTGCTGCTGCCATATTTAGCTCCATATCAGCGCCTTCTCCACGTCTTGACTCAGCGTGGAATCATATATTTCTCACAGGTTATCTATCATTGGTCTTATGGAGCGCCTATTTTCAAAACCGCTTTTCAGATTGGCCTGACGGGATCCGATGCAGATGAGTGGGATTTTATCCGGGATCAGTTGCGTATTGCTGGCCTGTGCTACGCTCCCGGCGGGGATCAAATTGTATGGGATGGTCCTCTCAAAGACAAAATGGTAATTGTTAAGGAGGCATACAGAAATATTATTGTTTCATCTCACTTGCCAAATGCCTCCAAAATCTTCTTCCCCTTCTGGCATAGGCGCATTCCAACGAAAATCACAATTTTTGGGTGGCTGGTATGGAAGGGGAAAATCCTCACATGGGATAATCTCAGGAAGCGGGGTCACCATGGGCCCAGTTGTTGTGTTATTTTCTTTGCTTCTGAAGAATCCATATCACATATATTCTTCAAGTGTCCCATTATTGTTGGTTTATGGAAGTTGTTTTGTCCTTTCTTTCTGAATCCATCATGGATACCAGTGGATTTCATCTCTCCCACTTGCGAGTGGGATAAATTAAGCAGCAGTTACATATCTCTTCCTTTTTATTTTATTTGGGAGGTGTGGCTTGCTAGGAATCTGTCGATTTTTGAGAATAAATCTTTCCAAGCTCATTGGGTGTTTGCGGCCATTAAATTATGGGTTGAGGATGGTCCAAGACTGTTTAATGATAATGTCGGAGACGCTTCACATCGCATCAGATCTCATGAGATTGGAATTCCATCCATTTACTTTGACGGGGCTTCTGCCGATGGCTTGACGGGCTGTGGGGTATGGATCAAGATTTCTGATAATGAACGTTACCACATCTATTGGAATGGTGGTCCAGGTTCTAACAACAAGGCTGAGATCATGGCTTTGTGGGGGGGACTCCTTGCGGCTACTGATCTACAACTTCAGGACATACATATATATGGCGATTCCCAACTGATTATCGGATGGATCACCAACAGTTTCCATATGTATTCCCCTCCTCTTATTGGATGGATTGTCAGGACCAGGAGCCTGTGGCATAGATTGAATCGTCCTCCAATCAAGCATATTTTCCGAGAAAATAACACCAGGGCAGATCGGTTGTCTAAGATGGGGCTTTTAGCTGATTTTGGATCCATGAAAGTGATTCACTTTTATGATGGAAGACAGACTGGGGAATTCTCCATTCCCATTCCATGAATACTATTTACATCCCAAGTATTTTTTGTTTCTAACATCGACAAACTGGAAGTTTTGGTTTTTGTTTTCAGGATTTCTCCAAAGGATGATGTTTGTTTCTCACAATGATTATATCAACAATTTTAAATCTGTATCCGGGTTGTTTAATGGGACTGCTCACTCCCCATTACAACTGTTATATGTCTGTACCAAATTCTGATCGATGTACATGATTTTTGGTATCATTGCAAGTGCGTCTGCTTATCACATATCATCATCTTCTAGTCAGCCAGATTCACAGCACATGCGGAGACAACTATTTATCAAGCGAGCCTGAGATATAATTTTTCACTTCGGTCTTACTTTCTCCTACAGGATTATACCTCTGCTCCCTCATATCAAGCTAGCCGGGTTTATTATTTCAAGCGAGCTGGATGTCTATGTCAAGAGAGCCTGCCTTATGATATCAAGCGAGCCTGATCTATTCATTTACATGCTCTTATCATGATATGGAAGGAGCACCTAAGATCTATTAACTCATTTCAAGCGAGCTGGTCGGCCGAGAAGCATCTATAATGGTTTTGTACTCCATCTTCTGTAATGGCATCATCATAAGTGGAGTATTTTTGGATGAACCTTGCCCTTTCTGCTTTCATACATTTTCCAATCTTTGTCTCGGTTTTACTACTATCTATATAGTTAAGCTGTTTCCTTTGGTTTATTATGCTCTATATTTCCCCTTGACATTCATATCTTAATCAAATGTCGGGGATATTGGTAAGGGATGCAACATCTCCCGTTATGTGGAGGCCATTATGTTTTTAATGCTCATTCACTCTCTAAATGAGCTCCATTTCTTGGCCTGTTATGGTGCCTTCTCGCTGAACTTCATCAGCTGAGATTTTGCTATATATGTACTGTTTATATCTTAATATAATCAGCGTTCTTTTTTCTTCTGAAAAAAAAAAGTAAATATTTTCTTTTAGTTTATTCAAGTCGAGTTCAATGTTGACTCGTCGTGCTCAATCAAATACATATTTCTATTTAAACCGCGAGATTGAGAATGTTAGGAACGACATCTCTTTTAATTCGTACCCCGTAATCTAATATAGATTTCCAATGCTCATGCAATCGCTAATCAAATTGAGAAGTCATGCAAACACAAATAAAATTTAAATTCAATAAGGTTTGCACATAAACATGTACGTTATCTACACTGGATTTTATATTTTAAGATAATTAAGATATATTTTTAATTTTACGTTTGTCTCCATTGAATTTTAAATGATAGTTATATTATTTTAAAACAATTTCGAATAAAAGACCAATTGACTATTAATGCTCCATGAGATAATATTTCCCTAATAAAAATCGAATCGTCTTCCCACTTTAGGACAATATCCAATCGAAACCCAAGCCCTCGTGACTGTTTTTTTTTTTTTTTCCTCACAAACCCCAAATTAATTTTAGAATTAAATGTAAAGTTGGGCACTACTGAAGAAACCAACGCACGAATACATATATCTAATTGCAGTTCGATTGACATACAAGTCCCTAGTGATCACGGAAGCATATGTCAACACAGAAGCATATGTCAAGTGTGTGTAGTAATTGGTTACGAGGCTGCGTTCAAACATTGTGCCCTGCCCCACTTTATCAACATGATTTTTGGTTAGTGGTTTAGTTGTTATTTTAATGCGCTTAACCATTGGTGGGTCGTGAGTTAAATCCGTTTTATCCATCTGTTACAAATAAAACATCTAAATTGAAATAAAAATAAAATTTAAATTTAAATTTATACCTTATAATTTTTTATTTTTTTTTCTAAATTATGCTAATTCTATTTATGAAAACATACTGTTACAAAATTGCCTCAGTTCAGCTATGAGAGCCTTAAGACTGGGCTTGATGTCCATGCTTTAACAAAGTGACGAAATTCCCTATTTGGGAAACCAATTCTTTTAAGCTGAGTTTCACCGCCCTTGAGAGGGAAACCGATGCATTGTTCATTGCATACAACATAAAAAGCAAAAAAATACTAGAGTAGCATGCAGATGTTGCTGCTGTAGAAAACCAAAGAAAATCAGTGTATCTCCCAAAAAAGTAGAACGAATGTACCGTGTTGAACCAAGCAGACCGGAA
Source organism: Pinus albicaulis (assembly GCA_034641835.2). NCBI lineage: Eukaryota > Viridiplantae > Streptophyta > Pinopsida > Pinales > Pinaceae > Pinus > Pinus albicaulis. Next base: position 275,202,148 of record CM076571.1, read on the forward strand.
TTACTGCTCGTGAGCTGGAGAAGGCAGCTCCTCCACTATGCGACACCAGTATTCGTCCTCCGGATCTTCAACTGCTTCTTTCTGTTCGCCATATTTCCTTGCGATGCTCGCGTCCACCTGCATGGGTTACTTACCCAGGTCGGGAGGGGCAGAATCTGGGGGCGCAACCAGTCATTCAGGAAAATTCGCAACCAGGGCGGGATTAAGACCAAGGGGAGGGGGGGTAGGACCGGCCATAGGAGGAAGACAGAGAGGTGTTTCTTCTCTCAGGGTGACAGTAACAAAGGTAGTGACAATGGGCTGGTTGAAGGAGCATTCAAAGCGGAATTCCGCCCTCTGATAGGTTTGACGCAGAGTGTGACTGTCAGAAGCACGAGAGGCAGGGGAGACAGGTTTGGTCGGAGTAGCAAAAGGAGGCGAGGAGGGATGAGCTGCGCGAGTAATGCTAGGATGGCTAACGCGACCTCTGTGGCTGCGGGTGTTTGGGTAATGCCCCCACTCAATATCCTCAGAAGAGGTCTCTGCGTCTGAACTGGCGGAAGGACGAGAGCGATCAGACCGGCCACGACTTGCACCCTGGCGACACCGCATTCGGTGACAGAGTCTTGGCATGGTGGGTGCAATAGCTTGAAACTGCCTGAGACAATGAGAGTAGCAAGGGGCCAGAGGAGACCCACAGTGAATGCCAAAAGGATCCTGCAGACAAGAATTGAAATAGCAGAAGGCACTTTGAGAAAAATGACTACCAGGAGTGGTTTCCAAACAGCTTAGCAAAGAGCAGCGTCGCCCCGTCTATGTGTGAGCGCTTGGCTCGGCACAAGCAGCAGGGCAGGCGCTCCACAGGAATTGCAGAGGGCGGCGAACAAAGCATGAACAATCTGGAGAGCTCGAGACAAAGGCCATAGTTAAACAACTGAGCAAGCCGAGAAGAAGTGAGTGCCGGCGAGGGAGAGTAAATGCCAATAGAGCTGGAGGATTAATGACGATTTTAATGGAGCCACAGGGGACCATATGGCCACCCCATGAGAGCCTCCTTGGGATGTGTCCGGGAACCGACGTCCCATTAGGCCTCAAAACCATCCGCATCCGAAGTCGGGCGATCATTGTGCACCAGCTTGATGCAATTCTGAAGAAGATCTCTATCATGGATGATTTGAAGGGGGCCATGATGGAGAGTATTGATGCTATCAACTCCTAGATTAGCTAGGATATCAGCCAATTTATTGCCTTCCCTTTTGGTGTGGGTGAAGGAGATTGCCTGGTTGTTTTTCAGCCAGTTGCTTATTCTTTCAATTCTGGTAGCCATTTGCCAACTTGTGGCTGCTTTCGCTGAACTGGTGCCCTGAAGCAGCTGGTTGGCCAACCTGATGAGAATCTGGGAGTCCCCTTCTACAATGGTAGGGGAGAAGTTGAGGAGATGGATTAGGTTCAGTCCTTGCCATAGCCCTTCCAGTTCTGCTGAGTTGTTGGTGTCCCATCCTATGGATCCGAAGTAGATAGAAAGGACATCTCCTTGGGAATTTCTGAAGATGCCACCAAATCCTGCTTGACCTAGATTGCCTTTTGAGGCTCCATCAAAGTTCATCTTGACGATCCCTGGTGGCGGAGGAGTCCAGTGAAGCGGGGCATCAGGAGTCTTCCGCCTGTTGGAGTTGGAAATGGTCGAGATTTTGAGCTGCCAGTTTTGCAATATGGCGATTTCCTTTGGCTGTTTGGGAAGGTCCTCTTCCTGCCAGGAATGGAGAGCAAGAGACTCCTGGAGATTATTGCTGAAGTTGTTCCAAATGGTGTCCAAGGGAGTGGTTTGATTTTTGAATATTCTCTTATTTATCTCTTTCCAAAGAGACCAAAAGAGGATACCTGGAATGATTTTCCAAAGAGTGTTAAGAAGAGAGCTGCTGTAAGGATGCCTGGGCCAGTTGCATATGATATTAGTTAGGTCCCCATTCGGCTTTCTTTTTTGACACCTAAAATAGATTTTCTCCCAAAGAGTGTTAGCTAGCTCGCAGGAGATCATGAGGTGTTGACCTGTTTCGTTATTCTGTTTGCAATTTGGACATTGTGAAGGACCAAAGAATCCTCATTTGAGCAGGTTGTCCCAAGTGAGGATTCTTTTGTGACTAAGTAGCCAGAGAAACGTTGAGACTTTTGGCCAGGTACCTGGAGCCCAGACAAATTTCCACAGCGGGTCACGGGGGTGAGGTACTGGATGCATGAGAGAAAAGGCTTCTTTTGTAGAGAACATGCCCCTAGTCGAGTATCCCCATCGAAGAATATCTGGTTCCTTCGAACATCTTATTTTCCTGCGTTGTAGTTCCTCACTGAGTGCTTCCCATGTATCGTCCTGAGCGAGAGGGATGATATGAGTTGGGTGCTTACATTGTCTAAATTCATTGCAGCTTGTGGGGAGCCAAAACTGGCTGACTTTGACTTCCTCAGGTCCAGTGATTCTCCTGCCGTTGGTGAGGTTGAGAGTATCAATCAGCTTTGGGTTTTGCTGCCAGGAGTCTACCCAGAATCTGGCTGTGTGCCCATTGCGTATTTCCCAAAATATATGTTGCTGTATGAGAGTGAAATGCTGTTTGGCTGCATTCCAGATAAGGGAGCCAACGTTTTCTGGTGAGAGCCTGATTAGATCTTCTGGCGATCTATTATTAGCATACTTGGCTGTCCAAATTTTGGCCTAGGGCGTGTGTGGATTTGAGAGCCATTTCCACCACATACAAGCTCCCATGACTTCGTTGCTGTGGAGAGGATCTTTGAGCCTGAGTCCCCCTGCTGCCTTTGGGGCGCAAACCATGTTCCAGTTGACTAAGGCCCATTTCTGATTTTGGCCTGAAGATCCCCAAAGGAATCTACGTTGCAAAATCTTGATCTGTTTGAGAACCCATTTCGGGGCTGCAAGCACAGAGAAAAGATAGAGGGGCATGGATTGCAACACAGCTTTGATGAGAATGAGTCTGCTTGCCAAATTGAGAGCTCTGTAGGTCCAAGAAGAGAGCCGGGCTTCAAATTTTTCCAAGAGAAGGTTCCAGGAAGAGTGTTTAATGGCAGTATCAATGAGAGGCGCACCCAAGTGTTTGGTAGGGAGGTGAGCGATTGAGAAACCAAGAATTCGGGCTATGCTGGCTTGGGTTTGGGGAGGAGTGTTAAAGAAGAAGAGCTGGGATTTGGATTCGTTAACAGTCATACCTGAGGCTTGAGAGAAAAGGTTCAAAATGGCTTTAAAGGAGCGAGATTCTTGGGCAGAGGGGAAGCCAAAGAGCATATTATCGTCGACAAATTGTTGGTGGGTTGTAGTGGGAGAATCATGGAGGGAAATGCCACGTAATTTTCAGGTTTGGACAACATGATGGATAAGTCTGCTGAGGCCTTCAGCCATGAGAACAAAAATAAAGGGGGATAGAGGATCCCCTTGTATAATGCCTCGGTATGGCGAAAAAGGAGTGGAGGGGATACCATTGATGAGGATGGAATATAAGGGGGTCGAGATGAGGCTCATTATCCATCTTATCCACATCTGGTCAAAGCTAAAAGCGCTTAGGATGTGCTGAATGTAACGCCAACATAATTTATCAAACGCCTTAGAAAGATATATTTTAAGAAGCATACCTAGATTTTTGGTACTCTTTAAGGAATGAATGACTTCATGAGTTAAGATGATGCCATCCATTATTTGACGACCCTCCACATATCCAGTTTGCTCAGGCGATATTAGAAGCGGAAGAAGAGGCTTTAGTCGATTAGCTATAACTTTGGATATGACTTTGTAAATCGCATTGCAGAGAGAAATGGGTCTATACTTATCTGGAGTGCTTGGGTGCTCTTCTTTTGGAACCAGAGCTATGAAAGTTTCATTAAGAGAGGGGAGAAGCCAATGTGAAGCTCTTGATTCATCTACTAGCTGCCAGACTTCCATTTTGATGAGATCCCAAAAATGATGAAAGAATTTTGAGGTGAAACCATCAGGCCCTGGCGCCTTCCCTTCCTTAGATTGAGCCATTGCTGTTTCAACCTCCTGAAGGGAAACTGGGCGTAATAACATCTGATTGTGCTCTACGTTGACTAGCTTGGGGATTAGCTGGGAGATTTTGTCGATGGCCAGTTGCCTATCTAAAGTGCGCTCTTCTTGCTGTATGCTTTTAAAGTGATCCAGAAGCACTTGCTCAATCTCCTCATGTTGCTCCACTTGTTCTCCTTGCTGATTGGTGATGTGGGTAATGCGATTTTGCATTCTTCTTTGAACTGTAGATTTGTGGAAGAATTTAGTGTTTCTTTCACCTTCCTTTAACTAGCGTATTCTAGATTTTTGCCTCCACATGATTTCCTCTTGCTTATGCCTCTCTTCCAGCTGCTTCTGTAGGTCCTGTTATTTGGAAGCCAGGAAATCTGTTCTTCCTTCCTGGATTATTTTTTGCTGAAGTTCTTCCATTTTGTTTTCGAGTATCTTTATCTCCTGGAATATGTTCCCAAAGACAGAGGAGTTCCAATTTTTTATGAGGAATTTGAGATGTTTAAGCTTTTTCTGGAACTAGAACATTTTCGACCCCTCAGGAGGAGTGAAACTGTTCCAAGCAGCAGTGACCATGGATTTAAATGAGGGATGAGAGAGCCAGAAGGCCTCAAATTTGAAAGGCCTTTTGAATTGGGTGCCGATATTTTGCCAATGAAGCGAAATAGGCCAATGGTCTGAGCCTGCCAGCGGAAGTATTGAAGCCGAAAGGTCCCCCCCCAAATAAATGGCATTGTCCGAAATGAGAAAGCGATCCAGTTTTGAGGCGATCTGCTGATTACTTGTCCTCCTGTTGTTCCAGGTGAAGGAGCCATTTGAGAAAGGAAGGTCTATTAGCCAGCTGTTGTTTATGAAGTCTTTGAAGTGGGAGCATTCTGGATCCAATCGTGGCCTTCCTCCATTCTTTTCTTCCAGCTTGGTAATCATGTTGAAATCCCATCCTACAATCCAAAGAGGATAAGTTCTATTAGAATTTAAAGCTCCCATGGTGTTCAAAAGCGCTATTTTCCTGAATTGGTCCTAGGGAAAATAGACATTTGAAAGGTGCCCATGTATGTTTGTTCCAATAGGGTGAAAAGTAGCCTGAATGAGATTATGCGTTGCATGAAATTTTGCTAGCATTATGGACTGAGTATCCCAAGCTATCGCAAGTCCTCCTGAAAAACTTGAGGCATCAATTGCTACCGAATTACAGCTAGGCCAAGATTTGGATAGTATTGAGCCTAGTGATTCACTATTACATTTTGTTTCTTGAAGAAAGAGAATATTAGGTCTTTCTTTCTGAATCGTTTTTGATCATTTTGTACTTCCCAGGGATATTGAGCCCTCTAACATTCCATGAGATGAGTTTCATGGGGAACTGTTTGCAAGAGGTTTGAAAAACCGTGTTAACTTGGGGTATCGTCCTGAGTTCACCAACATTTCCCCTAAAGTGATGGTGCACTGCCAATATGGTTTTCGACCTCTTTTCTTGGATTCCTTCATGACTTTTAGGCTGTCCCAGTGGCTACCCAGCTGAATGCCTAATTTATTTTGCTGTTGGACTTTGGTTAAGATCATTTCAAGTTTATCAATTTGACCTGGATTGATTTTGTCAAAGTCCTTTCGTCTGCAAGCGTCTTCTAGCCCTAGGATGTCAAGCTCCCCAAGGTCGAAACCTTCCGAGTCTTCTTCCATGAGACTTGGTTGACTGCTTCCCGGATTCTCCTCATTTGTTGCTTTAGGATTGGCTTTTGGATCATCGATTTCCATGATGACAGGGTTCCAGGTCAGGAGTTTGGTTGCAGGGGAGGACTTGGGCATGGAGGCCTCACTTGAATGCTTCTCATTCTGAGTAGGCGTGGGGTTAAGATGATCGGGAATGCCTGAGGGAACTGAGGGTTTGAGGGAGGGATTAGGGGAGATATGGATAGTTTCAGAAGATGGATCCGAGTTGGAGAGGACTGCAAAACTATTACTGGTGGAAGGTGTTGGAGGAGGGGTTAGGTTTCTTCCCTATCGCTGAGGGTTTCTTACCATGATTTCTACGCGAGGGAACCTTGGTAAAGCCATCTGGTTCCGATTTATCTTCGGCGTCCCTGTTCTGGGATTGAGAGTTAAGGGGGCAATCTCTGAAAAAATGCCCATGAGCATGACACCTGCGACATCTGAATGGAACATGTTCATAGTCTAAAGGTTGAATCCATTCGAAATCATCATGATATAGACTTACCACATCAGGCAAGGCGTTTTCCAAATGCATGTAGACACACATTCTTGCATAGGAGGTGTATCTGCGGAGTTTTGTCTCTTCTGCTATCTTGATAAACTCTCCAATTCCTTTGCCAATTTCTTGGAGTGAGTCTTCATCCCAGTATTCAAGCAGCAGCGAATATAAGCGTATCCATACTGGTGCCTAGTTGAAGTTTTCTTTATCTGGGTTGAATCGTTCGACCCAGTTTCTGAGATACAACCCTGCTGAGTTGAAGAAGTAGGGTCCTTCGCCCATAACCTTGTTTCAGTCCTCAATGCAATTGAAATTGGCGGTGAAGAAGCCTTTCGGTCCAAGCTGGAGAGTAACGTGTCCCTTGGGCTTCCATTTGGAGGCAATCCATCCTTGCAGAGCTTTTTTAGTTGGCCAGAAGCCGATAAATTTTCCTATGAGGGCATGATCCCTCATGTACTGGATCCGAGCATTTATATGATGGCTTGGAAAGTCGATCTTGGGTCTTTCTGGAGCGATGGGCTTGCATGTGGAGGATGTGGGTGCTGTCGCGTCCTGCCGATTCTGCGAAGTCGAAGTCGGCGTCGAAGGTGCTGCCGTCCCCTGCTCTTTGTCAGTGTCTTCAACTTTTTTGTCAGTGTTAACACGGATTTATTCATTGTTTGCAGGGGGGTTGGCCGTCCCCCCCGAGCTTGTTGCCATGGCTGGTCACCAGTCGCTGTACGCGATTCAGATTTGCGCTGTCAAGGCTGAGCAGGTCTGCAAGGACGTTAGGGTTTCTGCATACCTATGGGAAGGAAACCCTAGCAGAGCGCTCTCAACTGAATTCCCTATAATTTTATTTTATTTTAAATACTAGACTTATTTTTCTCTTATATTATGTCTTTATTTATTTCTATCAAATATATATTTCAAAAATTCAATTGTAAAAGTCGAATCAGTGTAGACATTGCATGGAAAAATTTAACATTGACAAAAAGATTAAAGTCTAATGCCTTTAAAACTCCTCGCACATAATCCAAAAAAAAAAGGCGACCCCCATCTTTATTTGGATTTATGCGGAAAATTTGAGTTGTGTATATGCAATTTGTATGGCCTGTAATGTGGGATGATACAGGGTAGTTTGTTTTGTTTACAATCTAGGAGAATAGAGCCACGTTAGAGCCACTTGATCTAGGTGGTTGTTTGTTTGTTTTTTTTTTTTTTTTTAATTACCTATAAATTCACTTTTTTAACAAAAACCACACAATTTACTCCAAAACACTATTTTATTATTTTTCTTTTTTTATTTAAGCAAATTGGATTTTCTTATTAGGGGAATTTCTCATATTAAATTTTAACTTACAATCATGCAAAAAAATCCTCAAATTCTTTTAAAGGTTGGCTATTCCATTTTTTTTTTAAAGGTTGGCAATGAGAAGATATATATATTAAAAATATATATAGCATTTAAAAGAAGAGTGCATGTAAAATTTATAAAAAAAAATTAATTTAAAAATATAATCACGGATTTAAGAACAAGCATGTATATAATTACATGCAAAATCAAAATCAAGTTTTAACTTTTACCTATAGGTCACCTAAACTCGAAACTCGCTCTGATACCATATGTAACATCCCCAATTTTAACATGCAATTAATTATATCACATAAACAATGAATAATCAACCCAAAAATTGTTTAACTAATCATCATGGAATTTTCAGAAACATGAGCAAGACGACTTACCTATAATGGCGATTTTCCTTACTTGAGACTCCAAGGTTGAACGCTATCTAAATCTTGCTGACCGCAACAAAGTTTTGGGAACAACTCTCCACCCAACCGTAGGCTCAGCTTGATGTAATTCTTCCACAGCTAGCCACTCCCGAGCCCTCAATCAACATACTACTGCCAGGGTATCCTTTGCCTCACCATACCTTTCTCTCTAGAGAATAGATGAAAGAATAAATGATCTTTGAATCTTCCTCAATTTCTATTAAATAGACCAAAGAATGGAATGGGAACCACATGCACACATTCACTGTGTCAACATGCAACTTAAGTTTTACTTAATTTAGTGTTCTCTTACTTTTTGTTAGCTTTACTTAATTTAGTGTTCTCTTAGTTTAACTTTATTTCTATTAGTTTCTTAGTTTAACTCTTTGTTAATTTATTTACTTTTGTTAATTAATTCTTTCTTTAACTTTACTTATTGTTTATTATTTTCGGACTGAAGTTATAGCTTGCTGACTATCGTTCAGAATAGGAAAATTACAAAAAAATAATTGTAGAACAGTGACAGGTTGATGACATGGCAGCCCAGTCAGCATGCATGGAATCTTCTCTAGTTTTTTCCCAATGGGACTGTGACAAGTGTCAATGCAGGATTCATCAATTTGGGTTTGAGAAGGTGAAATCGCCCAATGTTCTCCTAAGGTTGAATTCAATTTTCTTTTAAATGAGGGATAGCCCAACCAGAGGCTGACTTGTGATGCAGCTGGGGGCCACCACGTGTCCCCCCCCTGGTGGACCCCTTGTCCATAGTTATGGATCGAATTTCAATGCTAAGGTATCAAGTTGGATTTTGGGTCAGATTTATTTTATTATATGTGGTCGAATTTTATATTAAACTCCAAACTTATGGTCCATGACATTTTTATTAAACTATGGTTTAATACATTAAATGGTGGCATTTGATATATATATATATATATATATATATATATATATATATATATATATATATATATATATATATCTTAAGACCATAGTATGGATACCATAGTCCGAAGACCATAGTCTGAACTACATTAAAAAGCTCCAAATCATTTGTGTTATCCGTAGTCTAAGGGTTAATATATTTGGTGGTTTGGTAATACAAAAAAGTCCGACATATATATAACCGGTGGCAATTATTCCAAGGTCCGAAGTTTGATTAATTAAATGGTCGCATATTATTATAAGCAAAGTCTAGGTTAAATGTTATATGGGAGTGCATATCGTATATGTTGGCTTAAACATTAAGGTTTGGAGCGCCAAGGTTTAAACAAAGGTTTTATTGCGCATGCTGAAATGTATACATAGGATGGGTGGAGGGTGGGTCGAACCCGTGACCTTTCCTTCCTATTTCAATGCTTTCAACAACAGACCATGGAGCGGGACTTGTAAAGTCTCTGCACCAAAAACATATTTGAATTCCACGCATTGTCCGATGGCGTAATGGAGGGGGCAGTCGGCAGGCCAGCCCTCCTTCCATGTGACTGAGCCATATGCCCCTTTCCTTAGCGCCATAATAATCATGCTTAGTGCACATTAAAACAATGTTTATCACACCGTTAACCGAGATTAATATTAATTAAACTTAGTGCTTAATCTGGCAGAGTTTTAGGAGGTGCCACCATTTCTGGCGGAACCCCCATTTTGGCACCCTTATCTGGAGTCTTCTCCAGATTTGGAGGAGGAATGTAGGGAAAAATTTAATAGACCATATCTTGAGAAATGTTCGACTAATTTTGGCTCAGGAAGAGTCATTCCTACTAGATTGGCATGCTATGAACACATTGGAATGAGTTGTAGAGGCAGAGGAGCAAATTTACAGGTGTTTTTGTCACTTTTAATAATTTTGAAGCCTAAGGCTGCTAGGAAGGAAGGTCATGCCTAGATCCACTGAAGGCCAAATTGAGTAAATGAATAGTCATTTTGATAGATTTAGACATCTTGAACTCATTTGAGTTATGTTTCAGGAGCTTTTGATGCATGTAAACAAAAATATTTGCACTATTGAGCTAATACAGAGGCCCAAGCCATGGAAGTTGGACCAAGGAGATCTAGCCCAGGAGGGGTGAACTCTTTCATCAAAACTTTGTTTTAATGGTTCAATTGTGATGGTTTTCTATTCTTTATGTTGTTGTTGTTCAAAATTTTAAGTTCATACTTTATGCTCTTGAATTCACTCATAAAATCTCAATTAAATTACCTATTTGACACACATAAGCAACAAGGAAACGTATGCATCAAGAATAAGATCAGTAAATAAATTTTAAATTTGAGGTTGAAATTATCACAACAAAAATAACATTCATAATCAAATCAAAATTAGCACAAAAAAACTTACATTCATAATCAGATCACCCTAAACCCTCAAATGACATAAATGAACTGAAACAAGCCATATTGACCCATATATAGCCCTTTTCTCATTATTTGACAGACCATAACGAGAGCTCAGAACACACAATTGAAAAACTGCAAGAAACAAAGTGATCAACACCTCATCACGTCCAAAGTAGGCTTCACACATCCACGCCTCAGAAAAAACATTTTTTTCAATTACAATAGGTACGCCCTCTCTTTTCGCTTTCCATTCAACATTATTTTCAATATGTTTGAATATAAAAGATGTTTTCACTTGGGATATTTGTTGTAGGTATTACAAGCATGAAAAAACACCTATTTCCCCAACCACTGAAGGTACAAGAGAAGGTATCATTCTATCCCCAGTATGATAGGCTCCCCAAAGAAGCTTTGCATATCCTGACATCATTTCTCCACAGGAATCAACCATAGGTTCCAGTCACCCAACCATGTTTGTCATCACCTCACCTTTCACATGATAAACATTATTCTCAGTCGGTAGAGCCTCATCCTCCATGTCATCCATCACTCAATAGAACATACATAAAAAATATGGAGCCATGGCCATAACATCCAAGTCTGGGAAGCACTTCATGTTCATTCATCCATCATACATCAAGTCAAGTTTTACCCATGTCACGTTAAAACCCCTTTCCTAGAATACCATTCTCATAAGCAGATCAAATACGCACCACCATGTCTCGCACTTGGCCTACCACACCCCCATCAACATCGCCCATCTGCGACTCTTTTCATCTACGTCAACACCCTCGTACTGAGACCAACCAATGGGGCCCCCACCTTCAGCAAAAACACCCCCCTCACACCATAAGTGAGTGATCATTTTCATGTTTATTGGGGCACCCATTTCCGTGCTTGTACATCCAAACCCATTCTATATTCTTTCGGCAAGTGTACAAATATTTTTTTTAAGAGAACACTCCCACCCATCCATTCACATTTCTCACCTGGAGGCAGTCCCTAATAACCCTATGGTTGGAGCTTCACATTCTTTATGCAACCCCACTATGACACTCATAATAACCACATACCCACCCTGGACGTCCTACCAACCCTAGGGATTTCCTCACCATAAATTGTTATGATTGTCGTCGCTTTCATTTACAAGCTGCAACCTTGGGACACTGAATTTCCATCATCAGTTACATCCATTTCTTGTCATCATGCCTAAGTTAACCTATCACACCCCACCTGCTACAACAGAGATCCTAGTCCCTTGCATCAGTACTTCTCTCGGTCGGTTGAGGAATCCTTCTTATCAACTTCAACAACCATCTTCCAAGAAGGGGGAAGTACCTTGGATAGTTCCTCACCTCAAAAGGGGCATTCTCGGATGGCACTACTGAAGTCATCATTGCCCATTGATGTCATCGATCGTCCTGACATTCGATTCCAACATAATCTTTCATGTCAAGATGGTATCGTACTTCACAACCATTGCACTCTGTCATAATTTGTTGAAAACTCGTGCCATCATAAGCATCTCTTTCAACAATGCTTACACGGGAAGGTCCCCAATCAGAAACCCATGCATACAATGAACATTTACTCTAAAAACATTCCATACCAATATTATGCATGTGGGCACCACATTCAACCTATTTTCAAAGAAAAACTGCCCCTGAGGGCATCAACAACCGTCGTCATAAACTAAACAGCATGTCACTACCACACAAGTGACACAAACAGAACCTTTATCTATCAGATAAGCTTAACTAGCCAAAACATCATGAGCATGGCACATGCCTGCCTCATAGAAATATTGTATTTATTTGATCTCTTACAGGTTTCCAACAAAGCATGGTACCTGTTTTACTCACGGAAAGGGGTCTCTAACCTCAAGTTTCACGCAATTTACTCTCTCTCTCTCTTAAATCTATTATACAGAAAAATAAACTATAATTTATTTCAGCTATACATTTCTTCCTAGACCTCATACATTAGGGGGCAACTATTATCACTAGAAAATCGTACAAGAAAAAGACATTATGAAATTGCAAGAATAAGGTACAAATAAGGATTTACAGGGAAGGGAGACATTACAGGATCTAAAAAATTTAACTTTTCCTAAGGTCAAGCAAGAAAATTTATCAAATAGCGCATAGAAAGCACTGACACCAAGCGATCCGCGCTACGTTTTCTTTTATAGCAACGAATATCATCGCGGTTATCCCTCAAATAGCCACGCGGTCCTGATTATGTGAAAATTCACCATCTGGGACCACTTGGCACACTTGAAGAAGAAGATTCCCACTCAAGATAGCCAAGTACAACCACCTTGGATCCACCTTGAGGCCTTAGTGCAACACACAAAGGAATCATCCTCCCACTCTTGTCTCAACATCCATCTTTTACCAAGAGAGGGAGGGGAAATTTGAAATTTGTATATAAATGACTGCCATGGGAAGAGGAAAAAGAGAACACATTGTTACGTTGGCCAAATTTCTTGAGAGAAAACGAGCATTGTGTTGTCCAAGCAGCAATGAGTGGAGTGATTCAGCTGTCGATGACCCAGTACCTCAATCCAAGAGAAGAAGTTCACCAAGTGTCTGTTATTCTACCATCCGTCGAGGAGAGAGAGAGGCTTGCAAGAATATTAAAGGGAAGAGATCCCCTTGCCTTGAATATTAGAGCTCCATAGCTTTAAGGATTCATTACAAGTGATTTAGCATCATATTCTCTTATACCATCAACAACTCATAAAGGGAGAGAGTTCTCCATTTGAATTATTAGTGTATTTGACTCGATTGAGCTTGTTATTGTACATGATTATTTTGTTTCTTGTTTCTTATTTAATGTAACATGCTATGTTCTTTACTTAGTTTACTACAAGTTATTTTGTTCCACTAACAATATAACAAACCAATTGACCAGTTACTTATGTTGAGTCTCAAAAGTGTTTTCCATATTCATACATATTTCCATTATGTCATAACCATTTAGCTCTTATTTCATAGCCATCTGACCTAAAACCCTACATCAAATAACCATTTTCATAAATATATGGGTTAGGATCCTTGTCTTCCAAAGTTATTTATTTTATGTATTTAAAGTGAATTTATGATTAGAAACTAGAAAATTAACATAGTTTCATATATCTATATATGTGTTATGAGTTTTGTGACGTGTGTAGGTCAAAAGGAGACTTCTAGAAGACCCTTATGTGGCACTCTAAGGCCAAATTCGAATTTGGTTGGAGAAGATTATGGGATCAAGAGGATATGTGTCTCACTTCCTTGTTGTATTGAAACTCTAAGAGGATATGTATCTCACTTCCTTGTTGTATTGAAACTCTAAGAGGATATGTGTCTCATTCCTCAAGTTGTGTTGAAACTCTAGAAAGACATGTGTCTTATCATTTCCTATTTTGATTGTAACTCTAGAGATGGAGGGAGAGATTCATGGACTCCCATTAATGAGATAACTCCTCATATTTTGTATAAATAGGAGAAGCTTTCTCCTATCATGGGTAGTGAAAAAATAGTGAAAAATAGGAGAAGGAGAGAAATGAATAGAGAGTCTTTTGTAACAAAGCTTAAGATGGAATGGGATGTAGATTTGTGAGTTTTTTTTTAATAAAGATGTTCCTTGATGGTGTTTTTATTACAATTTTAAGGAGCTGAAGAAGGATTACACCAAATTAATAGCAGAGGGCCCCTGCTATTCAAGGAGGTTTTGCATGTTTTCTAGATAAGTTGTTTTCAATTCTGTTTTGTCATATTTCCTTACTTAGATTGCTTTCTGAAATCATAGCTTTTAGCATTATTTTTCATGTCATTTTCTTAGATAAAGGATCCTCATGATATTGCAGTTAGTCTCTTTCTCAAGCTCTTCCAAAACATCTTTATTAAATGAATGGGATTCAATTGTGATATTTTGAGTTATTAGCATTTCATTTTCTGTTATTTAGTTTTTAGTGTTTACATTATATTTCTTTAGGCAGAGTCAGTAAGAGGGCGAGAAGCTTCTGGTTTCATCCTTTCTAGTAAAGGTGAAATAACCAGTAAAAGCCCCTACTGTCAATCTCTGTATAAGAAATATTTTGTTCACACAATTTTAGATCAAATTCCTCATTATACTGTAATTAGTCTCTTTCACAAGCTCTTCCAATAAACCTTTAATTCACGAATGAGACTAAGTTGTAGTATTGTGAGTTATTGATTGTTTTGCTTCATAGAAGATCCTTATCACATTATGATTAATCTCTTTCAAAAAGCTCTTCCAATAAACCTTTAACTCGTGAATGAGATTTAGTTGCAATGTTATAAGTTGTTTCAGCATTTCGTAGGAGATCCTTACTACATTATAGTAATATTTTTCTCAAGCTCTTCCAACAAACCTTTATCAAATGAATGAGATTTCACTATAATGTTTTAAGTTACTGTTCTGTTTTGCAATTAGATTAAAAGATCCTCATTATCTTACAACCATTCTTTTTTTTAAAAGCTCTTCCAACATATCAATATTAGATGAAAGAGATTTGGTTGTATTATGTTGAGTTAATTAGCATTTTCTGTTTTGCAATTAAATTAAAAGATCCTCATTATCTTACAACCATTCTTTTTCTTAAAATCTCTTCCAACATATCAATATTAGATGAAAGAGATTTGGTTGTATTATGTTGAGTTACATTTCATGTTCATTTGCAAGCTAGGATATCCATGGATTAGAATGTTCTGTTTTTCACCATTTTCCCAATTAGGGATAGAATTTACAATTACACTCTGTTTTGAGTCTAAGGTTTCATTTTATTTTCTTTTTGACATAGATTTGATTTCATCTTTTGAACATAAGTACTAAAAAGACAAAACCCCCAAAAACATCAATAAAATACATACAACGAAGTAAGGAAGAGGTCACTTAAGCACATATAGTGCACCACACTTCATCAGTTTACTTGCCCTGTTTGATAATTTATGTTAGCAATTTAGGACACTAAATTGACTACACATTTTGGCGCCGTTGCCGGGGAAGTGTAATTAGTAGACCTTATTTCTTACATAAAAAAAAAAAAATTAATAATTCTCGAGTATGCTCTCCTCCTGCACTTTGTGTGATCCGGAGGATCAGAAAAAGGATTGTTATGTAAAAAAAATAAAAAAATTAATAATTTTTGAGTATGCTCTCCTCCTGCGCTTTGTATGATTTGGAGGATCAGAAAAAGAATTTTAATGTAAAATAAAAAAGAAAAAAAAGAAAAAAAAGAGAGACAATAAACTTCATCATTTCAATTGATTCAAAAAAAAAAAAAATGAAAAAAAGAATTCCAATACATTGTTTTGTTTAGTAAAATACATATGTATATTTTTAATTTTTGAAAATATAACATGTGTAATTTTATTAAAAAAACAACAACAACAACAACAAATGTCAAAACATGGCCCATGACAAAACGAAACAACCAAAGATAATGGCCATGGCATTTGGGTAGAACGAAACCAAAGAGGCCAAGATCCAACACAATCCTTCAAAATCTGAAACTTGAATTTCTTTATGAAGCGAATCTAAAACCATACTCCAAGTTCAGTGACTAATAATGGATACAAAGATGTCAACCAGTAAAGTGAACTCAGTAATATTTTCTGCCTTGACTCCTGGAGAAGATAGCAACATGCATCAAGCTCAAGTTCTTCGTGAATATACTGATGATAGTGTTTATTCATTTTCTGATGTCCTTGGGGAGAGATGCAGTCTGAAACCCAAGACATTAGATAACACTTTTACTGAAACTAAAGGTAGAACAATTGGAAATCAAGGTGGAGATTTAGAGACATATTCAGGGAAAGATGTTGGTTTACCTCCGCAAGAGATCATCAACATTGAAAAAGCGTTGAATAAAAAACGCTACTGTCAAAAGTCTCAGATTGAAACGTAAAGAATTTGTTGTCAGTAGAAGCCTTGGCCACTGATCCTGATAGGCCCAATTTTGCTGTTCTCATACTTGTCCCTGTTGACAATAGTGGCAAGTTGAAATCAGAGGAGGATGCCGTAATTGTATTTTTTAGTGTAGAATATCCTATTCCAATTGCTACATGGACTATGATCGCATCTATAAAAAAAAAATTCAAAATCAATTTCACAGCGGAATGTAGCAATTTAGGAAAACGCAAAACAGAGAAAAACATCAAACTTTGAAATCACGATTTGGCCAAATGGAGGTGAATTTGAAAAAAATAAAACATGGGGTTTTTCGCCAATAGGGTCAATTAGATAACCCATAAATCGTTTTAAGAAATTCGTGGCAGTCTGGGAGAATTTCTCGGTTCTTTGAAGCCCATTTTTGCCTGCCGCGTGAGGAAAAACGGTTTTTGCACAGTGGAGAGTTTGAGAATGGCACTTTGCATTGATTTCACCCATAATCCGAGAAAGAATAATTTTAATCGAAATCAAAGTCTTATCGTGGCATTCAAATCCACATTCCACATGATTTTCATGAATCGAAGAGTCCAATTTGACTTCGTTTAGTTTCTGAATGTTGGATTTTGTTGTGATTAATTACATCTCCTTTATCCTCTGCCCAGCAATCGGAGCGCGAGGAAGCCTATCATATGATTTTTTCACACTTGAAGCTACAACTTGAAAATCATGAACGGGTCAAAGAATCCTGGTTTCGTAAGAAAGATCACTCTGATGGTTACAATTCTCAATCAAAGCTGAATGAAGAGACAATATTTCCATGGAAATATGTCAGAGAAGAGAAAAATTCAAATTCTCCTGATAATGGAATAGATGCAGATGACGAAGCTGATATAAATATGAATGAAGAAAAACCTGAAGGTATGGATGAAGTCAATGACTCTGGAGATGATGAAATAAATGATTGTATCAATACTTTCAGAAGTTTTATATGCGGTGATGAGGCTCTGAAGATTTCTTCTGATCAACCATATTTCTTGCGGCATCCGATTCGTCGAGGCCATCTTAATGTTTCTGAGGTTTATCCAGTGTAGCAGATTTCTGAAGATCTTTACCGCATCTGGGATTGGATTTTAAAGGAAAAGTTGCGTATATCTCAAAAGAATCGACATATGTTTTCTACAGTTTTAGTTGTTTCAGAAACATATGACAATCGTGAAACGAAAGAAATGTTGTTCGTGGTGTTGCGGGACTTGCAATTCAATTCTGCTGTAAGATACATGCAAAGTAGGACTTTCCATCATGGAATCTTGCTTCACTTGGTGGATAACACACTTATTGGTTTATTTGACTACTTCAGTTTTCTTATTTAATAAATTGTTCTGTTTAATAAAATTATATATGTATATATATATTTTTAAATGTAACATATATAATATTTAAAAAAAAAAATTAAAAAAAAATATATATATATATTTTTTTTATTTCTCTTTTTCAATTTTGTTATTTAAAAAAAAAAAAAAGAATTGCATTTCTCTTATTCAATTTTGTTCTGATTACTAAAAAAAAAAGAATAATTTTGAATCAATGAAATGAATATGTTATTTGCTCACTTTTTTGAAGGTATTGATTAATTTTGGACTGATGAGGAAAGACGAATGGCTAACTTTTTATTCAAGATTTTTAGCTACAGAAACCGTCGACATTCTGCAGCTAAAGTCCAATTCCGCAGCTATTCTCCAATTCCGCAGCAGAAAAATCCTCATTGTTCAAATCAGCCTAACTTTCTCATACAAAATCAGATTTTGATGATTCAAGTATCGTTGGAAAGGTCTCAACAAGATCTACACAGTGAGAAATCCATAATTAGAGTTTGAAATGGTAAATAATGAAATAAATTGCTGAAAAGAAGCAACATTCAACTTGAGGCACTAATTCCAAAACAAGTATAAATTCTTTTGATTTTTCCTTTGAGAACTTGTTTCATTAATACAAATTCTTAGTTTTGTGTGTAAATATCATAAATAGAGAGATTGATCACCTCTCTCCTTTGATAATCTTACATTCCATTGCAGAAGAAGTATTAGTTTTTTTGCAGGTTCCAGGAGGAAGGACAAATGACTACAAGAGAATGGTGTCTCTCTAAGAGACCAATTTGTTTCATAAGAGGATGATCGGCAACAAAGAGGAAATATGCTGATGTAAAATCAGATCCAAACACTTGAAAAACTTTCAGATACTATTGTCTCCATCACATCCATACCTCATAATAAACCATTCACCTCATTTCACTTCATATTTTCCATTTACATTCACATCCACTTTCCATTTCTTTTTATCCATTCATAACCCACAAATAAAAGCAAGAGGCTCATTCACATGCTTATTGCCCATTGCCATTTCTACTCCCCATTGCCATCTTCCATTTTAATTTTCCATTTCTTGTCATTTTCATTCCGCAAATAAGCCCTGCTTTAATGAAAATTATTGAGTCCATAGTCCTTTGAGTCTAAGTTCTTTGTAAAAACACCTTGAGGCTTGCATGCCTTAATGGAAAGTTCTCATGCTGACAAACAATGGGAATACATTAATTTACCTTGTTCGTCAGATCTTCTAGGTGACTCGACATCAGCAAAATCATTCGTACCTAGCAAGATGTGTTTGGGCATCTTGACTCTCATTGTCATCAATGGTGAGAGTTCTCGTGTTGACTAGTGGCATCCATTAATGGCCACTAAGTCAACAATTTCCTACTATGTTCGACATCAGAACATGTTTTCACATAGTAGCTGGAATTGTGCCAATGAGTTTTGAAGACATGAAGACTATTATTTTCAGCATTTTGGAGCAGATTCAGCAAGTTTTAGTAGGAGCAATAAAAAGTCATCTTATGTCTTTATCCATGACTCTTATTGTTCAGCCACTTGAAGAAGAATATGATCAGAATTTTGCAGCCACCACACATACACAACTCATCCACATTTAAGGTAAGTGAAGGTATGTTGTTTTCTAATTTTTAGTCATGTAATTCATTAGAATGCTAAAATTGTAATTTTGGAAAAATTCCTCACTCCCTTTTTCACATTGTCATATCTTTAGTTGGGGGGGAAGGGACATCATTTCATATCCACATGTCATACACTATCACACATTTTCATTTCATTTCCACCCACATATACTTCCCAACCAACTATTGTTGCAACATGATTCAGAAGATTATATGCCTTGCAAATGATCAATTCATTGATGAAGTAATTGATTCTAAATGTTTTCATGAACTTTGATGCAACAAATAAAATAAAGCATTGTTACACAAGAACCATTGCTCAAAAAAAAAAAAAATTGGTTGTCACACAAGAACCAATCATTACAAAATAAAAAATAAAAAAAAATGTTGCAATCAAATGTATTATACTTTGCCAAAAAGGAAAATATCAAGAAGCAAAGTTTGGAACGAATCTATATGAGTCAAAACTCATAAAAGATCAACTCATGGAAAAATGAATCATTGGAATAGTTGCATGAGGACATGCAACAACTTCAGTTGGGGGGTATGTTGAGTCTCAAAAGTGTTTTCCATATTCATACATATTTCCATTATGTCATAACCATTTAGCTCTTATTTCATATCCATCTGACCTAAAACCCTACATCAAGTAACCATTTTCATAAATATATGGGTTAGGATCCTTGTTTTCCAAAGTTATTTATTTTATGTATTTAAAATGAATTTATGATTAGAAACTAGAAAATTAACATAGTTTCATATATCTATATATGTGTTGTGAGTTTTGTGACATGTGTAGGTCAAAAAGGAGACTTCTAGAAGACCTTTATGTGGCACTCTAAGGCCAAATTCGAATTTGGTTGGAGAATATCATGGGATCATGAGAACATGTGTCTCACTTCCTTGTTGTATTGAAACTCTAAGAGGACATGTGTCTCATTTCTTAGTTGTGTTGAAACTCTAGAAAGACATGTGTCTTATCATTTCCTATTTTGATTGTAACTCTAGAGATGGAGGGAGAGATTCATGGACACCCATTAATGAGATAACTCCTCATATTTTGTATAAATAGGAGAAGCTTTCTCCTATCATGGGTAGTGAAAAAATAGTGAAAAATAGGAGAAGGAGAGAAAGGAATAGAGAGCCTTTTGTAACAAAGATTAAGATGGAATGGGATGTAGATTTGTGAGTTTTTTTTTAATAAAGAAGTTCCTTGATGGTGTTTTGATTACAATTTTAAGGAGCTGAAGAAGGATTACACCAAATTGGTAGCAGAGGGCCCCTGCTATTCAGGGAGGTTTTGCATGTTTTCTAGATAAGTTGTTTTCAATTCCGTTTTGTCATATTTCCTTACTTAGATTGCTTTCTGAAATCATAGCTTTTAGCATTATTTTTCATGTCATTTGCTTAGATAAAGGATCCTCATGATATTGCAGTTAGTCTCTTTCTCAAGCTCTTCCAAAACATCTTTATTAAATGAATGGGATTCAATTGTGATATTTTGAGTTATTAGCATTTCATTTTCTGTTATTTAGCTTTTAGTGTTTACATTATAATTCTTTAGGCAGAGTTAGTAAGAGGGCCAGAAGCTTCTGGTTTCATCCTTTCTAGTAAAGGTGAAATAACCAGTAAAAGCCCCTACTGTCAATCTCTGTATAAGAAATATTTTGTTCACACAATTTTAGATCAGATTCCTCATTATACTGTAATTAGTCTCTTTCACAAGCTCTTCCAATAAACCTTTAATTCACGAATGGGACTAAGTTGTAGTATTGTGAGTTATTGATTGTTTGCTTCATAGAAGATCCTTATCACATTATGATTAATCTCTTTCAAAAAGCTCTTCCAATAAACCTTTAACTCATGAATGAGATTTAGTTGTAATGTTATAAGTTGTTTCAGCATTTCATAGGAGATCCTTACTACATTATAGTAATTTTTTTCTCAAGCTCTTCCAACAAACCTTTATCAAATGAATGAGATTTCACTATAATGTTTTAAGTTACTGTTCTGTTTTGCAATTAGATTAAAAGATCCTCATTATCTTACAACCATTCTTTTTTTTAAAAGCTCTTCCAACATATCAATATTAGATGAAAGAGATTTGGTTGTATTATGTTGAGTTAATTAGCATTTTCTGTTTTGCAATTAGATTAAAAGATCCTCATTATCTTACAACCATTCTTTTTCTTAAAAGCTCTTCCAACATATCAATATTAGATGAAAGAGATTTGGTTGTATTATGTTGAGTTACATTTCATGTTCATTTGCAAGCTAGGATATCCATGGATTAGAATGTTTTGTTTTTCACCATTTTCCTAATTAGGGATAGAATTTACAATTACACTCTATTTTGAGTCTAAGGTTTCCTTTTCTTTTCTTTTTGACATAGATTTGATTTCATATTTTGAACATAAGTACTAAAAAGACAAAACCCCCAAAAACATCAATAAAATACATACAACGAAGTAAGGAAGAGGTCACTTAAGCACATATAGTGCACCATACTTCATCAGTTTACTAGCCCTGGTTGATAATTTATGTTAGCAATTTAGGACACTAAATTGACTACACAACTTACTTGTAGGAAAGTAGCCTCCATATTAAGCATAGTGTATTTCATCTGCCCATGTGTCGAATACACTACAACATCTACAACTGAAACACTTATGAAATTATTAGCAAACCATGCCCTATAATTCCAGCTTAGCTTCAGTGCTCTACTAGTGTGTGTGTTATCCATCTGACCCCAAGCATTCTTCTTATACTTTTCTCGTTGAAACATCAACGGGGGTGATCTAATCTTGAATTGACGGCTAAGATTAGAATATGCTTGATCTGCGTCACTTAAGTCATTCTCATCACATGTTTAATTTAAGTAACTTTAATATTTTAATTTTCCTAGGTTATACTTAGGGTCCTTAATTAAAAAGATTAATTAATTAAATATATCTTAAACCTGATAGAATTTCTTAAATTGCTTTCTCGGACTTGGAGATATTATGTACTCTAGTCCCTCCACAAATTTTGGGAAATAGATCACATCCGATGCTACCCAAACACCCCAAAATATCAACACACCCTATTAGTGAGGAGTGTGCTCTAGCAAAACACTTCACCCTGAAGGCTTCTTTGATCTCTGGTGTCAGTCTCTACACTGATGCTTGGCTTGCCGCCCTTCATCACTGCGTTGTTGCTACTCTTATGTACTATTCCCGGCCATGAATCTGCCACCACCACTAGTACATTTGTACTACATCTCCCTCTCAAGTTTCTTCATCGTGCTACCCATAGCACTACCACTGCTAACTGCTGCATTGCAACTCAGTTATTAAGAGTAAGCAACTGAAGGACACTCACCTGATCTTTGAAAGATAAGTCAGTTGGGTTGCATCTCATCATTGAAGCTCCATAGGCTGCTGCTCTGCACTGTCCTCTGGAGACTACTTCACTTCTACAACTCTACGTTGTGTAAGAAGACCTCCTTTGTGCTGCTTCCCTCTACGTTTTTGTTGCATATGAGCTGCACTGTCCTCATAAAGCCTCTGTGCTGCTACAACAGTGCATTGCATAGGCAATATTTTTTTGCGCTACCTCTATGTTGTTGCCTCTACGCTACTATTTTATATGAACTACACTTCTCCCTCTCCAGTGTGTTAGCTTCTGCCCTTGCTTCATCCGTGATATTCTACACCCATTGCTCCACTTGTCCTGCTACCGTCTTAAGGCTCCCATAGCTCGTATGTGATCCAAGAGTTGGGCTACTCAAGGATCCCGCTAACACTCTGTAGCTGATCTACATATCAATATCGCCCCACTTTTGTGGTTCATGAGCAGATCTACTGCAATCTGGATAGGAAAATATCAATTTCCTCTCCCTTGGATGTCATGAATAACCTCAGCTAGTTCTCCATAAACATATTTCTCTAGATGAACCTCCCTTGATACAATGTGGTTAGGGCTTCCCACATCTCATGAGCTGTCATCTTCTTGGCTATGTGTGGTACCACATGATCTTTAACCCTGTCCATAAGGAAGCGCTTGGCATGAGCCGTTGCTTCATTATTCTTCTCTAGGAGATCTGCATCGGTAGGTGTAGCTAAGACTTTCTCTGCATGCCCCTGTATACCGTAGGCCTCCAGGACTACCAGGATTTTGGCCTTCCAGATATCAAAGTTGGACAAGGCGTCCAAACTATCCTGATCATGCAGTCTGTGTGGCGCCATATGCTTAGAAATTTGTTGGAACAAATCCTCCTCTTTATGCTAGAGACGAGGATCTAGGGTCCTTGGTGAGAAATGCACCCTCTCCTCTCTTTAACAACTGACTTCCTCCCTTGGAAATCTGCCAAACACAACAAATCATCTCTCCTCGATCACCCTATGATCAATCTTCAGATTTCTTTCGCAGTAAATCTACTGAGAATTTTTTCTCCTCCCACTCTTTGTCAACTTAGCTTAGGCTAAATTCTGCATTGGGAAAATCTTCACCCCACCAACAACTGCTGAAGGTTTGCAGCACAAATTCCAGTTCACGACACTGCATAACAATCAAATTCTAGATTGCATCACCTTGGCTGGCCTCTGCGTGAGCAGACTGGCTCAGTGCAACCTCTGCATAGTGCAGGCTGCTCCTGCTTCCTCTGCGTCACCCAGCTGGGACTGCGCCAGCCCATGCGTGGCTCTTGTTGCCTCTGCATCCTTCTATTGTTGCACTGTCCTCTGTAGATTATCTGTTGTTGCTGCTGCTTTCTCTGTTTCTTTCTGCAACACATATTTCTTCAGCCATCTTGCTAGAGATCCAACTTGATCTACAATCGCTATGATACCATGTGAAAATTTATGAATTTACTAAACAAAAACCCTACTATTAAATCTTGATTTACTTCTCCTAGTTACATAAGTTATTAATCTGAAATCTTCAGCATTAACATCGAAGTAAATGCATTAACATCATACACATGAAGATCTAAATTGAATAACATGCTCAATGAAAAAGTGACACACAATGATTTTCTGGAAAAATGTCCACGGAAAAACCCAATGAGGGAAAACCAGTGCTTCTAGCTTCTGGAGGGTTTTTATTATTATGAAGATTCTAAATATAGAAAATTTGGGCATCAAACTGGTTAACCCGACATAGAAACAAATTTTCAACAATACCTCTATTCTAGAGACACACAAACTGGCTGATTCACACCCTCAAACGAGATTTAAAGAACTCGGCCTTTTCCGACCTATAGAAACCCCAACACTGCTCTGAAGCCCTCTACATCATCCTTCTTGGCTTGCATCAACCTCTACACTACTGATGATGGGTTTGTGTCACCTTAGATGGGCTTACACTGCCCTACGCTACCCTTTATGGGCCTGCGCTAGCCTTCCGTGGCTCCTGTTGCCTCTGCGCTACCCTTGCTAGGCTCTCGGCTGGAATGCGTAGCTACTGCCTCTGCGTTGCCTTGTTCTGCTGCTTATCTGCCCTTGTTGTACTCTTGGCTTGGGACTAGACCATCCCACTCGCCAATACTACCCCTCGCTGTAGCTGAAACACTTCTAAAATTCTTAGCAAACCATGCCCTAGAATTCTTTCTTAGCTTCAGCACTCTACGAGTGTGTGTGTTCTCCAACTAACCCCTAGCCTTCTTCTTATACTTTTCTCGTTGAAACACCAATAATCATGATCTAATATTGAATCGACAGCTAATATTAGAAGATGCTTGATATGCGTCACTTAAGTCATTCTCATCACATGTTTATTTTAATTAGCTTTAATCTTTTAATTATCCTAAGTTAGACTTAGGGTCCTTAATTAAAAATATTAATTAATTAAATATCTCTTAAACCTAATGGAATTTCTTAAAACACTTTCTAAGTCTTGGAGATCTTATGTACTTTGTCCCTCCACAAAATTTGCAAGCTAGAGCACATCTGATGCCACCCCAACACCCCAAAATCTCAACAACCATCACCACGAGAATGAAAGATTATCCCAATCCATCCAACGCTCCCATGGAACCGGAAGTCCCAAATCACTCTTCCTCTTCTATGCCTCCTACCTTTGGTCCTCTCTAGATCAAGAGACCGAGTAGTGACTCCATCATTCGACCACCCCCAAAAGGTGTTCTTTGGAAATCGTCTTACAATCCAAATGCAAGAGAAACAAAACACTACAATATTGTAGAATATCTAGCTCAAGCACCTATGGTGATGCCGGCTTTGAAGGTCCTTCAGTTGTGCCCATCACAATGGAAGACACTACTCACTTCCATTGGAGTGATTGATCCTTCAAATTCTAATATGATTATTTTCAATCTCGAGAATTTCGTTCCTCGCCTCCCATCTCAGGTAGCTTTTATGATTCAAGTTACCATTATGGGAAAGACTATTCATCGAACTATCGTTAATGAAGGCGCTTCGACCTACATCATGTTTGTCACATGTTGGAAATCCATCTGCTCTCCCCCATTGAGTTAGTACCTGGATACCTTAGAATCTTTCAATGGTCGAGGTTCTCGGCCGTACGACATTCTCATGGCATTGCCCATCCTGTTGGAGGGGAAAACGGTGACCATGAAAGTTGAGGTGGTAGATGCCAACTTGAACTATAATCTCCTTATTGGACGTAGTTGGATAAATGTTATGGTTTTTGTAGTCTCCACCCTATTTTTCCTCCTCTGCTTCCCTCATCAAGGGAAGATAGTGATTTTGGATCAGTTATATTTCTCCCCCTCTGAGTCTTCAGAAGGAAAAATTCCGTATTTTGGGAAGGATTCTACTCCTTATGAGAACATTGGGTCAGGTCTGTTCAAAGATTCATCTCTTATGGGAGTTTTTTCGCTTCCGCCTCCAAATTTTTCCTCCTTCAATATGACTTTGTTTGATCACGATGCATGTATTATTCCCAATCCCTACCAGATTGAAAGTTTTAGTGACACTATGCCTCTTAGCCCAACTGAGAATGTTATGAATCCAGCTCCAAAAATAGAAGAAAAGAGAGATCAATGCCTTAGAATTCAGTCGATTCGAGGGGCCAACCTCCTTTACATTACATAAATGAACAATTCTTGGATCATAAAAATGAAAAAACCTCCTTCTATATATAGGATTCCATGGGGTCACAATATAATCCTAACCGACCTAACAATAATAATGTAAGGGCACAATAATAAAAATAGTGGGGTTACAGGGGTACAACAATAATAATAAGGGGGCTCCACTAATAACAA
The DNA here is from genome assembly GCA_034641835.2 of Pinus albicaulis. Lineage (NCBI taxonomy): Eukaryota > Viridiplantae > Streptophyta > Pinopsida > Pinales > Pinaceae > Pinus > Pinus albicaulis. Next base: position 275,228,588 of record CM076571.1, read on the forward strand.
TAAGGGAAAAAACTAGTAATATAGGGACCTAACATGCCCCTCTCCCTCAAAAAAGTTTTTTCCTCAATGCTTGAGTAGCTCTGGGTGCTTCTGTATAAAATTCTCATCCTCCCATGTAGAATCTTTAGTGGGTAAGTTCTTCCACTTGATGAGATACTCTGAAATTGATCGATTTCGTAGCTATCAAGTTCTTGTTTCTCTGACTGCTTCAGGTTCCAATATGATTTTTACTTCCTCATAAAGTTTTGGAAATATTGTTTGAGCTGAAATTTTTTCACCTATAACCTTCTTTAAGCATCAAACATGGAAAACTGGATGCACTCGCGAAGAATCAGGAATCTCCAATTTGTATGACATAGTACCAATATTTTGCAACACCTTGTAAGGACCATAGTACTTTGGCGATAATTTATTATCCTTCTTAGCTTGCTTGAGGGAAATTTGTTTGTATGGTTGTAGGCGTAAAAATACACAATCTCCTACATAAAAACTTCTCTCGCTGTGATGTTGATCTGCCTATTGTTTCATTCTATTTTGTGCCAAATTTAGGTTATCCTTTAAGAGTTTGAGAACTTATTTTTGATGCTTGATGTGATATTCTGCTGCTTGAACCTTAGAATTTTCTCTTAAATATGATGTGATGGATGGTGGATGATATCCATAAAGTGCCATAAATGGGGTCATTTTTTCTGCAGTATGGAAGGAAGTGTTATACCACCATTCAACGAGAGGTAACCACTTGACCCATTGTGTTTTTTTTGTCAGATACAAAACAACGAAGATATCCTTCCAAAAATTTATTCACTATCTCAGTTTGACCATCAGATTGAGGATGATAAGATGATATATGAGCTAGTTGAGTACCCAAACAAGAAAATAACTCCATCCAAAAATTTCCAGTAAAAATGGTATCTTTGTCGCTCACAATAATATTTGGGTTTCCATGTAGCTTTTCAATTGTGTCCATAAATGTAGTAGCAACTGTACTTGCTTTAAATGGATGACATAATGCACAAAAGTGTGCATACTTGGTAAGTCTATCAACTACCACCATGATGACACTCTTTCCTTCGGACTTAGGTAAACCTGTGAAAAAATCCATTGAAATCTCCTCCCAACGTTGACTTAGAATGGATAAAGGTTGTAGAAGTCCTGGGGTCTTAATTGTTTCCACTTTATTCTGCTGGCAAACCAAACATTCTGGCACAAAATTTTGAATATCAGATTTAAGGCCATCCCAAAAAAATTCTTTCTTCACCCTGTGGTAAGTTTTTAAAAATCCTGAGTGTCCTCCTAAAGGAGAAGTGTGCAATTCTAAAAGAATATTTTGTTTTAGTTGGGAATTCTTACAAAGATATAAGTGATCTTTGTACCATAAGGAATCATTTTTCCAACTAAATGTATCAGATGTACTAGGATCTTGCTGCAAATTTTGAATGAGTGTCCACACTTCTTCGTCCTTATTCCATTCATCTCTTGCTTCGGTTATCCAATCTGGTTGGATAATAGAAATGGCACAAAGCAATGCTTCCACCTCTTCATTATTTCTTGAGAGTGCATCTGCAACAACATTTAACTTCCCTTTTTTGTAGATTATTTCAAAGTCATAACCCAACATCTTTGTGACCCATTTTTGCTGCTCTTCTGAAGATAGTCTTTGTTCCAAAAAGTGTTTAAGACTATCATGATCATTTTTTACCTTGAGGTGTCTTCCCATTAGGTAAGTTCGCCATTTCTTTAGTGCATGCAGTATTGCTAACATTTCCTTCTCATAAATAGGTTTCTGTAAATACTTTCCTTCGATTGGACGACTTTCAAAAGCAATGGGTCTTCCTTCTTGCATTAAAACAGCACCAATTCCATTTCCTGAGGCATCACATTCCACAATAAAGGTTTTTGTGAAGTCTAACATAGCTAAGACCGGTGCTAGCCACATTGCCTCTTTAAGATGTTCAAAGGCCTAACTCTATTGCAGAAGGCTCTACTATGACTCATGAAGATGAAGAAGTGAAACATGACATATCAAAATTACAAGAGAAAATGCACTAAATTTCGCTCTTGCAAAGAGCAACAAAAAATGAAATGGAATTTTTGAATAAAGGTGTGGAAGCTAAGATGGATGGTTTGAAGAAAGGCGTGGAAACTAATATGGATGGCATGGAAGCTGGCATGGAAGCTAAGATGGATGAAATGAAATACAACATGGAAAACATTAAGAATGATCTAAAAGCAGACATGGAAGGTTTGACAAAGTTGATAGAAGAAATGTTTCCTAATGTCGAAAAGATATTAGAGGAAACTCATGATGAGAACAAAATAAATTATAGATTTTAGGCTTCTGCGATTAGTATTTTGTGTAGAGATAATAAATGGCACAAATCAATGCTTCCACCTCTTCATTCTTTCTTGAGAGGTGATTTCAATGTCAACCCAACATCTTTGTGACCCATTTTTGCTGCTCTTCTGAAAATAGTATTTGTTCCAAAAAATGTTTAAGACTACCATGATCATTTTTTACCTTGAAGTGTCTTCCCATTAGGTAAGGTCGCCATTTATTTAGTGCATGTAGTATTACTAACATTTCCTTCTCATAAATAGCTTTCTGTAAATAATTTCCTTTGATTGGACGACTTTAAAAAGCAATGGGTCTTCCTTCTTGCATTAAAACAACACCAATTCCATTTCCTAAGGCATCACATTCCACAATAAAGGTTTTTGTGAAGTCTGGCATAGCTAATATCGGTGCTAGGCACATTGTCTCTTTATAGACTTTAGGCTTCTGCGATTAGTTACGCCATGATAACTCCACCCCTTACTATCCACAGGCCAATGGACAGGTTGAAGCTGTCAACAAAGTCTTGGTGACCATGCTTCAACGCACCATTGGGAAGCATAAGCGAGACTGGAACCTCATGCTTTTCTTCGCTCTGTGGACATACTGAACCTCTGCTAAGACTTCCACTGGATTCACATCATTCCAATTGGTGTACGATCTAGAGGCCACACTCTCGATCGAGTGTGAGATTCCTTCCTTGAAGCTGGCTATCGAACTCCTTCCTAGTACTTCTCCAGAAGAGGAACGCTTGTTGTACCTCGAGAATCTCGATGGGACCATAAGGATTTCTGCTTTATTTATTGAAGTGCAGAAACGACGAGTTAAGGTGCAATATGTGTAATATTCCAAAATTAGCATGCAGCTAATTGGAATATTCATTTTTATTGATTTCACTTAGGAGGAGAATAAATGGATAAGGAGGCCCATACATTTCAGAAATGAGAATAAAATCCCTCATAATGTGAAAAGGGATCATCATAGGAGCTGGATTTCAAACCCTCATGTGTGAATAGGGTCATTTGCATGTGGACAAGGTCAAGTTTGACCAAGTCAATAGTGCTGGGATAGGAGGCAGAGAACACTTTGAGAGACAACTCAGTATGAATGGGAGGAAGGTTCTTTGGTGAAGGAAACCCTAATGAGTGGGACCCATGGTGAGAGGGCTTTCACTTGTTTAAAAGGAGGGCAAGGCAGCCATTGGTATTCATGTTATGGATTATTGATTTTCTAGTTTGTATAACCATTTTGCATTCTCTTGTTTTTTAGCAGAGTTGTTGTGCTGCTTAGCACAAGGCATTCTTGTTTAGGAATTCCTTCTCCTTTCAAGAGAGGCCTCTTGAGGGATATTTTACTTCATCTCTCCACATCCAAGCTTGAGGCCAAGCATCCTCCTTCAGCTGCAGCGTTATTTCTGCTGAAGTATAACGTTGTGTTGCAGGGTGTTGTAGTGGGGGTTCCACAACACCACTTTCGGAGCTTATTTGTAAAGGAGAAAGCCTTATTTCCTTTGGAGGATTAGTGAGGAAGAATTTGATCTGATTTCCATCATCTTTGGCATCAGGCCAACCATTTTCCATCATCTACAACACAATCCCTCTCATTTACTACATTATTTTCAGTAAGCATCTGCAGTGAGGGTTGAAATGATTATTTGGAGGGTGAGATATTCAGTGATAGGATCAACCTTTCACTTAGAAGATCAATTGGAGGAGGTTTGTTCAGCTTGTGCATCATCTACAACCATATCCATCCAGTTCTTGAGTTGTAGTTGCTACTCAGTCTTGAGACTGCAACTCCAGCATTTTTCCATTTTGCATATTTCAGCCAATCCTTCCAGGATTGACTTGAAATTGTGTTTGGGAGATTAGATCTTCACTCCCAATGTTGTATGAGCCATCTATATGTAGATTTATGTTATTTAACATTCCCATGTAGTAGTGTACCATCCATGACTGTGCAGTACATGTTCATGAGAAATCTGCAACATAGCAACATTTCACTTTTGGCATATGTATTCATGGGAGGCTTGTTTTCCTTGAGTATTTGAGTTGTATTACACTTATTTGCTGCTGGTTTACATAATAAAATGGATCCATGGTTTCCATCCATTTTGGTTTGATATTATTCACTGCTATTTCCAGTTTATATTCAAGTATTGCTACCTCTCCAATTTTGGGATATTATAAGATATCCCCAGCATTGTAGATTTTCCCTATTTTGGGATATTACAGTGGTATCAGAGAATAATCTTGGCTCAGCCTGTGGATCTCAGCCATTATGATATCTAGAAGACAAGAAGAAGAAAATATGAACAAAAAGAAGACTCCATTCTTTGGAGGAAGAAGGGAGGAGAAACTTCCAAAGTTTCTAACTCAAACTTTGCAAAGCATTCATGAAGATCTCAAGAAGATGAGAAGGGAGATGTGTATAGAATCTCTAAGAGGGTTTGAATAAGAATCAAACTCTAGATTTTCCTATGATGAGTGTGAGCATGCAGCCACACACTATGATGCACAGTGCAGTCACATGCCCAGATTTTCCATGAGAGAGATGGAAGAAGAAGGAATAGCTAGGAGGGAAACTCTTAGTGATTTTCTACAGGAGTATGAATCTCAAACTCAGAAGTTTAGAGATCATATCACTTTTCCAGAGTTTTGAAAGATCAAGGTGAAGAGAAGTAAGCAGCATGATATGGATATATTTCTTCTATCTACTTTTGATGGTTCACCTACATATTTAGCCAAAGCTTGGGTGGAGGAACTAGACACCTACTTGCAGCAGCATCAAATTTCTGAAGATGAAGACATCAAAGTTGCAGCGCTGCATTTTGGAGGTAAGGCCTATGCATGGTGGATTTTTGAGTCCCTTTCCTTGAAGAATGAAAATACCTCATCTTATGCTAGGTTCAGTAAGACATTGGTGGAAAGGTTTGATGGAAAAATTTCTGAAACACATGTGATGGAGCTAAACAAACCTAAGACTTTGCATGTGATGGAGGAAAACATAAACTCAACTCCACTTCAGAAAGCCATGGAGGAGGCTGATATCTTGCATCATACCCTACTAGAGGCTGATATCTCACATTCTTGAACAAGAGGGTATGGAGATCCCTTTTTCAAAAGAGGATCCAATTATTAGGAGGTTGCCCATACACATTGATGAAGATAAGGGCAACAACGTTGTCATGTCTAGAGTTTATCTAGCACCTCATGCAGAGGGAGAGGGAGCTCTTTCTCCAACTAGAGGGATTCTTGTATCATTTCAAGGAATTCCCCAGGATCTCATATGTGGAGAACAATGCACAACTCATGATCAGCATGTACCATTGATGATGGATGGTGGAACCATGCAGACAAAAGGAGGTAGGGAGGATGACCAACCTCATTTGATGAGGATCACACACCCCTATCTATTTCAGAGGGTTGATGCACAAAAGAGGGAGACTGGATTTCACAGCGAGGGCAGGTAAAAATCTTTCCATTCATATATGCAGTCTACTCTTGATCTTGATGTCTCATTGTATGGAGGCATTTCACCGGGGAGATCACCAGATCAGCAGAGGAGGATGGATGCTTCACATTTTGAGGCACCAATCATTGATTTTAGAGGAGTGGAGATCTTGGGAGAGCTTGGTACAGTGTTGGGAGTCTTGGGTAAGCTCCAGGAGGAGAGAGGCATTCTCTCAACATTATCTTTGCCCACTCGCATTTCATATTCTGCGTTGTGGCAAGAGCAGCATGGGAAGGATAGCAGCCTTCCAACTTGCATCTTTGGCATGGGAGATGTCAAAGAAGAGGACAACGACCATATGACATATATTCTTCATGATAGCTCATTAGTCATGTCACTATGGAGGATAGATCCACATTGGAATTCCCAGCTGTTGGTGGAATATTCCAAGGATCTTTTCACTTGTATGATATTGGATGACCAGCTGCATGAGGAGGGATATTCAGTTAGAGATGGGGTCATCTAATATCATGGTAGGATCTTCTTATCTAGAGCTTCCAAGATCAAGGAGAAGTTGCTACAAATAGCTCATGAGGATTCCCTTTTCAGCCACACTTATTCTATGAGAGCATACCACACCATCATGGAGGGGTATTTTTGGGAAGGCTTTGAGGAGGATATATATCAACATATGAGGAGATGCATGGATCATGTAGAGATGGAGGAGATACATGACTCTTTGGAAGAGTTAACAGAACCACCTCTTTTCTCTTTGAGGATGAGAGGAGACTCATCTATGAGCCACTCCAATTACATGAGCAAAACATATGGTAAGGGTATCGTTTGTTTGCATAATGATTTGTATAATGTATATGTGCAACCCTTAACCATACATGTGCAGGATATTTCTCAAGGAAGGAGCATCCTTTCTTCTAGAGTTCATGGTCTACTTGAGGCCATGGGCAGTATGGATGACCACTCCCTAGGAGGACTTGGGGAGGAGATGTATTATGGAGAACATGCTAACTTTGTACCATACATCATTCACTTTCTCCAAACATATGAGGAGAGTAGGGCAGCAAGCAAGTGGTTTAGGAACCACACTTTTTGTCACTCTCTATTGCATTTGAGGGTCAAATAGTGTTGGTTACATCTGAGGGACCATTGTCCTTCTCCCTTTCTACATATGGCAACAAGTATGGTTCTCATTATGGTTCCCTACGTTGCTGTTGTTCTTATTTCCAGTGGGAGCATGATTGGGAGAGAGACACATTGGTTGGATGTGTCCTTTGGGGAAAAGGATTCCCACCCTTTTTGCATTACATGTTCTAATGGGAGCATGGGAGGTGATATGGCCATCACAACAAAACACTTGTTTCTTTATGAGGTGAGCCATGGGATTGATTGGATGACATATGATGGTGATTTCCAACTCATCACATATGAGATGGTTTGGGTCAGCATGCTTCATAATGTAGAAGAGGTGATCCTTGAGGATCTAGTCTTCTTCTTGCCACTTAAGGGAAACATTGTTGTAGCCCATGATCAACAAACACTCTACACTTATCTTAACTGGAGAGGAGGACAATGTGGGGTAGGCTATTTTGTCTACCATGGTCAGATTTTCAGCCCACTTATATTGTAGGAGCCATTGGTGGAGGAATATTTTCAGGAGTTGCCATGTTGGGAGGTAACTCACTTTGCATGGATGATTGCTTGGGGAGGGAGGATCCACATGGGAATGATGACGCCCCATGCATTTCAGATCCCATGCCTCAAAGGGACCTCTAGACAGCACTTTGTTACCTTCTTGAGTATTTCACCTTTTTTATGATGATAGCTTTATAGCTAACTTACATGCTTGGGAGGAGCAATGTGGAGACTTGTTGATAAAACATCATTATTTTCCTTGGAGGATTTCATCATAGGAGGATGCTACAGGAAGAGGAGAGGAGTTTTCTCAGTTCTATCCTTACATTTACTTGAGGACAAGCAACATTTGGGAGGGGAGGACTCTAATATTCCAAAATTAGCATGCAGCTAATTGGAATATTGATTTTTGTTGATTTCACTTAGGAGGAGAATAAATGGGTAAGGAGGCCCATAAATTTCAGAAAATGAGAATAAAATCCCTCATAGTGTGAAAAGGGATCATCATAGGAGTTGGATTTCAAACCCTCATGTGTGAACAGGGTCATTTGCATGTGGACAAGGTCAAGTTTGACCAAGTCAACAGCACTGGGATAGGAGGTGGAGAAAACTTTGAGACACAGCTCAGTATGAATGGGAGGAAGGTTATTTGGTGAAAGAAACCCTAATGAGTGGGACCCATGGTGAGAGGGCTTTCACTTGTGTAAAAGGAGGGCAAGGCAGCCATTTTTATTCATGTTATGGATTATTGATTTTCTAGTTTGTATAACGATTTTGCATTCTCTTGTTGTTTAGCAGAGTTGTTGTGCTGCTTAGCACAAGGCATTCTTGTTTAGGAGTTCCTTCTCCTTTCAAGATAGGCCTCTTTAGGGATCTTGTAATTCATCTCTCCACATCTAGGCTTGAGGCCAAGCATCCTCCTTCAGCTACAACGTTATTTCTGCTGAAGTATAACATTGTGTTGCAGGGTGTTGTAGTGGGGGTTCCACAACACCACTTCCGGAGCTTATTTTTCAAGGGAGGAAGCCTTCTTTCCTTTGTAGGATAATTGAGGAAGAATTTGAGCTGATTTCCATCATCTTTGGCATCAGGCCAACCATTTTCCATCATCTACAGCGCAGTCCCTCTCATTGACTGCATTATTTTCAGTAAGCATCTGTAGTGAGGGTTGCAGTGATTGTTTGCAGGGTGAGATCTTCAATGATAGGATCAGATTTTCACTTAGAAGATCCATTGGAGGAGGTTTTTTCAACTTGTGCATCATATACAGCCATATCCATCCAGTTCTTGGGTTGCAGCTGCTACTCAGTCTTGAGACTGCAACTCCGACATTTTTCCATTTTGCATATTTCAGCCAATCCTTCCAGGATTGACTTGAAATTGTGTTTGGGAGCTTAGATCTTCACTCCCAATGTTGTATGAGCCATCTATATTCATATTTATGTTATTTCACACTCCCATGTAGTAGTGTACCATCCATGACTGCGTAGTACATGTTCATGAGCAATCTGCAATATAGCAGCATTTCACTTTTGGCATATGTATTCATGGGAGGCTTGTTTTCCTTGAGTATTTGAGTTGTATTACACTTATTTGCTACTGGTTTACATAATAAAATGGCTCCATGGTTTCCATCCATTTTTGTTTGATATTATTCACTTCTATTTCCAGTTTATGTTCAAGTATCGCTGCCTCTCCAATTTTGGGATATTATAAGATATCCCCAGCATTGTATATTTTCCCTATTTTGGGATATTAAAATATGACAAATATGTCACACGTCGTGTTTTCTCTGAAGGTGACTTGGTCCTGATTTATGACCAAGTCCATGATAAGTTGGGAGTTGGAAAGCTCGAGCCAATGTGGCACAGGCCCTATATCATTCAACGTGTTTTTGAACGTGGAGCCTATGAACTAGCTGATTATGAAGGTAATCCTTTGGCTGAGCCCCGAAATGGGATCTACCTAAAGAAATATTACGTTTAATCTTAAGTGTGATAATTTGTACATTTGTGTGTTATTCATTAGTGTGCTTTGAGTTGATTTTTTGTGTGATTTTTTTCCTTGCAGGCATGTTTCCTTTTCTTACCTTGTGTTCCACTTGGTTTGAAGATGTCTTCGAATCACTACGTTGGTTTTGCAGATGGCGCTTGTTGTAGAAAATAAAACCTATCTTCCGCAACATGGGCACTCTTTTCTTCTAATTATGAGTTGATTAATTTATAAGGAATTTGTTTGGGTCAAACAACTAACAATGTTTCCAAGTATAGTGCAGTGATTGAACTATTATCGGATGCCATTTATCTTGGCATTAGATATTTGGTTGTTAAGTTGGACTCACAACTCGTTGTGTTACAATTGAATGGGTGTTATTCTATGCGCAATCCTCAAATTTTGCATATGTATTTACATGTTATATTATTGGAAAGTAATTTTGATTTTATCACATATCAACACATTCCAAAGAATTTAAATACATTAACAGATTCATTAGCAAACCATGTATTAGATAGAAATTTGCGCAATATGAAAATCAAGCCATCATTATGATACACAAGTAGCCGTATATATATATATATATATATATATATATATATATATATATATATATATATATATATATCAGTCTGTAAGTGTGTTACCTATAAAAGCTCAAAAAATATGTGTTATATTACAAAAATGGCTCTTTGAGCCTACATTAGTACAAAATGTATAAATAGGGCTGTTATCCGCCCACATGGTGCTCATGGTAGCAGGTGACTGCTCGAATTACTCGCCAGACTAATCGACGCTGTCTGCCTGGAACTTTGATAGTGTGTCTCTGAAAGCGCAGTGGGATATCATCAAATGTGGGATACTTTAGAATGCCTCGCGTCAGGCGAACTAGGTTCCGCTCCAGCTCAGCTAATGTGTCCGCTCCCTCCTCATAAAGGGAATCCTCTATTGGACGGGCTGCCCTTCATGCGAATGGTGACATGCCAGGTCTCTAAGGACCATGTCTGTAAACATATCATAATTTTACATGTCAGAACACATAACAAAAACATCTAAAAAGTAAAAAAAATTAAAAAAAAAATTTCTACCTGCATCGGTCAACTGTGTGCCTGTGGTCCCCAGATGCAGGTGATCGCTAGTAAATCGAGGAGCCACGGGGCAGCCATGTGGGAAGACACATGGCGGCTCCACGTGCTCAATCCTGGGAAGAATTACCACGATAAATATTGGCATGAGGGCGCCATTACTTCACCCTCCGCCACCCTCTCTTCAACATACTAGACCTGCTGTACATTAACTTCACCCGCCATGGCCTTTAATCCTGTCACCTTGGCCTTCTCCTCCTCATTTCGACCTTCCTGCTTGCTCTCTGTGCATCTTTCTATTTTCATTTCCTCGCCTTTGGTGCATATCCTCCACCCGACCAAGCTCTGCACTCATTCTGGCAACAATACTCCTCTAAAGCATGCCTTGGCCCCAATCTGGTCAGGCGACTCCCCCCCCTCGACAATTATGCCTCGTCGCCATAGATTGAGATGTAGAAGAGCTGGGGGGCATAACCAGCCCTCTCTTCCTCTTCTCCCTCCTCTGTCGCTTTCCCATGGCCATGACCTGAACCTCTCCATCGACTGGAATGAGCTCGATAACTCCCCCCCTGTCAATTTGAATTCCCATCTTTCCTTGCAGCTCCCCGCCCTAGCTCTGCTCCCTTCCACCTCCCACAGTAAGAATCGAGCTCGCAAATCCACCATTTCCCTTGAGCCTTATTTCATCCCTCGCAAAATGAAAGCCCTTCTGGTGCAAAGTGCCTCCAGTGGTAGCAGCGATTCTAGTGACTCCAACGGTAAAAACGATGGCAGCCCGGACCTGGACGTTGAAGGAAGCCCGAACTAAGATGCTGGAAGCTTCTCGAACCAGTCCAAGCAGCTTGCTATCTCTCAGCTTGATGACTCTGAGGCGAATCTCAGCTTCCTAGCTTCGCCACATCCTCAGCCAGCAGAACATGCGTTGAGCAAGGGGACGGAGGAAGGAGGCTACGTGTGTAGAATCATAGAAGAGGTTCCAAAATCCATCAAAAAGAATGCAGGTCATCCTTAAGATCTTTTTTTCATCTTTCCTCGGCATGCTCATGGTTAGAAATTGTCTTCTATGGTTTTTTTGTTTAATTTTGAAAACTACAACTGCTGGTTTCCCGTTATGGGCAACAGTCACTCTTTGGCTTCTAAGGACTGGTTTCCCCATCACGGGTAGTCTACCACTTGGTAGAAAACTCTTGAATATTCCCTCTGGAATGAACTTGTTCACTCCACAGGATGTGACCAGTAACTTTTTGTTTTATAATATATAATAGAAATAGCATAACGTAGAAAAAAAAAATGTGTGCCTGTGGGATCAGAAGATCTGGATCTCCTCTGAAGTCGATGCCGAAATAGGCGTAGTTGTCAAATAAGATCAGCTGACGCCGCAGCCAACTGAAGAAGGTTGTGGGTAAATGCATATGTTTCCCTCCTCCTTGTTTAGGCATTATGTCGCACCATCGCATCAGCCTCGAATCCCTTGGGGCTGGATCATGGATCTCTAACCACTGATACTGGAATAGGGGTACTCTCTCAAGAAAGAAGGTCACCATAATTGACCCGTACTCGAACTGTTTTAGTCTCCCTGTCTTGCACTTGATTAGATGGCTCTAAATGTTAGCTTTAAGATGTTCAAAGGCCTAACGTATCTCTACACAAAATACTAAACGCAGAAGCCTAAAATATATAATTTATTTTTCTCTCATCATGAGTTTCCTCCACTATCTTTTCAACATTAGGAAACATTTCTTGTATCAAATTTGTCAAACCTTCCATGTCTGCTTTTAGATCATTATTCATGTTTTCCATGTTGCCTTTCATGGCATCCATCTTAGCTTCCATGCCATCTTCCATGCCATCCATCTTAGCTTCCGCACCTTTTTTCAAACCATCCATCTTAGCTTCCATACCTTTCTTCAAAACTTCCATTTCATTTTTTGTTGCTCTTTGCGAGAGTGAAATTTGGTTCATTTTCTCTTGTAATTTTGATATGTCATGTTGCACTTCTTCATCTTCATGAGTCATAGTAGAGCCTTCTGAAGGTTTAATGGGCGTTGAATTATTTTTAGGGGGCATTTTAGAACCCAATACTGATATGTATTCTACAATATGCCCTTGGAATCAATTCAAATTGATTCTTCAAACAAGACTTATGCAATTCGGAAGAAAAAATACACACTTTTTTGTTGCTTTTGAGTAGCTCGATATTGAAACTGAATTATATCTGTGATTTAGGATATTCAATATCTGAAATTTGGTCCTGTAGTAGCCCTCTTAATATTCTTTCAAATGCCATAGGTCTGACCTGATTTTGATTCTTCAAGGCAAAGTTATTCCCAATCTCCCACAATGACCTAATTATGGATTGGTTCAGTAGAGAAAACTTGTACGATGTGCCACGTGTCATTGTTTCCTCCTTCAGCTCTTAAATTGATACACAGGAAACTACATTCCATATAATTGTGGTCACATTTTACGTAATTCCAATCCGATGCTCAGAGAGAGTTATGATGATTTTCCCACGGTCACCTCTTTCAGATGAAATTCGGGAGCCTGAAAAAACCCTAACTTCCACAGATAATACCTCTGAAAATATTGTGAACCAAGAACTGAAATTTTTACACAACATTCCTCAGGATTTCAACTTCGCTCTATGGAAATTTCAGCTTCTAAACCTTCGTACAAAGAAATATATAGCTTAAATTCCATGATGACCTGTTTAGGTGAAATTCGGGGAGCCTGAAAAAACCCTACCTTCGAAAAATCATATATCTGAAAATATTGTGAACCAAGATCTAAAATATTTGCACGAAGTTCCTCAGGAGCTCAACTTCACTCTATAAAAATTTCAGCTTCTGAACCTTCTTATAAAAAAATTTATACAGAAACTTCCACGATGACCTGTTTGGAGCAGCGAAACCCTAGAATCCAAAGCTTTGATACCAAATGTTATGAAACCAACTCCAAAAATAGAATAAAAGAGAGATCAATGCCTTATAATTCAGCCACTTCGAGGGGGAAACCTCCTTTACATTAAATAAATGAACAATTCTTGGATCATACAAATGACAAAACCTCCTTCTATATATAGGAGTCCATGGGGTCACAATATAATTCCTAGCCAAACTAACAATAATAATGTAAGGGCACAATAATAACAATATTGGGGGTATAGGGGTACAACAATAATAATAAGGGCACTACACTAATAAAAATAAAGGACTAAAATAGTAATATAGGGACCTAACAGAGAAAATGTATCAAGATATTCTCACGGCTTCTGAGGCTACATCCGAGACCATACTCATTTGGTTTCTTCCCTAGATACTTATGCGCAATCTCCCTAGTTTGGTTCTTGGGACTCTGATGATCCATTGAATGAGACTTTCCCCACTGACGAGAGTATCGAGGAGATCATGTATCTCGAAGAAACTCCATGGGATGATGGACATCATCATTCCTTGTTTCTCCCAATTCCATGTGATATCTCGACCTGTCTAGGATCCCATGATTTGACAGTACCGATTTACCCACTCCAGGATCTGGATTTGATTCATGAAGTGATGTCTGAGGGCAACATGTGAAATATCACTCCAACCATTTTGATCAACATCTTTGTTAAACCAGGGATTGTCGAGAATGTGCATATCGGTGCATCTTGTTCTCCCGATGAGATCAAGATCTATAAGGAAATTTTTCAGGAGTTCCGGAATGTATTCGCGTGGTCATATGAAGAAATGCCTAGAATTGATCCAAGTATCGTGGTGAAAAAAATTCTCACTGTTACACCTATTTTTGGTCATCTAACCTGTTATTATTAGATGAACCCAAGTACACCATGTAAGACCAATTTACCCTAAGTAAAATTGCTTTCACCACATAAAATAACTTATTTGTTTATATTTCCTGGTCATATTTAACCCAAAATAAGGAACTTAATTAAATAAATCCTTATTTATTTATTTATTCCCTAAGAATAAGTTATTTAAATCATTATTTAAATAATATTTTTAGTTAAATTTGACTAAATCATCCATAAATAATTAAATAAACCATTATTTATTTAATTATATTCCCATCACTTCCCTAAGATGATAAATAAACCATTTATTTATTTATTATTTATAAATAAAGGAATTGACCCAAGTCAAGAACCCTTTTCCCTCCAACAAATATAATAAAATATTCCTAAAGGGTGTTTCTAGAATTCGATTAATAATATTTTATTCATGCACCAAGTTCTAGACCGCCCCAATATTTTGTTATAAATAGGGGGGTTTTCCCCATTCATTAGTCACCTTCATTGCATTAGATCACTCTGGATCTACTCTTGGTCACCATTTTCCATTTTGTTTTGTGAACTCCCATTGAGTTCTATGTTTGTTTTTCTACACCCATAAGAAAGAGAAATTTTAGATCTGAAACACTGAGGACTTTCAAGAACCCATCCCACTGAGGAGAACCGGAAGACACCTTTCTTGTTTTCCTCTCAGGTGCCCCATTATTTAATATAATACAAAATTCTTTTAAATACATTCTTCTTGTCTTGTCCATTAGATTTATGGAGCCATGTTATATTTTATCTGCTTAATGTCTTTTGTGCTTAGATCTGAATTTGTGTAGTAAAATTAAATATATTTTGCAGCCATAATCGATGTTAGGGCTATCTTTTATTCGTAGCTAAATTGATTTTTTACGACGAAAGAATCATAATAAAAATTGGTGACTCGACTGGGGATTTCTTTTGCGACCGCTATCATTTTATCTATTCTTGCATATCCAACTGTTTCAAACCCTAGGGTTTCTCTTCCATTTTTCATTTTTCCTATTTTTATGGTGATTTTCACCCCTAAAACCCTCAAACAGTCAAATTTTTAACTTTCATGTGTTTTTGGCCTTATTGCGCAGGTGACAGACATTAGCCGCAGCTAAGACGACAAATTGTTTTGAAATATGCCGCCGAGACAGCCATATCTGCCGGTCGCACTTATCGGTCCAAAAAGTGCGACCTGAGCCTCAGGACGCACTTTTCTGCCACAAACCTGCGACTTGGACTAAAAACAGGTAAGAACCTGAGACCTGCAATTTTTCTGCAAATTTTTCAGCACTTTTTCTGGGTTTGTCTGAAGCTTCTGTCAGGGTTTTCTAGCCTCTGCCTCTGCCCGTTTGGACCTGTATCTTATCTGCTTCACTCAAATAAGAGGGAATATTTCCCCTTAGGGCTCTAGTACCCTCCACTTTCTGTGGACGAGTCTTTACTGTTTCAGAAGTCTGAATTTCCAGAGTTTCAACCCTATTTTTCTCCGATCTGATACCTCCTTTTCAGATCCCTTTAGATCAGTGCTCCTCCCTCTCAAAACCACCTGATATCGTTTTGTTTGGGTTCATTTCTAAGGCCACTGCCTTGTCTCTTCTATTTTTAGCTGATCTCCTCCTTTTTAGCAGCAACCTTGCCTCTGCTTATTTGTTGTTCTCTGCACCACTTTTCAGCAAATTTACCCTTTAGATCCCAGTCCCTCCGGACCTTTGATCTATTGGCCTCTTTTTAGTGTGCTTTGCCTAGTTTTTTCCCCCTTATAGACTAGCTTTTAGAGACCCACCTTCTTGGGTTAGATTGCTGCATTTTTAGTTGTTAATTTTCTGTTCTTTTAGTCTTATTTTCTGCAGATTTCTTTTCTGTTACGCAACACACTATTTCTTTTACTCTCAAAATGTCTGGGTTTAAACAATTAAAATTAATGCCACGCCACACACTGACCCTAAGTGAAGAAGCGCCTGTTTAACACCGCCTGGCAAAGACTCTAAAATCAATTGTCACTGCACCTTTCTGCCCTTGACCTCCCTTGATTTTGTCCCTCCCTGCCCTTGTCAGTTTTCTTCTTCCCGTCATCATTGCGCCCCCAAGGCGCCTCTCCCGGAGACTTCTTGGCCTTCATCCTCAATTTCCGCTTGGTCGACTTCCTCCTTCCCGTCGTCATCGAGTAAGTCTTTCCCCGAGTCCACACTCCGACTCTTCCTCTGATTGTTCGGGTTCTCCCCCTCCTGGTTCTCCCCCTGTCACTTTCACCATGTCTACTTCAGGGCCTACCACCACCAGTAACCCCCGTACTACTGCTGGGTTTGTTTCCAGTGGAACCACCTCGAGACCTACCTCGACTGCCCCATTACTCCCTTATATGGCCGGCCTTAGTCTCCCTGACTTCAATCACCTGATTAATGATCCTATCCGCCACGATGTTAGTTGGCCTGCTATGCCAACCAAGCTCCCCTCTAACATTCCCAAATTCGAAGGCCTTGCTAGTGAGGATCCCTCCAACCATATCTGATCCTTCCATATGCGGTGTTCCTCCAATTCCATTACTGACGAATCTATTCATCTTTGATTGTTCCAATGCACACTTACAGGCGAAGCTTCTAAATGGTATGTTGAATAGGCCACCTCCTCCCATACCACTTTTGAGACTATTGCCCAAGCCTTTTTATCTTATTTCCAGCTCCCTCTCCGATACGACACTGGTACCGAGCTTTTAACCTCCTTCCGTCAATCCTCCTCAACCCGCCTTTCCGCTCATGTCTAGGAATGGCGGCACAGAAGAAGCTTATGTCGAGCCCCCCCCTTTGAAGATCAGGTTTACATGGATTGGTTCCTTCGCTCTCTCTTACCTCCCATTGGCAAAGATGTCGCATCCCATTTTCCCCAAACCGAAGAAGCCGCCCTCAAAATTGCCTTGAAGTATGACCTTATCTACGCCCAATCTGGTTATGTTTATACCGTCCTTCCTGACCTTCCCAAACCCGGTGGCCCTAATGCCTCGGGGGCCTCTCATTCTGCCGACGGTATCGTTGGAGCCCTGTCACATACCTATGCCCAACCTCCTCCGGGCCATGGTTTTCCTCTAGGGGCCAGCGCCTCCGGCATTTTTTCCCCTCCAGGCAGCATGTATTCAGGCTACGGCATGCCTCCTCCTTTTTCCCACCCCCCTGCTTACCTTACTACTGCCCACCCTACTCCTTATCCATATCCACAACCTGATGTCCTAGCTCCTCCAGCATTTGGACCTCCCACTCCATTTCCTTCTCCACCCCCACAACCGCACTTACTACCCCCTCCAGGGCAAGTATTTGCACAGCAGGAGGCACCTAATTTTCCTCCTTCTCAAAGAAAGAGAAGAGGAAATCAATCTGCTCCTGGTAATCGTGGACCCAATCCTTCCAATATCGACTCTACCACTGCCAACCAGCCACAGGGCTCTCAGCCCAAGCTGGACAGGCCCCTTCGCACCAATAAGCCCTGTTCGTGTTGCGGTGTTTATGGTCACTACACTCACGATTGTCCCTTATTACCACAAATGCGGCAACTTTGGGATTCTCAGGCCACCGTACGGGGACAAAACTCCTCCCCTACTACCCCTCCCTCCCCCGTTACTTCTCAACCTACTGTGTTTACTGATCCTTTCCCGCAACAAGGATTCGTGGCCACTCAACCACCTCACACCCCGGTAACCACTCAACCTTCCCCTTCTGGTTCCTCTGATTACCAGATTCTCATGATGGCTTTTGACCCATCTCTCACTGTCGACCTCAACCTTCAAACTCGGTCCCGTCAGTATTCCACACCTCATGTTTCGTCTGTCTCTAAGTCTCCATCGTCAAGTCCTACAGAGCCTCTATCGACACCCAATGGCCCCTTGCAACTCCCTCTGCCCAAAGTCGAGGTTCATCCCAAGCCTCCTAAGGGACCATTACGCCGAAATGTTGCCTCTGGTCGAGCTGCCCATTCATACAGCATAGTAGATGATCTGGCCCAATCTCCTGCTGCCATTTCAACACTGGAACTCCTCCAGTCGTGTCCTTCTCAAAAGAGGGCTCTACTATCTGTCGTGGGCGCTGTAGATCCTGCTGATGACCAATTGATTGTTTTCGACGCCCGTCAGTCAGACCATCGCCCTCTTCCTCCTTCAGTTTCTTTCAAAATCCTAGTCAAAATCTGAAACGCCAATGTTTCTCAGTGTATTATTGATGAGGGGGCATCTACCTGCGTAATGTCCGCTTCGGTTTGGAAACAACTCGGATCCCCTGAACTGGCCCCTTCCAGCATCACCCTTCGTGCATGGGATGGCCATGCCTCCCAGCCCATTGGCCTATTTCGTAACTGTCCTATCACCCTTGCCGGCAAGACTGTTTGTGTCGACGTTGAAGTTATCGACGCCCCTTTTGACTGCAACATCCTTTTGGGGCGTAGTTACACTTATGCCATGTCAGTCGTCCCATCCACAGTCCAACGCAAGATGTTTTTCCCTCATAATGGCAAGATTGTCACCATTGACCAATTTACCTATCATGAACCAAAATCTCAGACCTCCCCTGAGTCCACCATCTCTATTGTCACCAATAAACCAACTGTTGATTCATTGACCAGTGTTTCCCCCGGCGTCTACAAAGACTCCTCTCTGCTTGGAAATTTTCCTGGTCCTCCCCCTCCTCCTGTCTCTAACCCCAGTTCAACGAATGTTTGCATGATGCAATCATCTCAAGCTAGCCTCCCACAGCCTGCTCCGGCTAGTCAACAACCTCTATCTCGCTCACCGCCTCTTGCTCCTAGCCCTTTGCTTCAGTCAACCGAACCTTTTCCACCCGGCCCTTCCCCTCACACTCAGGAACCTTCCTACCCTCCTGAGTCAGTTCCCTCAGGTCTCCACCATATGGGAGTCGTCCCCCCTGGTCACTACCCCCGCCAACATACCTTTCCTGGTCCCCCGCCTCTGGCGTCTGGCCCATTCCCCACATGGCCACCCTTTCCCTTCCTAATTTAACCTTGGGAATTCCCGTTTGGTATCTTACCCCTCCAACCGAGACCCCACCAGGCCACCCCAAACCATACATAGCTGTGACACCAGTACAACCGATCCCTGTCGCTCCTTCCACCACCACAGTGCCCCTCGCCCCTCCGCAGAACCCTCTTAATGCTGCGACAACTACCGGCAAGAAACAAAAAACTCGCAAGGGGGCATCCACTGCCAAGGCCACCGCACCTGACCCTACCCCTCTCCAACCCACCAAGCCTTGTGCCTTGTGTGATGGTATCAGTCATCCCACCCATATTTGTCCTGAGTTGCCCCGTATCCAACCCATGGTTAAAGTCGCGTTCCCTGACTCTACGGTCCCTGACACCTCTGTTTCTTCCTCATTCGTAGCCAAGAACCCAAAGACTCTTTGCACCAAAAAACACTATGCTCTGTGTCGTGTCCATGGCCATTATTCCCACCATTTCCCTCACCTCACTCATTACCGAGCATCTTTAGAGGTCATTCGCGAGTACAAAGTTGAACAAAATCAATCCGCCTCGCCCATCCTTGCTTAGTATGCGTCAAGTTTACTTGAGGATCCCCCGGCTACCATTGACATCCCTCCCCCTGATGTTGAGATGTTCGAATCTGCTGCTCCTCTCTTATACCTACCATCATCCGCACACCCCTTGGAGTACATCCCCTCTGAATCCACTCCGTCTGTTTCACTTGATCCCCCTTCCGCCACTTTTTCAGGCTCTTTATGTTTCGACCATATTTTTACTTGTTCTTCTGTCATTTCCCCTAATGACCCGTATGTGCACCTTTCTTCCTCTCCTGATGATCTAGGTAGCTTTGCAGCCTCTTGTGCTTTCCAACACCTTTCCTTGCCTTCCCATCATCCCGATACTCCCATCCGTATCTATGATGTACTTCGCAACATGCATCCCCGCTTTTCCTCCCTTTTCTCGGCTTGTGATGATATTCCCTCGACCCTCTCATCATGCCGATGGCGCAAGTCGCTATTCTCGAAACCTTGCTTTAGCCGCTTGGGCCATTTTTACCCCCTTGCATACCCTTGTTCTTGCACATGGGGTCTGCATTGGTCAAGCCACCAATAATCAGGCCGAATATGATGTCGTTCGTGGTCTCTTAGTTGATGCTCTCTCTCATCACATCCTCCATCTGCATGTCCATTTAGATTCCCTGCTTCTCATCTTACAACTTAATGGTGTATATCGTGTGCATAACCCTATCCTGTTTAGACAATATTTACGAGTGAAACTTTTGATACGTGAATTTAGCTTCATTACATTTAGCCATATACCTAGAGATCAAAATCACTATGTAGATCAAATCGCAAACCATGTTCTAGACTGGCATATATCACACACAACACAATAACATTTAACACCATCAACCAAATACATATACATCACATATATTATATAACACGTGTTCTTAGATTCCATCTACTCTGAAACATACTCCATGCCCATAGCATGTTACAATAACAAAACTAGAAAAATGGGGGGCACCACTCGCCCCTACATTGACACTGGGGTTCTCCAAAAATTTCAGCACCCCATACCTAGCCAGTACACGACGGACACCCTGATCCGCCTAGATCTCCGTCCGTAATGTACCTAAGTCTCTCTCTCTCCATTTGATCAATATATCTGCCATATCTGCACAAAAACTTCATTTTGTCAGTCTACAGATCCACAAAACTGCATCTATTCACACCAAAACTGAATCTCAGCCCAAAACAGCACTGAAATCACCTCCCTCTCACAGGTTGCACTTTTCAGCAAAACCCTGGGCCAGGTCACACTTTTCAGGCCCAAAACTGCGTCCCAGGTCGCAGTTTTTGCCCCAAAAAGTGCGACCCGGCCGTGAGGAAGAAATAGGGGCAGTTACTGAGATTTCAGGCCCTAATCTGAACTTTGAATCCATCAAAAACAAAGAGTAGGATTAGACCTCTTACCTGCCACTGACGAATCGCGATTCCAGCGGTCGGTTTGTCTGCTACGATCGCCGCAAGATTTAGGGCCTTCTCTCCTCTCCACATTCACCACAGCTACACAAGCAAATGAATGATTTTGGAAAGAACATGCCTTATTAGAAGAAAAACCCTCGTTTTTTCCTTCGCCAGCTGCGACCAAACCGTAGCCCCGTTTGCCAAACAGTCTGCACCGTTGGAAATCTCTCACCGAGCACTCAAATGGGTGTTTGTTAGTTTTTCATGTTTTGATACTTCACCAGGACACATTTTGTCCATGAAGGATATTTTCATCTCTTCTCAAAATCGAATTTCTTCACTTACAACACTTGTACCAGGGGCACCACTTTTCCTCCTTACTTGCCTTTGTTCGTGTTGAATTTCGTCATGAGCTACCCTATTGTACTCATGCTTTTACGGTCCCCCATTGAGCCTTCATTACATGGCATCACCATCGATTCGCCCTTTTTTAGAGCAGTCGAGTTGAGTCACCAGCACATTCATGGAGTCTATCACGAGTCCCTTTGTACCCTACTATATTCCTCCACCCTTCATTACTTGGTCCCTCTCTCGTGTCGCAAATTATGGCCTTCAATCCCATTGTCCCCTATCCCTCATGATATTGTGTCAATCGCTGCCAAGCCATTTATGCCCTTTATGCTCTAACAAGGGAAGTCGTCCATCTGCTACTCAGTATCCCCTATTTCATCATCATCATCAGTGTCCATCTGATAGTCGCTCTACTATTTTCTCCCGTGCCTTAGTGGAGATTCCCTTATTCCCTCACCTATGGCGGACCTACTTCTGTCGACATCAGCCCATTTACTCCAGAAGCCAGGTCTAGGGGGCAGTGTACCTTGGTTCGAGCTCTTTTCAGCATGATCATGATCTATACACTTGATAGTCCAGTGATGTAGCAGTAGCTATTGGTGATTCCCGGGTGTGTGTGAGATGTCTCAACCCTCATGAGGGGGTGGCCCTACAGGTAGTCCCCCACATGCCTGGATGCCTTCTTCATTTCAGCCCTTGATGCAGCTCCTCTCGTATGATGATATCGGCCTCAACCGCTTGCAGCACCTCTTCAATTTGCACGTATCCGTCAGCTTTTGCGAGCACTTCCCCGCGTGTAGGGGGCATTTGGGTGTCTTTATATCTCATGTACTACCATATTATTGTATAAGCCCTGACGATTATTCCAGGCATCACATGTATATGGGATTCATCATGTTATTTCTTTGGCTCCTGTTTAGGCCAGCACATGCTTCATTATTGCGTTCCGTGGTTTTCCGGGCGCCTTATTCTTTGTACTTTGTCTCAGCGGGCATAGGTATGCCTCCCTCGCCGCCTTTAGCACAGGTACCACTTCATAGAGACTTGTTGTACCTATAAGTCTCGTCTCCTTAGGGTCTAGTCCTTTCACACCTCAGACATCCTTACATTTCTCTCTCACCTCTCTCTTGATGCCTATTGATTGATTTCTTACAACGTACTTCGGTCATACGATTTGCTCCTAACACTCGTACGTTGGGGGGCAATCTATTACACCAATATTTGGTCATCTAACCTGTTATTATTAGATGAACCCAAGTACACCATGTAAGACCAATTTTACCCTAAGTAAAATTGCTTTCACCACATAAAATAACTTATTTGTTTATATTTCCTGGTCATATTTAACCAAAATATGAAACTAATGAATAACTTTTTTATTATTTAATTATTCACTAAGAATAAGTTATTTAAATCATTATTTAAATAATATTCTTAGTTAAATTTAAATAAATCATCCATAAATAATTAAATAAACCATTATTTATTTAATTATATTCCCATCACTTCCCTAAGATGATAAATAAACTATTTATTTATTTATTATTTATAAATAAAGGAATTGACCCAAGTCAAGAACCCTTTTCCCTCCAACAAATATAATAAAATATTCCTAAAGGGTGCTTCTAGAATTCAATTAATAATATTTTATTCATGCACCGAGTTCTAGACCGCCCCAATATTTTGTTATAAATAGGGGGGTTTTCCCCATTCATTAGTCACCTTCATTGCATTAGATCACTCTCGATCTACTCTTGGTCACCATTTTCCATTTTGTTTTGTGAACTCCCATTGAGTTCCATGTTTGCTTTTTTACATCCATAAGAGAGAGAAATGTTAGATCTGAAACACTGAGGACTTCCAAGAACCCATCCCACTGAGGAGAACCGGAAAACACCTTTCTTGTTTTCCTCTCAGGTGCCACATTCTTTAATATAATACAAAACATTCTTTTAAACACTTTTTTCTTGTCTTGTTCATTGGATGCATGGAGCCATGTTATATTTTATCTGCTTAATGTCTTTTTGTGCTTAGATCTGAATTTGTGCAGCAAACTTAAAGATATTTTGCAGCCATAATCGATGTTAGGGCTATTTTTTATGCGTAGCTAAAGTGATCTTTTACGACGAAAGAATCATACTAACACTCACCTATTCGGATTCGAAGCCCATTCGCTAGCCGATTCGTCCTGTGCACCCAAGAAAGGCTACCACTATAAAGGGTGAAGTTGAAAATTTTCTTAAAGTTGGTTTTATCTACCCCATACCATTGAAAGATTAGGTCTCCCATATTGTTCCTGTCAATAAGAAGCAAGGGACCATTAGGATTTACGTTGATTACCATGATATCAATAGAGATTATCCTAAGGACAATTACCGCACTCCATTTATCGATCAGATCATTGATGAATGTGCTGGGAGTGAGATATTTTCCTTTATGGATGGATTTTCTCGCTATAACTAGATTAACATCGCTCCAAATGATCAACAAAAAATCAATTTTATATATCCATGGGGGAATTTCACCTATAAGAAGCTCCCTTTCGGCCTGAAGAATTTCGGGGAAACCTTCTAGCGACCTATGTCTTATGCATTTCATGACATCAAACACATAGTTTAGCCATATCTCGACGACCTTCCTTCTCATTCTGCGAAACGTCGAGATCACCAGGAGCACCTTAGAGCTATCTTCTTGCACTGTAAACACTATAATATCAGGTTAAATCCTCATAAGTGTGTCTTCTGTGTCACATGCAGTCAGCTCCTAGGCTTCATGGTTTCCAAAGAAGACATCCGCATCAATCTCTTAAAGTCGAGACAATCATCAACTTGCCTCCTCCTTCTTCCATTCATCAACTGCAAATTTTGTAGGGGAAAACTAATTTGCTCCATCGTTTCGTACTGAATTATGTTGAGCTTGCCAAAGGCTTTGCGTGCTTATTGAAAAAGGGAATTCGTTCTTATGGGTTGAAATTTCTCAGAGCTCTTTCAATGCAGTGAAACGAGCCCTCATCAAAACTACGTTGCTGCATCCTCCCAATTATCACCACGACTATTGCTTGTATTTTCTTGCCACCAACAACACTATTCACATGGTGTTGGTTCAGGACGATGATGATGGGCAAGAACATGTAGTATACTACTTGAGCCATAATATCTTCGATACTGAGACCCGTTATGCTCATGTAGAGAAACTTGCATTGGATGTTGTTCATGTCGTTCAATGTTTCCGTCACTACATTCTCCTGCGCAAAACCTTAGTGATTTATGATTGCAACCCTATGAATTACATTATCACACATCAATTACTTGGGTGAAAATAATAAAAATGGATCATTTTCCTTCAAGATTTCGACTTAGAACTCACTACTGCTAAGTCGAAGAAATATCTGGTCTTTCTTGAGTTGATATGTGATCTTCCCATCATGGATGATCCCACTCCTATTGATGAGTCCATCCCCGATGAGACTCTCTTTCTCATTAGTACTCGTGATCCATGGTATGTTTACATCATTGTATATCTCCAGACCTGGACTTATCGGCCAGAGCCATTGCACTCAAATCGAAGACAAATTTGCTACCAGTCCCAACCGTATCACATCATTGGGGACACCCTCTATCGCATTGGTGTTAACTATTTCCTCCGCCGTTATCTGACTCTCGAGGAAGCTGAGAAACATCTCAATGATTGCCACTCCAGGGCTTGTGGTGGTCACATGTATGGTTATGCTACCGCTCACAAGATCCTTCGTGTAGGTTATTTATGGACATTTATTTTTAAAGACTACATCACTGCAGTATGAAAATTCCATGATTTCTAGATTTACTCTCAAAAAGAGCGCGCCCCACCCTCACCCTTGCACCCAGTTGTGTCCGTCGGACCTTTTGAAAAATGGGGCATTGATTTTATGACCTGTAACCATTGCTCAGCCTGGGGGCATGAATATATCATTGTTTACGTTGACTATTTCACTAAATGGGTTGAGGCGATGCCTACATATGATGATGAAGGTCTCACTGATTCAATCATGTCATAGCTCGGTTTGGTGTCCCGAAAGCGATTGTCACTGATCATGGCACTCATTTTCATAATCATATGTTGACAGAGCTCTTTTCTTAGTTGGGGTTACGTCACGATAACTCCACCCCTTACTATCCACAGGCCAATGGATAAGTTGAAGTTGTCAACAAAGTCTTGGTGACCATGCTTCAATGCACCATTGGGAAGCATAAGTGAGACTGGCACCTCATGCTTTTCTCCACTCTATGGACATACTGAACCTATGCTAAGACTGCCACTGGATTCACATTATTCCAATTGGTGTATGGTCTAGAGGCCACACTCTCGATCGAGTGTGAGATTCCTTCCCTGAAGTTGGCTATCGAACTCCTTCCTGGTACTTTGCCAGAGGAGGAATGCCTGTTGTACCTCGAGCATCTTGACGAGACCATAAGGATTTTTGCTTTAGTTATTGAAGCGCAGAAACGATGAATTAAGGTGAAATATGAAAAATCTATCACACCTCATGTTTTATCTAAAGGTGACTTGGTCCTGCTTTATGACCAAGCCCATGATAAGTTGGGAGTTTGAAAGCTCGATCCAATGTGGTATGGGTCCAATATCATTCTACGTGTTTTTGAACGTGGAGCCCATGAACTAGTTGATTATGAAGGTAATCCTTTGGCTGAGCCCCGAAATGGGATCTACCTGAAGAAATATTATGCTTAATCTTAAGTGTGATAATTTGTACATTTTTGTGTTATTCATTAGTGTGATTTGAGTTGATTTTTTGTGTGTTTGTTTGCCTTGCAGACATGTTTCCTTTTCTTACCTTGTGTTCCACTTGGTTTGAAGATGTGCGCTTGCCTTAGCACACAACACCTGTCTTCCACATCATGGGCACTCTTTTCTCCTGATGGTGAGTTGATTAATTTATAAGGAATTTGTTTGGGTCAAACAACTAACAATATTTCCAAGTATAGTGCGGTGATAGAACTATTATCGGATGCCATTGATCTTTGGGATAAGAGATTGGGCTGTTAAGTTGGACTCCACAACCAGCAATATTTACAATTATATGGTTGTTATTCTATACTTAATCCTCAAATTTCTTATGTATTTACATCATTATATTATTGGAAAGAAACTTTTATTTTATCACATATCAACACATTCCAAGCAATTAAATACATTATGATTCATTAGCAAACCATGTGATGAATGAGCATTTGCGCAATATGAAAATCAAGACATCATTAAGATACCTTTGAGTATAGTAGAAACATTCATATATATATATATATATATATATATATATATATATATATATATATATATATATATATATATGTTCGGTCTATAAGTGTGTTGCATTCAAAAAGCTCAAAAAATATGTGTTCTATTACAAAAATGACTCTTCGAACCTACATCGGTACAAAATGTATAAGTGAAATGGGTGATATCCGCCCATGTACATGGTGCTCATGGTAGTAGGTGACTACCTGAATTACTCACCAAAGTAATCGACGTAGTCTTCCCGGAACTCTGATAGTGTGTCTCTGAAAGCACAATGGGATCTCATCAAATGTGGCATACTCTGGAATGTCTTTCGTGAGACCGACCACGTTCCACTCCATCTAAACTAATGTGTCTGCTCCCTCCTCACAAGGAGCATCCTCTGTTGGACGGGCTATCCTCCGTGCGATCCGTGACATGCCAGGAGGTCTCTGTGGACCCATATCTATAAACAAATCATAAGTTTACGTGTCAGAACACACAGCAAAAAACATCTAAAAAGTAAAAAAATTGTTTAAAAAAAAAAAAAAAATTACCTGCATCGATCCACTGTGTGCCTGGTACGATCGGAAGATCCAGATCCCCTCTGAATTTGATATCGTCATAGGCGTAGTCCTCCACTACAATCAACTAACGTCGCAACCAACTGAAGAAGGTTGTGGGTAAATGCATCTATTTCCCCCCTCCCTATTGGGGAACTATATCACACCATCGCATTAGCCTCAGATCCCTTGGAGCTAGATCATGGATCTCTAACCACTGATATTGGAATAGGGATACTCTCTCCAAAAATAAGGTACCTAGAATTGAAACGTACCATTGTTTTAGTCTCCTTTGTGAAAATTGTCATCCTGACATTCTGCGATGTGTATGAGCTCATTATCACTCATACTTCCTCCTTTGCAAGTCTAACATATTAGTTCCTCATGTCAAGCCTTGAAAATCAGAGAAAAGTTCCTAAAAATCTCCTTAACTTTGGTGTCGCACTTTCTCTATATCTTGCATGCGGTCCTACACCTAATGTTCATGTCTTCTGCGTACCTGAACGCACTTTCTCTGTGTTATAGGTGCGGACCCCTGTAAAGATTAAAAAGGCGCAATTAAACTCAAAAAATCTCATTTTCAGTAAATTCTAGAAGCCTCTAAAAAAGATCTTGCGGTGGCGGAACCGCTCTTATGAGGTTCATGTATCCCTTACCTTATGGAGTTAACCCCTTGATGTGAGGAGCTTATCCCTTTGAAGGAGGATTCTATCCCTTCATAGTTGGAACTGAAAACCTCCTCTTTTCCACTATAAAAAGAGGCATTGGGTAGCCTCAAAGGGAGTTCAAGCTTTAGAATATTTGAGGTTAAGTGCTGTTGGGATTCAGACTCATTTAAGTAATATTTTTGTGAGGAGATATCACATACCTCTATTTGTCTTGGTTGGAGGAGTGCATAACTTATCAAAGTAGAGGAGACTCCTGCTTCGGACCTCGGTAAGGCCTGTTCAACATCAAGGCTAAGGTTGTAAGGTTTTCCTTCTTTTGAAATTAATACAAATATATTCATTTTTCTCAATAAGCTGTTAGTTAATGGTTTATTTCATAGATTCCTTGATCACTATGATAAGCATGATTTATGATGATTTCTATACAGTGCTATTTAATATTTTTCTTGTTTGTGACTGCAGGTTTACGAAGATAATTCTTTCAAGTGCACGAGGGAAAACAATGACTTCAAACAAGCACTGGACATATGGTAAGTCTTTTACACCTCTATAGAGCTTCTTGTGAATCATATATGCTTAGAGAAAGATTAGTTTATTTGGTTGTTTGTTGCTAGATACTTTTAGTACTAGGGAGATCGGTCTTGTCTGCAAGATTGATTAATTCGTACAACAAATTGGCAACTCCATTGGGGAAGAAACTTGTTGTTTTTGGTTCTCTTTTATTTTGATTTGAGGAAAAGTTTTTCCTGGTTTTTGATTGATAGACATCTACCTGGGTAGCTTAGGTTTTCTCTATTTTTGAAAATCTTGAAATCTTTTATGTTTTTCTTTAATTTTTCTAGGGACCGCACTTTGTCTTTTTTCATAGTGCGGGCAATTTCGCACTTTCCTTGAGTAAACAGTGCGGGACCACACCTGTTACTTCTGGAAGCTTGCGGACCCTGTTAAAATTTTGAAAAACTCCAGATTTCTTTTTTCAGTTTATCTTTATTTTTTATTTTGATTTTTTAGTATCTACCCAAATTGATGATTGTTTCTGTCAAAAGCTTTTTGTGAATGAATTCCAGCAGTATTGGTGTTTTGATGATTTTCTAATAAGTTTTGCGTTTTGGATTTCTTTTCGCTTGGTCTTTGTAGTGATTCGAAGCATTTGCAGTTTGAAGTATCTCAGATTACATTGGTATTTTTGCTTTTTGTTGAGTCTGACCTGATTGTGAAATCTATCCTTTATTGAGAAATAGATCTACTTGTTTCTTTGCAAATCTTCGAAAAAAATTTTGTTATAGGTTTTTGGAATTTCATTTTTTATAAAAAACATATCTGAGTGTTTTTGATCTGTTTGTTATTCTGGACAAATAGATCCTTAGTTTGCTGAACAACTAAGTAAAACATTCTTCAAAAATATTAAAGCTTTTATTCAATTAGATTTTTAAAGTTTGTAGATCTCGAAATTAGTTTTATAGTTTTGAGTGCTTTTAAAATTCATAGATTTCTTTTGAAGGAAAATTGTTTTGTAGTTTCAAGTTTTTGAAAGTGAAAGGATTTTATTGTGAGCTTTGATAATTTGTCTCATTTTGAGTTATTTTTGAAAAGACAAAAATATTTTCTTTTGGTTATTCTTTATGTTTGAAGAAAGAAGTGTTTTTTAAAAGAATTGCATTCTCGAACTCTTTCTTTAGCTAGAATTTCATTGAAAGAAAACGAATTCATTATCATTTTTAGTGTTTTTGGAAGTCAAGTCTTCACACCATCAAAGTTTCATTTCGTACCTATTGACTTAAGAAAGAACTCATAAAATTAACGCTTAATTAAAATTCATCTAGCAATCTTTTTATTTTCTAGGGCTCTTATCACCAACATAGCTTAGGCTAGTATCTTGGACTAGGGAGTAATTAACTCTCCAAGATAGTAAAAACAAGCAACTAGAGAAATATTGCGGTAGGAAATAAATCCAATTATAATTGGTTCAATTTGGGAAGCTTCTCCTAAAGAAGTCAATCACGAGATCATGTTCGAACCTTTGAGACAATCAATTTTGTTTCATTGGGGAAGATAGAAGATTTTGCGCACATTAAAAACGGTAAACCTCAGATTAACCATTGTCGAGGAGCCTGGGGTCACTTGTCGGTAAACCTCGGATTAACCATGTCGAGGAGCCTTCAAGGGGATTGAGCTTTATTACTCTGCCCTTGCGCGTGGGATCAGATCGTAGACTGTTCCCCCAGTTGTATTTGTTATTTTTGGTAACCTTAGTGTCCAAAAACTTAAGATTATTTCCTGAGGTGACGGTGAAGGAAAGATCTCACTATACCTGGAGCAGACGTCGACTAGACTCACTTGGACTCTCTGGGGGATTCTCTTCACACGAGATGGTTTTGTGAAGAAACTTGTGCTAGTCTGTTTCAATAAGCAGGTTGTCGGGGTAACTGTTCCAACTGCCCTTTCTATATTAAATTTCTACTAAGTTGGATTTCATCACCAACTAGTGTTTTTTAGTACGGGAATTTTACTGTTTGTGTGTGGTTTGAACTCTTAGATTTATAAGCGTGTGATTCAGCTGTTTGTTTCTTTAGAGACTTTAGATATTTTTATTGAAATTTTCTTTGTTTGCGTTTGATTAATTAATATTTAATCGTGGCGAAATTGCCGAGACAATCCCAGAGACTTCAAGGGAAACCCCCTGAATATACACCAGGTCAGCTTGAAGGGCTGCGTGCTCTAGTATCATCTGGTAGCAGTAGAATTAGATCAACAGAAGTTGGAACTTCATCTATAATTGTTCATCCTGATCATCAAACACCCATAACATAACATATTTCTAAACCAATTTCAGTTTCAGAAGTTACTGGTAGTATTTCTCCTTCCAGTGAACTTGCTGACGAACCTGAAATTTCTGAGCCTGAAACTGAACCTTATGTTTTGGAAACATCCTCAGGATTTATTACACCAACTTCTAGCGATCCTGGTTTACCTAGGGTAAGAAATATTGTCACTGAAGATCTTCCATCTAGCCTTATTTCTATTGAAGAACTTACTAGTCCAGACGAAGAGTTATCTCTTCCTGAATCCCCTCAGTCTTTAAATCTTAGGGAGCGTAAATCTATTTTATATAGCCCTATTCGAACTGACGCTTGGTATCTTTAACAAACTTTTTAGAGAATTCGGGTCTTGCTTTTTCTCCACCACAAATTCCATTTCATCCTACACCCAGAGGTTACTATCCGTCATCTATTATGGCAGGAGAGTCATCCATGTTTTCCCAAACACTGGAAGAATTTTTACACGGTGGTCCTTCTGTTCCTGTAGGATATTAGGCTTTGTCTGGTACTTTCTCTGGAGCAGCTCCTCAACCAATTGAGCATGTATTATCATCTGGTTTAAGTGGAATTAAAAATTAAATGTCGAACGCAGAGAAAATCTTTATGATGTCTGGTAATATTCCGAATCCTCAACCTCAAGGCAGTCAGTTACCACCTGGAGGACAATTTTAGAGAAATCAGTTACCGCCTGGGGGGCAACTTCAGGGTACTCAACTATCACCTGGGGGGCAACCTTCAGGTAGTCAGTTACGACCTGGGGGGCAACCTCAAGGTAATTTTTTCCTAGGACAAACTGTGGAATCATATTATTTTGGAGGAAAACCTCAAGGACAGTACATACCTCAAGGTTATCAACCTCAAGGACAGTACATGCCCCAGGGTCAAACCCAAACTCAATATGCTCCTCAGGGTCCTTATCAACCCCAGCTTCAGTACGCGCCTCAAGGTTATCAACCTCAAGGTCAGTACCCAATTCAAGGTTTCCAATAGCCTTCTAGTCAATCATCTGTTCAAGGAACCGGAAATTTACCACTTACTTATCAACCCTACGTTCAACCAGGCTATGGTCCTTACATTCAACCTTTTACGGGACAATACCCCGGAATGAATATGGTGTGGGATCCATCCCAATATCAACAGCCTATGCAGCCTAATGTGCAATTTCCTTCTCAACCTGGACAGCCTTTGGTTTATGGTCCAACCCAGCAACCTGTCCAGCATACTATTCAAACTCCTGCACCTAGTTCTGTTCAGCAGTCTGGGCCTAGTACACCTTAGACTCTGCCTCAAACTACTGCAACTACTGCGACATCTGTTCAACCTACAACACCTGTTTCTAGAGTATCTGTAGCTCCGAGTTCTTCTATCCCTGCATCCGTGCAAATCCCTCAAGTCTCTGTACCCCAGTCAGGACCTTCAGTTCAGACTTCGGTCCAGATGCCTACCGGACAAGTTGGTACAAGTACGGTAGTCACAAGTCAACCGCAATTCACATATCAACCGTACCAGGGACAGCCTCAATTCGGTCATGTTTCAAAAAATCCAAATTATCAGTATCAACCATACCCTGGCTACACTTATCAGCAGCCTCAACAACCCCAGTTTGGTCCGGTTAATCCTGTTTACCCAGGAGGTTACACAATTCCTAATGCAACTCCGATTCCCAGTTATCCTAGGTATCCTCCTCTTGGAACTGCTTTGGCTACTCAAGGTTTTCGCGACCCTAACAGTCAATTACCATTTATTGCAACTTTGGATTTACCTGATTTGACGCGCCTTACAAATGATCCAATTTTTTTATTATCCGTACTGGCCACCAATGCCACATAAGTTGCCCAGTGATATACCAAAATTCGAAGGTAAGCCAGGAGAGGATCCAGAAAATCACGTGATGAATTATCACCTCTGGTGTGCGTCTAATTCAATAATTGATAATTCAATTCGCTTACGTCTTTTCCAAAGAACTCTTATTGGTCTTGCCGCCAAATGGTACATTGAGTTACCACGAGGCTCTTTTAATAATTTCAGTCAGTTAGCAACTGCCTTCTTGACTCATTTTCAGTTGCCTGTCAGATACGACAATGGCACGGAACTATTAACTTCACTAAAGAAATCTACATCCACATATATTTTTGATCATATTCATGAATGGCGACGTAGAAGGCGGTTGGTGAAAGTTTACATTCTGGATCAAATTTTGGCAGAATGGTTTGTTAAATCATTGTTACCCAAAATCACTGATGATGTAGCTAAGGATGGCGTTGTTACTGAGGAGCAAGTAATTGCTCAAGCTCAGTACCTTGACCTCGTTTATACGCAGTCAAGTACTTTACATGAAAAAATCCCCGATCTTCCAAAACAAGGTCAAATAGCTACAGCTCCTTCAGGGTCTCATGCCGCTGATGGTATGATTGGTACAGTAAATACTAAAAGCAAGAAGAAATCTTCAAAGAATTCCTCTCCTATTCTAACTTTACCTGATTCCCCGAAAGGAGAATCTTCCCCCGAAATTTCTGCTGATATTCATGTCGTAGAGACATCTATGACCAAATCTAAATCCGGTGGTAAAAAGAAAGGGAAGAATAGAAACAAAAAGAATTCAAAAGAGAAAACTGATAAAAATGAATCCAATGAAGAAAAACGCAAACCTCGCTATCCTTGTTACATTTGTGACGAAGATCATTTTACTAAGGAATGCCCACATCGAGCAGAGATTGCAAAATTCGTTAAAGGTTCACAATAGCCTGATGTCTTGAAGGATCTTTTTGCAACTCAAGATAGTAAAATGGTTCGTTCTACCTCAAATGCCTCAGAAGAACCTATTCTAATGATGTCTCATGTACGGATTGCGACGCGATCGCAAGATTATGGTACTAAGAATCCTGTTGATGGTAAAGAAGCATAATCTTCTAGTGCAAACACATCAACTACACCTCCTCCTATTTCTGGTCCGCTACAGATTGAGAAACCAATTTCAGACTTAATAATCAAACTGTCTGCTAAGGGTGTTCTTCGTAAATCAGCTTTCAATCCACATGCGAGAGTTGCTCAGAATTACAACATTGTTGAAGATTTAGCTATTTCCCCTTCAGCAATATCAGCTTTGGAAGTGCTGTAGTCATGCCCAGCATAGCGTAAATTACTTTTGTCTGCCATAGGAGCTGTCGATGTTCAGGATTCGAACCTTATAATCTTTGATTTAGAGAATAGTACACCTCGCCTACCTCACCAAATGGCTTTCCAAATTCCAATGTTAGTAAAAAACAGACCAATATTTCAGACTGTGATTGATGAGGGAGCTTCAACATGTATTATGTCGATCTAGTGTTGGAAATCGCTTGGTTCTCCTACACTCAATCAGTCTCCGAAAATTCTAAAGGCTTTTGATGGCCGAAGTTTCCACCCTTTTGGTATTTTGCAGGATTTACCCATAGGGTTCGAAGGTAAAACTGTAAATCTAGATGTGGAAGTGGTTGATGCCCCTCTAGATTGCAACCTTATTCTGGGTCGTAGTTGGTCTTATGCTATGACTGCTATTGTTTCTTCGGTATTCGGCTCATAAAATTTCCACATCAAGGAAGGATCGTTACAATAGATCAGTTAACTTATTTTTCTTCCGATCCAGCCTCTATAGAAACAATCCAGCACGTTGGTAAAGTGGCTATCCCTTACAAGGATGTTGGAGTAGGTTTGCTTAAAGATTCTGGTTTACTAGGAACTTTTTCCTTTCCTCCTCCTAACGTATCACCTTCTACCACAACTATTCATATGATTTCATTAGACACTGTTATGTTTGATGATCCTTGGGTCGTACCGTCCGACTCCGAGTTAGATTCATTTGATGGCATGATGCCTTTGAGTCCATTTGAAATTGCGTATCAGGCTGTACAGTCACTTTCTAACCCCTCTTCAACCGAAACTGATCCAATGAATGGGATCCATGAGGAATCACTTTCTATATCTAGTTCAGCCGCAATGACATTTCCTGATCTTGTTCATTCTGATGAGAAGATTCGTGAAATTTTTTCTGTTGAATATTTACCATGGGAAGATCTACATCATCGATCTTCGTTTTTACCTGAGCTGTATCATTTTGAAGATGATTTCGCTTCTATTTTTACTGCTGAATATGTCAAAGAACCGCAGAATCCATTGCAAAATCCTGATTCTAAGTTAAATTTGGAAAATATCTCTCGAACAATTCCAATTGACATTTTAGTAAAGCCAGGAATAATTGAAAACATTCATATAGGTGCTTGCTATACAAAAGATGAAATTCAAACTTATAAAGCCATATTTCAAGAATTTCGTGATGTGTTTGCCTAGTCCTATGAAGAAATGCCAGGAATTGATCCATCAATTGTCGTACATGAAATCAAGACTTACCGGGATGCCAAACCTGTTCGTCAACGTCTACGTCAAATACATCCTAGAAAAGCTGCTGTTATCCAAGCCGAAGTTGAAAAATTACTTCGCGCAGGTTTTATTTATCCAATTCCTTTAACGGAGTGGGTATCGAATATTGTTCCTGTTACTAAAAAATAAGGAACGCTACGAGTATGTATCAATTATATGGATATTAATCGAGCTTGTCCCAAAGACAATTATCCAACCCCCTATATTGATGAAATAATTGATGATTGTGCCGACAGTGAAATGTTTTCCTTTATGGATGATTTTTCCGGTTACAATCAAATAAACATACTCCCTGCTGATCATCCAAAAACAACTTTCATTTGTCCATGGGGAACATTTGCTTATTGCAAACTACCTTTTGGATTAAATAATGCTGGAGCAAATTTTCAAAGGGCTATGTCTTACGCATTTCATGTCATTAAGCACATTGTGCAGCCTTATCTCGATGATTTACCTACTCATTCATCGCGTAGGGCCGACCATCTCACTCATTTATGAGCTATCTTTATCAGATTTAGGCATTATCGAATTAGGCTGAATCCACAAAAATGTGTTTTCTGTGTAGAATCGGGTCGCTTACTGGGATTTGTTGTTTCGAAAGCAAGCATTCGCGTTGATCCGTCGAAGGTCGAAGCTATTGTCAATTTACCTCCTCCTTCGACTCTGCGGCAACTCCAAAGTTTGCAGGGGAAAGCAAACTTTTTACGTCGGTTCATTCCTAACTACGCCGAGCTAACAAAGGGCTTTACCTGGTTGCTGAAACAGAACATTCCATTCTTTTGGGATGAGATCGCTGATCGATCTTTTGATGCACTTAAACACGCGTTGACCCATGCACCGTTATTGCATCCTCCCAAATACAACTAGGACTACGTTTTGTACCTCGCCGCCTCTCATTCCACAATTGGGATGGTTTTAGTTCAGGAAGACGAATCTAAAACTGAACATGTGATTTACTATCTTAGTCGAAATCTACATCCGACTGAGATCAAATACACACATGTGGAGAAATTGGCCTTGGCAGTTGTTCAAGTTGTTCAAAGATTTAGACACTACATCTTATTACGCAAAACCACAGTAATTTCTGACTGTAACCCTATGATGTATATTTTGACCAAACAATTGCTAGGGGGCAAGTATTCCAAATGGATAGTTATCCTGCAAGAATTTGACTTGGAGTTTGAAAAATCCAAGGCAAAGAAATCTTTGGTTTTTGCCGAATTGATGTGTGATTTCCCCTCTACTGATAATGAAACTGTGGCAGAGTAGCCCATTGCAGACGAATCCATGTTTCTTATCAGTACTTTTGATCCATGGTATGGGGATATTATCATTTATCTCCAAACCCAATCTTTTCGGCCTGAAATCTCACGATCTCAGTGACGGAAAATATGTTTCCAACCCCAGCAATACATTATTATTTGTGATACACTCTATCGTCATGGAGCAGATTCTGTTTTCCAACGTTGTCTTACTCATGAAGAAGCTGAGAAGGTTTTAAATGACTGCCATTCTGGGGCATGTGTCGGTCATATGTCTGGGTATGCCACAGCTCAAAAGATATTGCGCGTTGGTTATTTCTAGCTGTCGTTATTCAAATATTGTATTTATGCAGTCCAGAAATGCCACAATTGTCAACTTGTTGATCGTAAGATGCGTGCGCCACCCGTTCCTCTTCACCCTATAATTGTTGTCGGTCCTTTCGAAAAATGGGGTATTGACTTTATTACATGTAACCCTCACTCGGCCGGGGGGCATGCATATATTATCTTAGCGGTAGATTATTTTACTAAGTGGGCCGAGGTGATGCCTACATTTTCGGTTGATGGCAAGACTGCTGCAACTTTCGTATTCAATCACATAATTGCTAGGTTTGGTGTTCCTCAAGCCATTATTGCAGATCATAGAAGTCACTTTCGGAATATCATGATGACTGAACTGACAGATCAACTTGCCCTGTGCCATGATAGTTCCACTCCGTATTATCCGCAAGCTAATGGTCTGATTGAAGCTATCAATAAAGTTTTAGTCACTATGATTAGATGAATTATTGGTATTCACAAGACGAATTGGCATTCTATTTTATTTTTAGCACTTTGGACATATCGAACCTCGGTAAAAACATCAACTAGTTTCACTCCCTTTCAACTGGTTTACGGTTTGGAGGTTGTGTTACCAATTAAATGCGAAATTCTGTCTTTGAAATTAGCCATAGAATTACTTCTAGCTACGTCTGAAGAGGAGAAACATTTTTTGTACTTGGCTCAGCTAGATGAGAATCGACAAAATGCTGCAATAGAAAACGAGGCTCATGTCAAACGGATAAAAACTCAGTATGATAGAAGTGTTACCCCTCGAAATTTTTCAGAAGGAGACCTAGTCTTAGTTTATGATCAAGCCAACGATAAGCTAGGAGCTGGAAAATTCATGCCTATGTGGCATGGTCCTTTCATTGTTAAGCGAAAGCTGGCAAAAGGGGCCTATGAGCTGATAGATTTTGATGGTGTCCCTTTAGATAAACCTAGAAATGGGCTTTATCTAAAGAGATATTATGCTTAAACATGGTGTGGAGATTTAATTAGATTAGATTTCTTTACAGCTGGTGTGTTTTAGATTAGAAAAGCGTGCCTAGTTTAGAAGTGTGTTTTTTCACTATTCCTGCTTATCTGAGTTTTACTCTTGATATTTCAGATGTCGACGTCTCTTCAAACCTGCGTTGGTTTTGCTGATGGTGCTTGTCGTAGTACACGGAACATTTCTTCCGTAGCTTGGGTTATTTATTCACCCTCTGACGAGTTAGTATCCATGCATGGGGTAAGCCTTGGTCAAACAACGAATAACATTGCTGAATATAGTGCAGTGATTGAGTTATTATCTGAATCCATATCTTTTGGAATTCGGAGTTTTATTGTTAGGTTGGATTCTGAACTTGTTGTATTACAGCTTAACAGGGTTTATGCCATTATAAATCTAGAGTTATTACAGTTATTTTTAATATTTCATCTCTTAGAACGTGAATTTGATTACATTGAATATCAACATATTCCAAGACATTTAAATACATTAGCAGATGCAGTTGCTTCTAGTATGATAAATCGAAATTTGCAATAATCAAAACAGTAAATTAAACAACATTCATAACATGTACACATGTAGCCGGTAAATAGTGATATATCATAGTATAGAAGTATTTTCAAAAAATATATACATCGTCTTCAATCATAGGTTGGAAACACCTTATTATCGGAAAAATGGTAATACAAAAGGTCAAAAGTATGAGTCTACGACATGATCATCCCATCACTGATGGTGATCACGATAAGAGACCACTGCCCAAGCCACACTACACAGGAACCTCCTAAAAGGTCCTGGAACACCAATCACGTATCTCTGTAATCTAAGAGGAATCTCATCTATGTCCTTCTCTGGAATGTCTAGAGTCAGACGCTCTAGGTGATGCTCTAAATCAGACAAGATTTCTACAGATTGGCCTGCAGGGGCTGGTGCAGCTGCAACTGGTTGTTT
This sequence comes from Pinus albicaulis, assembly GCA_034641835.2. NCBI lineage: Eukaryota > Viridiplantae > Streptophyta > Pinopsida > Pinales > Pinaceae > Pinus > Pinus albicaulis. The sequence goes on from CM076571.1 coordinate 275,267,477, forward strand.
TCTTTCATAAGGCTGGAGATGGGCTGGTCGTCGTGGGCCCACATCTGCATTCAAAAATTTTGGTTATTAATTTTCAAAAGATGATCAAAATAAAAAAAATTAGAACTAGAAATTGTTGAAAATGATTTTACCTGATTCATCCCATTGTTCCCCTTCTGGGAGAGTCATCTCTCGGTCGTCGTGGAAATCTATCCCAGCGTATGGAAAATCCTCTATAACGAAAAGTTGGCGTTCTAGCCAACGAAAATATGAAGGAGGAAATCGAACAATCTCGACGCCCTCAATACCATGGCAGGCCATCAGTGCAACCCAATGAACCATCCTAGGTTCTTGAGGTCGACCGACATCAATAGGAATGCTCTGCGGAGCTAACATGGGGATCCTCTCTAGAGCGAAGGTGACTACAATGGATCCATATCCAAAGTTATTTAGTTTTCCATTCTTCTCTCTAGTCAGTTGGCCTTTTACATTGGCCAACACAGCTTCGCACCAGTTGAAAATGGTGCCTCGAAAATAGTCTACAACAATGCGCATTTGGGAACCGGTAGCCATGTGCAGCGCTGCACTCCCACACAGTCTGGTAACAGTAAAAGCAATAACTTTCAGCTCGGGACGGATGATAGTTTTTATGTCGATCCGTTTGTCCCTAGGGTCTGCCTAATCATTACAGAACTCTTGTCGAAGACTAGCGACAGTCTGGCCACCTGGCCTAGTCCCAAACAAGGAAATTTGTTCACCCCTTTTGGACAAACCAGTCATAAAATAAATATCCTCCAGCTCAATTTCGAGTCGGTGACTGCCAATAATGAAACACTGGTCCTGTACGTTCCACCTGTTCACCAGCCATGTTAGGAGGTCTACTTGTGCCCTCATGCCCTGAATGGTCCAGAATTTATACAAACCGTATGCTCTTAATGCTTGCATTGTGGGAAAATGGAGAATTGCGGCTTCATCCATGTCTTCATGCTCACATTATCTCCAAATTAGCATCTTTTTTATACTACAATGCATAAAAAGATATATTAGAACAATCTAATTTGAAAATTTTTGGGCAGCAATTGAGAAATTTTATTTCGAAATCTAATTATGCGGGGTTCGCACTTTGTCTTCATAAACAGTGCGTAGGAACGCACGCGCGCTGTGTGAAAGGTGCGGACCCACGACCTTTTTCTACATAGGAAAAATTTGGGGTCCGCAGGGCCCGTGTGTTGTGCCTGCGGACCCCCATGGGCGATTTTCTAAACATATTTTTCTCTTAAAAAAGAAAACTAGAGCCTAAAAATGAAATGCAAACGGATGAAATACAAGATTAGGAGGTCGTGGATTACCTGGAGCTAATGGTTCTCGATTTCGTCAGACGGATCTTCCAGAATCTTCACAGGAACTTTTTTACCCAAAAGCTTTTACTTTTCACTCTGAACTCGAATGGTAAAAATGAAGTTAGAAAAACCCTTTTTATAAGTTTTTTTGAATAAACGAGTTTCTAATTTGTTTATTTTTCACTTTAAAAAGGTTATTTTTGAAAGCATTTTTATTTATCTTAAACAGGTATGTGTAATGTTTCAAGTTTTTGTGTAGAAATTGGATTTTTCAGGAGAATTGATCATTTTTTCAAGAAAGAGCATACTTTTATCACTTTTTCGGACTCTTTAAAAAATTTACGAAAAAGCGAAAACTCAGAGTCCTCTTTTAAGCCCTTTTCAGACTCTCTAAACATGAAAATATTACCGAGCACTTGATTATTCGAACTCTTTAAAGTAAATGAATGATCGTCCCTTCAGTATAAGTTTACCCCTTTTTCGGACTGAAATAGACTATTTACAAAAAAGGTATACATTGACTAATTACGGTCAATAGAGTTCTCTCCCGCATTATTTTATCCTTTTTCGGGCTCGAGAGACTAAATTTACGAAAAAGTACACCCATGGAGTTTTCTTAATTTTTTTCTTCTGACTCCCTAAAAATGAAAAACACCGAGTTTCTCTTATACTGGACTCGTTAAAATTTAACAGTAAAGGACCTGTTCAATTTTAAACAGGAACGAACCACTCCTTCTTAGGGTTCGAATCTTAAAATAAGTTGGACTCATCCGAAGGATGAGCTTACAAACAAAAAAATTTTATCCTCCTCAAGCTTGTCAAAAATAAAGAGGTACTTGCCAGAAATGGTGGGGGAAAAGAGAGAAAAATGGACTTGTTTGTTGTATTTTGATTTTTTGAAAATCCAGTTAACCACTCTTGAACACGACACTTTTTGTTCACCTGGGTTGGGAAATCCTTTACCTAACAGTTAATCAAACCACATTGAAAGTCTTCAGCCGGTTTCTGGGTATTAGCTTTGGGTTAATTGTCACCAAGCCATCTGCAGTGTCGTTATGTGTTCAAGAGGACAGTTTAAATAAACCATTCATCTGCAAAATATCTGTCATTCATTTTGACCATCCCTGAGTCAGTCCTTGCCAATATATTTTCAAAACTTGATCTATGATTTCGTGTTGTGGGCTTGCCTACAACGGATCACTTTCTATCGACGACAACTCATTATCTAGGAAGTTGATCCAAAAATCGTCAGTACCTTGAAATCTGCATGCCTCAATGGCAGGTTTCTCGCCTTCGACGACAGGTTGCATCATTGACCTTCGATCAAATGATTCCGTGACATGTTCGACTTCAGCTCATTCATTCACATTTCATGGATTGTACTGAGTACTTTGAGAGCCATTGACATTACTAGTGGTTACTCTCACACTTGTTAACAGTTTACATCATTGACTGGTAATCAAGTGGTTTCTACCATGTTCGACTTCGACACATTCATTCACATGGATAGAATCGTACTAGTTTGAGATGCGGAAATCAAGACCTTGGATCTAGTTTCTACCATCCAGGCTTCGAGGAATTTTGTTATCATTTATACAGTAGACTATTCATAAATAGATGGCTGCGTCCATATTGTGTCTACACATGTCTATACTGTGATGTACTCAAAATCATTCCTGTATCAGAACAATTTGAATCAGTTTCTAGTTAGTTTTGATCTAAGTATGGGAATGCCTACCTCAGCAATGATATATATATATATTGCATTGAATGTTTTTACAGGTTCTGACTGGGGTGTCCACAGGATGATCCTTGAAATTATAAAGTACTGCACTCTTCATATATGACAGACTTCAGCTTCATCTATTCCAGACTTTTCACTTTAGGGGGAAATCTGTTACACTGAAAATTGTCATCTTGACATTCTGCTATGTGTATGAGCTCATTATCACTCATAGTTCCTCCTTTGCAAGTCTAACATATCAGTTCATCATGTCAAGCCTTGAAAATCAGAGAAAATTTCCTAAAGATCTCCTTAACTTTAGTGTCGCACTTTCTCTATATCTTGCCTATGGTCCCGCACCTAATGTTCATGTCTTCTGCGTACCTGAACGCACTTTCTCTGTGTTATAGGTGCAAACCCCTGTAAATATTAAAAAGGTGTAAGTAAACTTAGAAAATCTCATTTTTAGTAAATTCTAGAAGCTTCCAGAAAATATCTTGCGGTGGCAGAACCGCTCTTATGAGGTTCATGTATCCCTTACCTTATGGAGCTAACCCCTTGATGTGAGGAGCTTATCCCTTTGAAGGAGGATTCTATCCCTTCATATTTGGAACTGAAAACCTCCTCTTTTACACTATAAAAAGAGGCATTGGGTAGCCTCAAAGGGAGTTCAAGCTTTAGAATATTTGAGGTTAAGTGTTGTTGGGATTCAGACTCATTTAACTAAGATTTTTGTGAGGAGAGATCACATACCTCTATTTGTCTTGGTTGGAGGAGTGAAAAGCTTATCAAAGTAGAGGAGACTCCTGCTTCGGACCCCGGGAAGGCCTGTTCAACATCAAGGCTAAGGTTGTAAGGTTTTCCTTCTTTTGAAATTAATACAAATATATTCATTTTTCTCAAAAAGCTATTAGTTAATGGTTTATTTCATAGATTCCTTGATCACTATGATAAGCATGATTTATGATGATTTCTATACAGGTGCTATTTAATATTTTTCTTGTTTGTGACTGCAGATTTATGAAGATAATTCCTTCAAGTGCACGAGGGACAACAACGACTTCAAACAAGCGCTGGAAATACGGTAAGTCTTTTACACCTCTATAGATCTTCTTGTGAATCATATATGCTTAGAGAAATATTAGTTTATTTGGCTGTTTGTTGCTAGATACTTTTAGTACTAGGGAGATCGGTCTTGTTCGCAAGATTGATTAATCCGTACAACATCTCCCTGTCTTACACTTGGTTAGTTGGCTCTTCATGTTAGCAAGCAACCCCTCACACCAGTTGAACATCATCGGGGCCAAGCAATCCACCGCATACTAGAACTGCAATTTTGTTGCCTCATGCAACTCCTGGGATCCTACCACTCTAGTGATACAATGCAATATCTTGCGCAAGGGAAGCACTATGATGGAAGATATGTCTACCTTCCCACTCTCTATCTTTCGTGCCCCAGGACAGTGTCTCTAGATGAGCATGCTCGTGCTCTCACCCCCTGGGTGAGCTCCAGAGAGTTGGATTCTCTCCCCTTGCCTAGATATTCCGGTGATAAAATAGATGTCCATGAAATCTAGCTCTAGTTCTTGGTCCCCGATGATGAACAGTTATCGATCCACATCCCAGATACTGATCAGATACTGGAGAAGCTCCAGTTGAGCTCTTAGGCCGGATGTTTGAAAGAATTTCAACAATTCGCAATTGCGAAAAGCATTGATGCAATCTTGGTCCTACAAGGCTTGGTGGTCTTCCACCTCATGGCCTTGTTCTTTCCATTTGACCGACATCTTCAATGAAAGCACCTGCGAAACATGTCCAATTAGTCTTTAAGGAGCATTCATGGAGGAATTTTTAGAATTCAAAAATGGAGTTGGGATATTTTCTCAATTTAAAATCTTTGATGCGGCCAGCGTGCCTATCTGAAATTATTTGATGCTTGTGGCAAGCTGCCCTAACGGGATGAGCGTGACCAGCGTCACCTTGATAGCTTGAAATTGCATTGGTATCAGGCGATTTTAAGTTTTTAAAGCTCTCTCCTAAACTCCATAATTCTAGAAACTAAATGCCAAATGAATAGAATTAAAATGAATAAGAGGTCTAGAGCTATTACCTGGCGAAGACAGATCGACGAATGGTGTCCTGGATCGGCTGCACCGCTGATTTGAAATTTGGAGGGCAAAAGGACAAAATTATCTTCTCAAAATGGAAAGGTGAAAATGATTTTGTTTTTTGGTCTATTTATAGATTTTTGAATTTTTTTGCCAATATTTTATTATTTTCCTTGATATTTGTGATGTTTGTTGTTTATGTGCAATACATGACATTCACACTATTGATGATTGTTTTTGATGCGAACAAGTTGAATTTTATCTCTTTTTTGGGCTCGTTAAACGTTTATGAAAAAGGAACCCCCCTGGAGTCAACTTTCATCTCTTTTCTAACTCTCAAAAAATGAAAATATTATAGAGTAATTTTCATTTCAAACTCGTTAAAGTGAATGAATTGATGTGATCTCAGTATACATTTACCCCTTTTTTGGTTTGAGGTTTACTATTTACGAAGAAGGAATACCTTGATCAAACATGGTCAAGAGGTTCTCTCGAACATACTTTTCTACCTTTTCGGATTCGAGAGACGACTTACAAAAAGGGACATGATGGATTTTTCTTTTTGTTTATTTTTAAACTCCCTAAACATGACAATTTACCAAGTTTACCTTTCATTTGACTCGTTAAAGATTAAACGACGAAAGACTTGTCACCATGATGAGACCGAGTTCCTCCTTCCTAGGGCTCATTAAACTTACTAGGATGGATTCATTAAAAGAATGAAATTACATGCTCATCATATGCTATCCTCTTCATGCTAGCTATAAAAAATAAAGAGGTAATTATTAACAATAACGGGGGAAATTTGAAAGTGAACATACTATGTGTAGTTTGGGCAGCTTGTTGCTCTTGAACATGGCACTCATCTGCAATTTGTGTCGGGTTGGGGACATCCTACATTCATCACTTTACCTCCATGGGTTTGGGAAATCCGTTTTCCTCTTATCTGATTACCAATTTTGTCATCATGACCTCTGATCCTATTTGAGTCAAATGTTGCCACACTTCGGAGTCATGTCGCCAATATGTTCAAGAGAAGTCTTTTTTGTCAAATTCCTTCTACATATCTGACCTACTCTGTTACAATCCTAAATCACTCATATCATCTTAAGATATCTGTTGTTTCATGTTGATGATGTGGGAATCCTTATGGCCCTCCTTTGATGAATCACTTCATGTCGACTTTAGCTCATTATCCGGGAAGGTGGTTTAGAAATTTCTGTTCAGTACCTTGGAGCTTGTATGCCTCAATGGAAAGTTCTTCATGTTCAACAATAGGTTCACATCATTTTCCTTCTATCGAATTATTATGCAAGTGTTCGAATTAAACACATCTATTCACATTTGTAGATTGTGTTGTTGTACCTTGAGGTCCATCGTCATTATCGGTGGTCTCTCTCGTGCCTGTTAACAATTTTCATCATTGGTCGGTAATCAAGTGGTTTCTATCATGTTCGACACCAACACATTTACTCACATGGCTACATTCGTACATTGGGTTTATTGAGATCGCGACAAAGACCCTAGATCACATCTGATTTTTGGTCCAGGCTACAAGGAGTTATTGAGAATCATTATTGTATACATGATCCTATCTATACGGATGGCCGCTTCCATACCGCGAATCCATTTCTATGATATATTTTACACGGATGGTTGCGACCATACCATGGGTTCATGTGTCATTTGATGCCTAGTGAAAAATTATTTGGTTAGGCATATTTATTCTAGAGATGGCATATATTGTAAATGTTTGATTTGGCAGGTTCTCCGAAGGTGGTTTGCGTTCTTTTCCTTGGTTCGTAAATAATTTCAGCCATCACTCCCTGTTATGCCTTCACGCTTTAAGGGGCATTTGTTACACTGTAATTTTTCACCATGGTCATTTTCCCGTCCCTAGTCCTGAAATGCCCCGTGACAAATCCTGTGCATTATTTCCATCATCAAGAAATATGCTAGCATATCCCTTTGTAGATCCAAAGAAGACTTCCTTGAAAGACTACTAAAAAAACTTGGTCAAATTCCTAGTTTATTGGGTCAACACCCTTCATGGTGCCATGGACGCACTGATTTCCTTTTCCCGGTTCTGGGTCAGTGCTATCAGCACCCTAATTTCTTGGAAAAATATGTTGATCCCCTTTCTGGAAGTACTTCCTCAAATGGAGGAGAAGCTTCGATCTCTAGAAGCTCAAGGGAGGCGAATTGGTTGTTGAATAGAGATGATAAGGTCGAGATCTCTCATTTTAGAGCCTTGATCTCATCCATGGAGGATCATCCCTTAGAAAGTGGGCCTTCCTCCTCCTTTCATGAGCTCCCAACCTCCTTCTCCTTGCTATAAATTCACATCCCTCATTCCCCCAAGTTTAGAGCTTGGTTGATCATTATCAGACTTGTCTGAACTCTCATCCCTTTGCATGATAACATCATGATTAAGCCTAAGTGCATGGGAGAAGGAATTCTTTTGAGCTGGGTGAAGGACTAATATTTTCACCTAAGAACGCCTCCAACATCAAGGTCTAGTTGTAAGCTCTCCTTTTGTAATTTATCAATAATAACATCTAATTTTTTCTTTCTATATTTGTCTACATGATTATGCAAATATTTTGGTACTCCTTGATCTGCTACATAACTAGTGTTTATGTTTATTATATTATATTGTATCACGTTGGTTGAGCTAGCACAATGTTTGGAGGAAGCGAAGTGATGGATTTCTATCCTCTAGATGCTGCTTGTGATTCCCACAACTGGCGCATCTGGGGTAAAAGGGGAAAATCATGAGTATAGTGGCCATGGACACCACAACATGAACAAGGCTTGTTTGTACAAAGAGGCTTGTTCTTCTTGGGTTGATCACCCTGTTGTTGGTTTGTATTGTTAAGTTGGTTCCCTTGGGGTGTGTTTGGTTGATTACCTTAGCGCCCTTCATTACCCTGCGCTGGTTAGTTCGGGTTTCCTTTCCCCTTATTTTTTTTCTTCAAATTAGGAGGATTATTCGTGTTATGATGCGCATACACCTGACCCTGAGGAGGCGGTGGATATTGTGGTGGAGGTTAAGAAGGCACGGGAGGTTGGGGTGCAGATGTCGAAGTGGCTGGAGCACCGGGTTGTGGCTAAGGATAGAAAGGAGGTTAGGAACAATTGGGATAAACAGGTTGAGCAAAAACTAGCCTTAGCATCAGTTGATGTAGTTGGGAAAATGTTTAAGGTGTGTTATGACCTAGATACATGCTGCTAGGAGGGGGATAAGTGCTGGAGGAGCTGGTCTCCCCCTGGGGAAAACCATAACCCATGAAAGGATGATTATACAGATGTGAAATAGATCCAACAATACCGTCGATGATGTGATATTCCCTCGGTGTGTTGGCACTACCAGGTCTAGGGAGATCCGGTAAAACAATATAAACATAACCAGACTGGGCATAGATCAAGTTATATTTCAATGCGACTTGGAGATATTCTTCCTTGGTCTAAGGAAAGTGAGACGCGAAATCTTTACCAATGGAAGGAAAAATCATTCTAAGAAACTAATCCATATAGACACGGTTGTCGAATGTAGGAGCTCGACACAAGCTCCTCCTTCTGCGCCATTCTTGGACATGGTCAGAAAGGCAGGTGGAAGAATTTTGACAGAATGCGGTCAAAAACTCAGTACTAGTATTGTAGCGGAGAAGTAACTCGAAGTAAGACAGAAACACTTTAGAAAGAGTCACAAAATTTGAATGAGACGTAGAATTTTGGTCAACATACCACTTTGTAGCTTCTCCAGTGAGCGTACGCTAAAACAACTGAAGGCGAATGGAGTCATCGGTAATGGAATTGGACGAACACCACATGTGAAAGGCATGGACATGACTATTAGGGTCCTCTCCAGTGTTTCCTTCAAACTTAGGGATGTCAGAAGGAAGCTTAGTTGGCATAGCAGGCCAACCTAGATTGTGGAGTATAGGGTCGTTGATTAACTGGTTGAAATCGGGAAGGCTTAAACCTGCCATGAAAGGAAGAAAAGGAGTAGTTGAAACGGTTCTTGTAGCGGCTCCAACATTAGGGCCAGGGCCACCACCAGCTTGAGGACCTGCACCTGCATTGGTGCCTAACATGATGACGGTATGAGGGTGAAGGGAACCAGGCTCAGAATCCGAGGAAGAATGCGATGAACCAGAATCATAGTCGGTATGGGGACTCGGTGGAGGAAGAACTCAGACCCTACACAGTGGAGTAAGTCTTCCTAAGAGAAACTGAGGGTGAAGGCATTGGAGTCTCCAACATAAACGCCTTGGGGGCGCAATGATGGCAAGTCACAGATGACACGAAAAGGTTGAAGAGTGATAAACAAAGGCTCGGTGAGGTAGATAAATTGCAATGTTTACGTCTTGGCTTGGCAGTGTAAACCAAGCACTCTTCGCTTTAGGTGTGATTGTGTGCAAGACATGTGTTAATTTTAATTAAGCCCAGACGATTGTATAAAGAAAAATAAAAAATTTTGAAGTACAGTAAATAAAACTGAAACGACAGTAAAATAAACAACTACAAATGCATAAATTCAACCCAACAGAAGGCTTCCCAAAAAACCAGTCTAAAAGGTAGGATAAATTGACTCAAAACAAAAAATATGGCCAAAATATCGAAGTTATAAGGGTTAGGGATCTAATCACTCATATCTACTGGAAAATATGCAGAAAACAACAAGAAACCGGAGGGGAAAACTGTTGCAAAATGGGAGGTGAAAGTTTAAAACCCTAGGAGAAACAAGGGAACCCTAAGGGAAAGACCAAAAACACTCAAGAGGGGGATTTGGATGGGATAATAACCTATCAAAAGGGAACTGAAAGAAAGATAGATCAAACCCTGAAATAGTGGCTAAAATCATTGCAAATCCTAGATTATTGGGTGTGGAGCCTGATTATCTTCTTTATTTTGTATCACAGCGTTGGACCCCTGTTCTAAAGGGGGTGGCAATGCCTCCCATAATTAAACACTACCTGGGGGGTCAAGGGGGAGGGGGGGCTGCGAATTTATGGAGCCCCCCCACCAAATGTGAGTTTTAGGGAAGCGCCCCCAAATCTAAAATCAGATGTAAAATTACCTTGTAAAAGTATTGTAAGTTCTAGTCAATCTAGGCTGTTCATTAGGCAGATGATCTGACAGTAGAAGTTATGTTTAATTTCGGGTTTTTTTCCCTAGAAGGAAATCCCTAGCTTTGTATGAGGGTATTGTATTGCGGCTGTGCATTGTATGTGTATTCACAAAGCGAGAAACAAATAGGGAGACTGTGAGAGAGAACAGAGGATATTACAGTGGATCTGTTGTAGGTTGTGTCTCTTCATTTTGCTAGATAATAGAAAGGAAGCACTGGCTGTTCAGGGTGGACGTAGCCCAAACTGGGTGAACCACGTATATCTGTGTCTCTCTGGTTTTATGTGTTTTATGTGTTTGTTTTTTCTGTGTTTGTGTTTTACGCATATTTTATGTGTTGCATTGCTCTATAATATATATAATTTTCTAACAACTACCTACTTAGCTAAACGCCTCCTAGAAAGGTGGAAGTGTACTGAAACCCTAAGGGGATTGGTTCTACTTCAAGGAGACACACTGAGCATATACATGCCTAGGACAGGATGAGACGGAGGTCAGACAACCAAAAACAGTGCTTGTGGAAAACCCTGACTGTCACAGAAAAATTTGATGCTCGCAGGTACTAACCTGTCAGTTGTGGAAATCACAGTTTCTGGGCTAAGAAGTGCGAGTTCAGGAAGAAATCGTAGGTTCTGGGCCAAATATTCTAAGTTCCAATTCCTAGATCCTCGAGAAGAATGTTGTGGAAAAGTTGTCGTCTCTGGCGTGGTTGATACCTGTTACTTGTGGAAAACACCTGAAAACACCCGAAAGTTAGAATTTTTACTATTTTAGGGCATAAAAGTTAAAAAACAACATCAAGAGACTGAAAAATGCTGAAGAAAAACACTAGTTACTGAAGTTGATGGTCACGCAGGAATCTGAATTACAACAGTGGAGTTTCCATTTGTTACCGTAAATTCTTAACGTAAGTGTACAAAAAGAGATCACTTGATCCAGGTGGATACTGGTGGCCACCCGCCTATTCCACTTGGGCCCCACCATTGTCTCTTTCAGTTTTTCAGTTTCGACATAACTTACTATTTTTAGCAGTTTTTCGGGTCCTGAACTTTCGGAGCCATTTTGAGGCCCTAAACGATGTTTTTTTGGGCATCGCGCCTCCAACAAATATCATTCCATTTCAGAATGATATTCATGGCAAAAGTTGTAGTCCTCGGATAGAGATTTCTAATGATGTATCATGAGCGTCAAACGGAGATAGTATGCCAAAGTTACGTCCTCGGGAAGTTGAAACACCAATTTACCCAAACGGGGCCCATAGTTTTGGCGCTTCATCTCCCAGGGTTAGGTTTTTGGATGTTTAGGGTTCTCCATTGTTTCTCAAAAATAAATAGGCCCTCGAGCCTCATTGTAAGGCAGTTCAGAGGCCTGTAGCCGCCACATCTCTTCTCAGAGATACCTACCAGCGCCTAGCTAGTTTTATTTCCATTATGTCTGTAAGCAAATTTCAGTTCTTTGATATTAATGAAATGAAGTGTTATTTCCATTGCATCTCTATATTTATAGTTAATATTTTTATTAAGCCGTTCTGCATAAATCAGGATCAGCTGATGTCGGAGAAAGCGATGCTGCTTTCTGATCCTTCTTTGCATGTCACCATGGTCGGGGTATAAGGAGCTAGGGCTTGATCTGGTGGAGTTCTTTGCAAGATCGGCCTTGCAAACCTTGTGGACGCCCATGGGGGACGAAAAGAAAGATGAGGGAAGCGAGGAGATCCTATCAAGGCCAACAAGAGGAGGCCCTCGAAAAACAAAGGAACGCGATGATGGATAACTTTGTTCAGATCCTTCAATGGATGCCCACCGGTGGCGCATCTGCATCCAGCAGCCACTCTGGAAGTGCGACTCCTTTTAAGGTACAAGTAAATTTTGACATTCCCATATTTGAGGGTAAAATAGATGCAGATGCCGTAGATAGATGGTTGAATCTGTTAGAAGGATATTTCTTGGTTCATGACTTTTCAGACCGGGAGAAGATTATTTTTGCACTCCTCAAAGCTACCCCCCATGTTAAGGATTGGTGGGAAACCTACTATGAGAACAAGGACCAGAAAGAACCCTCTCTGTTCTTGGCCGTACCAACTTGGACTTATTTCTGAGACACCGTCAAGGAATAGTACTATCCCGTGGGGAGTTATGAGGACAAGTACATACAATGGACCACACTGTGACAACAAAGGGATCAAGATGTGCATGAGCTAACGAATCTGTTCCATACCCTACGCACAAAGTTGGGTATCAAAGATTCAAAGAAACATCTGGTGCTAAAGTATCGCAACTGTCTTCACAGATACATTCAAGAGGAAATGGAGTTCCTCGACATCTCCTCGCTTGGTACAGCATACCGGTATGCTTCCAAGATTGAGCAGAAATTCAAGCAGAAGAAGCGAGACTTTGGATCTGCGAATCAAAAGCAAGGGAAAGGTGCTTCCAAACCGCAGAACAAAGGACCGAGCCAAGGCATGGTGGCTAAAGACAACTCATCGAAGCCACAAGAAAAGAACAGCACCACAAAGCCAAAGAATGACACGGGAAAGTGGTGTGAGTTCCATAAGAGCTCCACTCACAACACAAGTGAGTGTCGGGCCAAGCAGTCGCTAGTGGCCGAGATGAGGGCTTCTGAGTCAGATGCATGCTCTGACTCCAAATCAGAACCTGAAAAGGCGAATGAAAAAGGGAAACATATTATTGATGCGGAGCCCAACGCCACTGTTGCCACTGCAAAGATCCAAAAGGAGGAACCGGAAGATCCAGAGGAGGAGGAACGTCTCTTCCACTCCCAGATGTGGGTAAAGGGCTCCCCGGTACAGTTCATTATCGACAATGGGAGCCAAAAGAACCTCATTTCAGCAGACGCCGTGAAGCGGTTGGGCTTGCCGACCACAGCTCACCCACATCCATACACCATTGGGTGGCTTCACCAAGGACGAGATCTTCGCGTCAGCCAGCAGTGCCGCCTTCCCTATAGCATCAAGCCCTTCACGGATGAGGTATTATGTGACGTTGCTCCTATTGATGTTTTTGATGTATTATTAGGACAACCATACTTGTGGAAGCGTCATGCTGTGTATGAGTCTCGACCTCGTGCTGTTATTTTTACTTTGGGAAATAAGTTGTACAGGATCCCAGAGGTACGACCTTTTGCGGCTATCTCTTTGGTTACTGCAAAATAATGCAGTAAGCTCATTTCCTAAACCAGGAAATTCATTTTCCTGATGATCCGCCCCCAGGGAAAGAAGAAGACTGTGGCCACGACCTCCAGACAGGGCTCCTCTACACGACAACAACAAATGGATAAGGTTGTGGAGGAGTACAAGGACATCTTCACCTCACCCACAGGGGTTCCTCTGCACTGTCAGGTCAAGCACCCGATTGATCTGACCCCAGGTGCGACGCTACCCAATGGACCGATCTATCGGTGCTCTGTTCTGGAGAATGATGAAATCAAGAGGCAGATTTAGGAGCTGTTGCAGAAAGGTCACATCAGACCAATTTCATCGCCATGTGGGAGCCCGATCGTGTTGGTACAGAAGAAGGATGGGACGTGGAGACTCTGTATTGACTATCGGGCGCTGAACAAGATCACTGTCCGGAACAGGTACCCAATCCCACGGATTTATGACCTTCTGGACCAACTCAAAGGTGCAAAATATTTCAGCAAGATCGACCTGAAGTCTGGGTATCACCGGGTACCAATTGAACCCTCTGATGTGTGGAAGACTGCCTTCAAAGCCAAGGAAGGCCTTTTTGAATGGTTGGTCATGCATTTCGGGTTGACGAATGCTCCTACAACGTTCATGAGGATGATGGATGACATCTTGCGGCCATTCACCAACTCATTTGTAGTGGTGTACTTGGATGACATTCTGATCTTCAACAATAATTGGGAAGAGCACCTTCACCACATCCGACAAGTCCTCCAAACACTGCGACAACACAAGTTGTGTGCCAATATGGAGAAGTGCACATTTGGCATGACCCAAGTTCAATATCTGGGATACATTATTCATGAAAGGGGGGTGCATGTGGATCCAGCCAAGATCCAAGTCATTCGGGATTGGCCAGCCCCAACCACTATAATAGAGCTTCGCAGCTTTCTGGGTCTTGCTAATTTCTACCATATATTTGTGTTGGGATTCTCTCATATCACTTGGCCTTTGAGTCAAGTCACCAAGGGAGGAGCGAGAGAAAAATTATTTTGGTCGGAACCTCAACAGAAGGCGTTCATAGAATTGAAAAATCGCCTCTGTTCTACCCCAGTGCTTACATTACCAGACTTGCAACAACCATTTGAGATCGAGACAGATGCCTCTAACTATGCTATTGGGGCAGTTCTTACTCAACAGGGACATCCAGTGGCATATCACAATGAGACATTGTCTGAGACAGTTCGCAAGTATCCCACCTATGACAAAGAAATGTATTCCATTGTGCAAGCCTGTCGACAATGGAAGCATTACATTTTGGGGAAGGAAACAATCATCCACACGGACCACCGGCCCTTGCAGTTCATACAGACACAAGGGAAGTTGCAGAATGATCGCCATCAGAAGTGGTCCACATATCTGCAACAGTTTCATTTGAACATCAAGTACAAGAAGGGTAGCACCAATAATGTTGCAGACTGCCTCAGCCGACCACCGATCGTGGCGCTCACCACCGTGCTCAAATCTTGTGGGCACGAGACTTCTGATTGGCCGCTTCTCTATGAGAGTGACCCAGAATTCGGCCACACTTACAAGGCACTCTTGGGGGGTAAGCAAGTTCCAAATTTTCACCTCCAAGATGCACTTTTATGTCACCTGGGACACCTTTGTGTTCCTTCAAGCGAGCGTGCCAAGATGATATGGGAAGCACACTACATTCGAGTCGCTGGGCATTTCGGGGTCGAGAAAACAGTAGCAATACTACAGAAGTATTTCTATTGGCCGAACCTTCGAAAGGATGTCGAGAAGCACATCAGATCTTGCACTGCTTGTGCCATTGCCAAACCGACCATCAAGAAGCAAGGCCTATATACTCCACTACCTGCCCCTAGTCGACCGTGGGAATCCATCTCCATGGATTACATGTCGGGCCTGCCTTCTACTAAGAATGGAAATGACTGTGTTTTCGTGGTCGTTGACAGATTCTCGAAGATGGCCATCATGGCGGCCTGTAAGAAGAATATCACAGCAGAAGCCACTGCTAAACTCTTCTTTGAACGAGTGTGGGTGCACTTTGGGATCCCACGGTCTATCATATCAGATCGAGATAGCAGGTTCCTCAGCACATTTTGGTCCAGCCTCTGGTCGATGTTGGATACCAAGCTCACCAAGTCCACAGCTTTCCATCCCCAAACAGATGGCCAGACAGAGGTCGTCAACAGAATGATTGTACACATTCTGCGCATGTACAATTCAAATCATCCACGCACATGGGATGAGAGCCTCCCTTATGTACAAAATAGTTATAATCGGGCTCTCCACAGTTCAATCGGCCATAGCCCCTTTCAGGTGGGCTTGGGATTCCAGCCACTATGTCCCATTGACGTAGCCATGCCATTTGCAGCTACTCAGGCCAATTCAGCTCATGTCCAGTCTGAAGTTGACAAAGCCAGTAGCTTCATTGAGCGCATTCAACACATCCGCCAACAGGTTCATGATATATTGGACAGAGCCAATGCCAAGTACAAGCAACGCCATGATCAACACCGGGTGCCACATAACTTCCTGGTGGGTGACAAAGTATGCCTACATTTGCAGAAGGAGCGCCTCACTGGACCCCACCGCAAGCTTCACCCGCTCCGATACAGGCCGTACACCATCACCAAGGCTGTAGGGAACAATGCATTTGAGCTCAGTATTCCACCATTCCTTAGTCTGCACCCAGTCTTCAATGTGGATTTCCTTCGTCCTTACTTCCCACCTCTACTGGACACCTCGAACATTGCGGAACAACTCACACCAACTGAGTTAAATCCAGACTGCATGGAACAGGCCACCACAGATTGCATCATGGACATGCAAATCAAGAACACTCGCCAGCAGAAGATCCAACTATATCGGGTTGTCAAAGCTGGCCAACTCCTGCACCAGGGAAAGTGGTTCACCAGGGACCAAGTTCAGCAGAAATTTCCTCATCTCATGGAGGAACTTAACGCAATGGGGACCATTGCTTCCTAAGGGAGGAGGAATGATCCAGGTGGATATTGGTGGCCACCCACCTATTCCACTTGGCCCCCCACCATTGTCTCTTTCAGTTTTTCAGTTTCGGCATAACTTACTATTTTTAGCAGTTTTTCGGGTCCTGAACTTCCAGAGCCGTTTTGAGGCCCTAAACGACGTTTTTTGGGTATCGTTTTTACCAGTGAATTTGATCATCAAATTTGTCCCGAAAGTTGTAGTCCTCGGATAGAACTTTCTAATGATGTATCATGTGCGTCAAACGGAGATAGTATGCCAAAGTTACGTCCCTGGGAAGTTGAAACACCAATTTACCCAAACGGGGCCCATAGTTTTGGCGTTTCATCTCCTAGGGTTAGGTTTTTGGGATGTTGAGGGTTCTCCATTGTTTCTCAATAATAAATAGGCCCTCGAGCCTCATTGTAACTCAGTTCAGAGGCCTGTAGCCTCCACATCTCTTCTCAGAGATAGCTACCAGCGCCCTAGCTAGTTTTATTTCCATTCTGTCTGTAAGCAAATTTTAGTTCTTTGATATTAATGAAATGAAGTGTTATTTCCGCTGCATCTCTATATTTATGGTTATATGTTTATTCTGTTGCGTTCCTGCATAAATCCGGATCATCACTTTAGCTGTGTGTGACAAACATCCCTAACAAAAAATATTGCTACTTAACTTCTTTAGATCTGCAATCGATAGTTAAAACAAATTCTGCAAAAAACCCGATCTATGCAGTAAAAGCAATTAAACAGTGAAAAGAAGTAAGAATTGCTCCATGCATCCAACGGAAAAGACAGGATATAAATAATTCTAAATATATTATAACACCTGGGAAGGGAACAAATAATAATGTTACCAATCCCCCTCAATGGGATCGTTTCTTGGATGTCCTCAACACTTCAAATCCAGAAGTTTCTCTCTCTCAATGGTGTAGAAAATCCAAAATGTGTTGAACTCTATGGGAGCTCAAGAAGCAAAGAAGGTAGTAGTAGAAATGAGAACGATCAAAGCGCGACAATGGAAGTGATCAAAGTGAAGAATGAATGGAAAACCCTCCTATTTATAATAAAATATTGAGTTGTCCTCGATAATGACGCATAATAAAATATTATTAACCAAGTTCTAGATCTAACTGCTTGGAATATTTTATTATATTTTGTTGGAGGGAAAAGGTATTTAAATTGGTTAAATACCTTTATTTAGAAATAATAAACAAATAAATGATTTATTTATCAGTTTAAGAATGTAGTTAAGGAATAATTAACAAATAATGATTTTTTTAATTATTTCTAGGTGATTTAGTCAAATTTAACAAGAAATAATAACTAAATAATGATTTAATTAACTATTCCTAGAGAAAAATAAGAAAAATAATGATTGATCTAATTATTTCTCATAATTGGGTTAAATATGACCAGGAATATTATTTAAAAAATGGTTTAATTAATTATTCCTAGAGAAAAATCAAATAAATAAGGATTTATTTAATTATTCCTCATGGGGTTTCTTGTTTTAACCAGAAATAACTTAATAAGATATGGTTTATTAAATTATTTATTATAGTGAAAGCAATTTTACTATGGTAAAATTGGTCCTACATGGTGTACTTCGATCCATCTAATTGTAAATAGTTAGATGACCAAATTTTGGTGTAACACCCATGCTTGATTTTCAAAAAGGATCACTTTACACGTGATCGTCCACACCGTGATGAAGTGAATTAGTTTCTTAAATCATCCACTTCTCCCGTTGTGTTGACCGGCCTGTTTCCCAATCAAGAGACTCACATGGTTGCCTGGGACCCCTCTTCCTCTTACACAGTTTTGATGCTTTCCTCCTCAAAGCTGAAATCCGATGTTTTGGTGTCCACTCCGAACAAATACTATGGTAATACGATTCCACCGAATGGGCAGGCTACTGATCAACCTGCCAGTTTGGGACTGACATCATCTAATCTTATTCCACCTCCGAAATTGACTATCAAGTCTTCTTACAACCCTCGTTCAAGAACTGCCCAAAATTACAATGTGGTTGAATACTTAGCTTAGTCTCCATCAGCTATGTCAACTCTTGAGGTGTTTCAAAACTACCCCGCCCAAAAGAAGGCCTTTTTTTCGGCTATCGGATGTATGGACCCATCGGATTCCAACCTAGTGTTTTTCTCCCATGAAAATTATACTCGTCAACTTCCAACTCAGTTGGATATTATGATTTAGGTTATTGTCCATGGTAAACACATTCATCATTCTATTGTGGACGAGGGAGCCTTGACCTGCATCATTTCTATGTCTTGATAGAAGGTGATTGGTTCACCTCAAATGAATCAATCAACCACCACATTAGAAGCCTTTGATGGAAGGACATATAAACCCTGTGGGATTTTAAATTCCCTCCAAGTGGAACTTGGGGGAAAAACCGTCTTCGTTAAAATAGAAGTTATTGACGAACCTCTTGATTATAATATTCTACTGGGATGTACATCGTTTTATGCTATGGTTGTCGTTGTTTCGACTTAATTTCGAATGATCGCATTTCCTCATAAAGGTAGGATCATATCCATAAATCAACTCAACTTATTTTCCTCTAATTCCAATGTTACCGGAAGTGTCCCTATTGTAGGGGAAGCCCTAAATTCTTATTATTGTGTTGGAGTTGGATTATTAAGGACTCATCGCTTATGGGGAATTTTTCCCTCCCTCATCCTTCCCATTCCAACTCCTCACCTTCAGTTGCTTATATCAATATAATATCATCCTCTACGATTCTGACCGATCTATGGATTGTACCGGGTGAAACTAACACCCAAATATTTTGCGACTAGATGTCACTTAGCCCCATTGAGCAATATTATAAAGCTATCTACTCGGCTTGTTCAACCCATACTTTTTCTTCGATCAATTTGGCAGATCGATCTCTGGATTATGACATGTATTCTAATCCTTTCTGACATATATTCTAAACCGACGAAAGCATCATGGAGATCATGATGTCAGAAGATGTGTCGTGGGATGAGCATCATCATCGTTCCTCCCTTCCTGATTCCATAGAAGATAATCTAGTTGGTTTGTACCTACCTAATTTAATTGAACCCTCTACAAATTTTGTTTCCATTCATGAGATCAACTCTGAAAAGAACCTCTCGAATATCGAAGAAACCACTCCTCTCGATATTTTGA
The DNA here is from genome assembly GCA_034641835.2 of Pinus albicaulis. NCBI lineage: Eukaryota > Viridiplantae > Streptophyta > Pinopsida > Pinales > Pinaceae > Pinus > Pinus albicaulis. Next base: position 275,287,097 of record CM076571.1, read on the forward strand.
TTAAACTAGGAACAGTAAAAAATATTCACATTGGAGCATATTGTTCTTCATCTAAAGTCGATACCTCCCGATCGATTCTTCATGATTTTAGAGATGTGTTTTCCTCTATTTATTAATAAATGATAGGGATCAACCTAAATGTAGTGGTGCATTAAATTAAAATATATCCTGATGTCAAACCCATCCAACAACACCTCCGTCTGGTCCATCCTAAGAAGGCTTCCAGGATAGAAGCTAAAGTTGAAAAGCTTCTTCGAGCTGGTTTCATATACCCCGTTCCTTTAATTGATTTGGTTTCAAACGTAGTCCCTGTAATGAAGAAACAGGGCACGATCCGAGTATGTGTTTATTATCGGGATATTAATAGAGCTTGTCTGAAAGACAACTATCCAACCCTGTTTATCAACTAGATTATTGATGATTGTGTTGGTTGTGATATCCATTCATTTATGGATGGATTCTTGGGTTAAAATAAAATCAAAAGTCTCTCGATGGACCAACCCAAGACAACCTTTATTTGTCCCTGAGGTACTTTTGCTTATAAAAATCTCCCATTTGGTCTCAAGAATGCAGGGGCCATATTTCAACGTGCAATGGATTATGATTTTCATGATATTAAGCATATCATTTAACCCTATTTGGATGATATCCCTCCTCATTCCTAGCATCAAACTGATCACGCGCTGCATTTACGAGCCATTTTTCTCTGTTTTAGGCACTATAACATTCGAATTAACCCGCACAAATGTGTGTTTTGTGTTGGTTCTAGTCGACTCCTTGGTTTTGTTATTTCCAAGAAAGGAATTCGTATTGATCCTCTCAAAGTCTAGGAAATTTTCGATTTTCCTATGCCCTCCTAGGAAAGTCTAGGAAGTTAAGTTACAAAGACTCCAAGGGAAAGCTAACTTCTTGAGGAGATCCTTCCCTAATTACATTGAATTGACCAAAGGATTTACTCGCCTAGGGAAGAAAGGCATTCCCTTCCATTGGGATGAAATTGCATAGAAAGTGTTTGATGCCTTGAAATATGTACTAGTCCAGGCATCTCTCTTATATCCCCTTGAATATTAGCGTGACTATTTCCTGTATCTCGTTGTCGCCATCTCTACTATAGTTATGGTGTTAGTCCAAGATGACAACAATGGGATTGAACATTCCATTCACTATTTGAGTCAGAACCTCAATGATATTGAGATCCACTATACTCATGTTGAAAATTTGGCTTTGGCAGTCATTCAAGCCATCCAGATATTTTGCCATTACATCTTGCTTCAAAAAACTACGGTTATTTCAGATTGCAACACAATTACGTATATACTTTCACACCAATTTATGGTGGGCAAGTACTTGAAATGGATAGTTATTCTCCAAGCGTTTGAACTGGAATTCATCAAATCCAAGTCAAAGAAATCCTTAGTTTTCGTTGAACTAATGTGTGATCTTCCCTCCCTTGATGTGGAATCTACATCTGAAGATTCCATCTATGATGATTCATTTTTTCTGATATCGTCATCTGACCCTTGGTATGGATATTTCTTAATCTATCTCCAGACCCAAAATTTCTAACCAAAACCTCTCGCTCTGAGCAACGACATATTCAGTACCAATCCAGAAATTATCTGATTATCAGTGACACCCTTTACTGTCATGGTATCGATACAATTTTACGGAGGTGCCTCACCCTCGAGGAGGCTGGTAAATTTCTTAATGATTTCCATTCAGGAGCGTGTGGTAGACATTTATCTAGTTATGCTACCGCGCAAAATATCTTACACATTTGTTATATTTGGCCCACCATTTTCTTCTACTCTATCCTTGTAGTCTAGAATTGTCATGATTTCCATATATACGATCGCAAAGTCTGTGCTCCACCTGCTCCACTAGATCCCGTTATCGTCGTTGGTCCCTTTGCGAATGGTGTATCGGCTTTATGACATGTAACCCTCATTCGGTCGGGGGGCATGGTTATATTATTATCGTTGTTAACTACTTTACTAAGTGGGTCGAAATGATGCCTACATTCATTAATACCAGTGAAATGACTGTGTACCTTTTTTCAACCACATGATTTCTAGGTCTGGTGTTCCACAAGCGATAGTTACAGATCACGGGAAGCATTTTTAGAATCATATGATGACCGAATTAACTACCGAATTCACATGAAAATTCCACTCCCTATTATCGTCAAGCTAGCAGACAAGTTGAATATATCAACAAAGTTATTAAGACGATGCTTCAACGAATGATAGGGGTCCATAAATCAGGATGACATTTACTTCTCTATGTTGCTTTATGGGCATACCAAACCTTAGTAAGGACTTCTACTGGATTCACACCTTTCTAGTTGTTTTACGGTCTCGAAGCAATCCTTCCCATTTAGTGTGAAATTCCATCGCTAAAACTAGCTATCGAACTTCTCCCTACTACCTCTATAGAAGAGGAGCATCTTTTACACTTGACTTCGATTGGATGAGACTCGACACGATGTCACTTTGGCCAACGAAGCTCATAAAATACACATACAAGCACAATATTACAAAAGTGTCAATCCTACAGTCTTCTCGAAAGGATATAAGGTACTCCTATATGACTAGCAGACTGAGAAGTTAAGCCTGGGAAATTTCCAGCCTATGTGGCTAGGCCCATACATTGTCAAGTGTGTCCTTGCAAAAGGGGCTTACGAGTTAGTATATCTTGATGGAATTCCACTATCGTAGCCTAGAAATGGGCTATATCTCAAAAAATACTATTCTTGATCCCATGCATAGTACACTGTCTACATACTCTCTATATGTGTGTTCAATGTGTTTGCAATGTTTTTTTCAGAGTTTCCCATGGTTTATGTTGCTTCCTTAATCTTTACTTTGGTTTGAATATGAAAACCTCTCTCAAACCGTATATTGGTTATGTCGATGGTGCTAGTTGTAGTATTGAGAACCTATCCTCCACAGCATGGTCCATCTTTGATCCAAATGGTGAGCTAGTGAGCATGCAAGGGATTTGTTTTTGTCACTCTTATGTAATATTCCCAAATGGGAAATGTTGCAATATAGCTCATAAAATGAAAGTAGCAGAAATAATTTAACACATGAAATCATGAGACCAATATAATACCATATTATTAATCATATATGCATCAAATAAGTACAAAACCATGAGGCGCCAATCATAGAATGTGATCCCACAAGCCTCCAATACATAAACACTCTCAAAAGTGAGATGTTGCTGCTGCAAAAAATGCCGGAGAACTGCTATAGCGCAGTCATATTGGATATAACTACAGCTAGAGATGATACAACAATGTAAAAATACTGATATAGGCCCCAATAGAATCTAAACATACAGATCCGGGTACTAGATCAGCTCTCCAAGGCAATCCAAGAGGGTTTCCAGAAAAAATGTACACAATGTGCCAATGTAAGTTGCAGCCCTAGGGCTAAATATATGCTGCAACAACTGAAATGAGAAGATATTGCTGAAGTTGATGTAGAGAAATACAGATCTTCTCCAATATATCCTTCGGATGAAAGAATGGCTCCTTCACTGAAGAAATCACCTCTCAAAACAACCACTGCAACTACCCCTGCAACTCCTCCCTAAAATAATGCAAATATGGACTAAAAATGTGTTATAGGGGATAAATTCTCCTTAGCCTGTTGCTAAATGTGTCAATAAAGCTCAAGGGGCTTCTTTACATGCCTTCCAATGGATGTAAACCTTCCTCCACTGTAAAACTAGCTCTGAAGACACCCGATCTAATTCTCCACTTCTGCACCTTGCAACACAACACAATATCCTGCAAAAACTGCGCTGGTGAAGAAAGTTGTAGCTTGGAGTTAAACCTGAATGTGGAAATGAAGTGAAATTCCCTTCCAAGAGGCCTCTCAAGGAAAGAGGTGGGATTCCCACTCAGGAACACCTGGTGCTAAACAACACAACAATCTCAACGTCTAAAGAACTAAAGAATGCAAGAAGTCTAAACAAACCACATATAAAAAAATCATCAAAACCATCCCCCATATGGCTTCCATCCTCTTCCTTATATAGATTATGAGCTTCCTTGCCCTTGGCCCCACTCAATTAGGTAATTTCCTCCATGCAATCTATCTCCCTCCAAAACTGTGTTATTCCTCATTTAATGTCCACTCCTCCATAACAGCATTGTTGACTTGGTCAAAGTTGACATGTTCAACATGATCCAACCCGTATTCATAATCAAAGGTGATTTATTTAGCTGCTTAGAGGGTCTCCTTTCACACTTGGAGTTTTTTTATTGCTGCTAAGGAGATCTATGGGCCTCCCCACCCATTTATTCACCTACCTAGTGACAAAATGATCTATAATATTCCATTTAGCTAAAAGCTAAATTTTATAAATATTACACTCTACGGACAACATCATTGAGTATAGAGCTATGGTTGAGATGCTATCTAATGTTGTTTCACATGGTATTCTTTGTATAGTAATCAGGATTGACTCACAGCTCATAGTATTACAACTTGCGAATATCGATTCGGTGAGAAATCTCGCCATCCTTCGTATGGTTTTTAGAGTGCGCCTTCTATAAATACATTTCGATTTCATACAATATGAACACATTATTAGAATTCTAAACACTTTAGCATATGCCCTAGCTAATTTATTTTTAGATATAAATTTACAACGAATGTAAGTAATTTTCAATTCACATCACATCACATTGAAAGTAGAATAGAAACTAGGAAACATTGAATATATATATATATATATATATATATATATATGATAAATTTGGTTTTAAAAAATGTGTGCCCCGAGACACATATGGCTACATCGCCCATATACAAAAACTTCATGCAAACATCTAAGTATACAATCAATAGTGCTCATGATAAAACGACATTGCACAAGCTATCTTGCACAGTAATCAACTAATACGACTGGGTACCCCGATGGTTTGTCGTTGAAGTCGTAATGGAAGTTGATCGACTACGTTCTCATCAACCCCGTGGGTCAATCCCTCCATGTGGCGTTCCAACTTTGATAGGACCTTGCTACCTCAAGATCCCATAGCACATATTGTCCCACTGCAATGTTACACTTAAATTTGTCACCATGACATTGAGCTGTCTATATGGGTTCATCATTACCTCTTTATTGCTTCCTTAGAAATGTTAGTATGAATCTTAATTCCAAGTGTACGAAAAAATACCACTTTAGCTGCACATAACAAACAGCCCTAACAACAAAAATGGCTGCTAATATCTTCAGATCTGTAGTTAGGTGATCAAGATAAATACTGCAAAAATCTAGATCTGTGCATTAGAAGACATTAAACAGTAGAAAAAATAAGATTTACTCCCTGCATCCAATAGACAAGACAAGAATATATCAAATGAATTTTGTATTAATGGCACCTGGGAGGAAAACACAAGAGGGTGTTCCCAGTTCTCCTCAATGGGATGGGTTCTTGTAAGTCCTCAGCACTTCAGATTTAGAATTCCTCTCTCTTGATAGTGTAGAAAACCTAGACAAAAATGGAAAAATATGGCTATGATGGTGGATCAATAGTCAGACCAAGAGTTGAGATCCAGAGTGATCTTTAGGCAACAAAAGGTGACAAATGAATGGGAAAACCCTTCTATTTATAATAAAATATTGAGTTAGTCTAGATATTGGTGTATAATTAAAATATTATTAACCAAATCAAGATCCAAATTTTATGGAATATTTTATTATATTTGTTGGAGGGAAAAGGAATTTGACTTGAGTCAAATCCCCTTATTTGTAAATAATAAATAAATAAATGATTTATTTATCATTTTAAGGATGTGATTAAGTAATAATAAATCAATGATTTATTTATCATTTTAAGGATGTGGTTAAGTAATAATAAACAAATAAATGATTTATTTATCATTTTAAGGATATTGTTGAGTAATAAATAATGATTTATTTAATTATTTAAGGGAGATTTAGTCATATTTAACAAAGAATATTATTTAAGTAATGTTTAAATAATTATTCTTAGAAAATAATAAGATAAATAATTATTTATCTAATTAATTTCCCTATTTTTGGTTAAATATAACCAGGGATATTAATTAAATTGTTGTTTAACTAATTATTCCTTGAGGAAAATCAAACAAATATGGATTTATTTAATGTTTCCCTATGGGGTTTCCTATTTATACCATAAGGGGTTTCCTATTTAGACCATAAACAGCTTAATAAAGGTGGTTTTACTAAGTTATTTTCATAGTGAATGCAATTATACCTGGGGTAAAATTGGTCTTACATGGTGTACTCTAGTCCATCTAATACCAATGGGTTAGATGACCAAAAAATGGTGTAACAAGAAGTATAAAAACATAAAGTTCCTAAATCAAGTCTTGGAACTTGAGAAAAGCTCTTAAAAATCCTAAAAAGCCTAACTCCGCACTTTTCCTAGTCATTTCCTGCGGTACCGTAGTTTATTTCTATAAAATCTGCGGTACATCCCACACATTGTGCTCATTAAAACTGCGGACCCCCGTAAAAGGTAAAATAAAAAGAAAAGTAATTTCTATAAGCCCAGTTGGTCGAATATTCTCCCAGCTGGGGCCTTCTAGAAGCGCTATCTGGTCGAGCTTCGCCCCTTTTTTTCATGAACCTTTATCCTTTCATAGATGGAGCTATCCCTTGGTTTTTGGAGCTGAAATCCCATGATGAGAGGGATTTTTCCCTTCCTTTTTGGAGCTGAAACTACCTCCATTCTTCTATAAATTGAGACTAAGTTTCAGTCTTAAGGGTACTTAGTACATAGAGAGTTCAGAAATACTTACTTCTTGCTTTGGAGAAAGTAATTTCTGGATATCACTAAAGATACTCTCCACATTTAACATCATTAGCATAAGAAAGATTACATACTCATAGCTATAGTCTTATTCTGATAAAGAGAGTTGGAGTCTTGTCAAACTGAGGAAAACGGTTGTTCGGGACCCCGAAAGAACTTGTACAAACATCAAAGCGTCAAGGTTGTAAGGTTTCTTATTTTTATTCAAAGTTAATACAAATGGATTCTATTTTCTCATTGAGTTGTTCATCTATCTTTTGAATGATTTAATTATTAGATTCTTTGATCACTAAGATAGATTATTGCTTTCAAATTATCATATTTTGCAGATGCTTTTGATCTTTGTTTGCTTGTCTTTGATTTCAGATCTTATATGCTGGATCGATACCTTCTGGAACGACTGGATTGAAGACCAAGCAAGCGTTGGACTTCAGGTAGGAGTATCTATTTGTAGTTAACGAGTAATTCTTAAGCAAAATAGTCTAGAGGAAATGGTCGAAATCTGTCTGTTTGTTTCTAGATATCCTTAGGATACTAGGGAGATCACTCTTGTCTGCAAGATGGATTTGTCCGTCTAACAAATTGGCGACTCCACTGGGGAAAATATGAACTTAGTTTTTCTTGTTTATTTTCAATTTGATTTTTGAAATTTCTTTGAGATTTATTTGACATTGATTAGCTTAAAACTGGTTTGGGTACAAAACTCAATAGGATTCCTAACTGGAAATCTACATTTTTTTATTTTTTCTGTGCTTTTCAGCCTTCCGCACTTTTTGTTCAAAAACAATGCAGTAGACTCCGCTGATTTTAGTGAAATAAAGTGCGGTACTGCACCTTGTTCCATTAGAAACTGTGGACTCCTGGAAAATTTTGAAAAAATAAGAATTCTGCTTTCTGAAATCTAATTTCTTGATTTTTATTATTATCCCAATATTTTTTAACTGTCAAAGATCTCTGTCAAGGTTTCTTTCAGCAATTTCTGTGTTGAAGTGATTTATTCAGTCAGTTTGCATTTTATGAGTAAAGGTTTGCCTAGTCCTCCCGTTTCTCTGAATCAAAAACTTTTGTATACCTCAGCTACTTGGTATTTCATTGCATTTTTTTTGAGCCATTGAACTTGATGCAATTGTTACTCTTATGAAAATTTGATTTTATTTTCATTTTCAAACTTACAAAACCTTTTGATTAATAAGGTCTGAATTTCATTTTAAAACCATTATTGGATGTTTTAGTTTCTTGCTGGAATAAGTAGAAAGTTCTTGGTTAGATTACAAACCAAGCTTAAACATCCTCCAATTTTTAGATAGAGTTCAATATTAGAGTTTTCTTTTAGTTTTGAATTCTATAATTTTAAGACTTTTAGTTTTCCTTTGGAATAGGTTTGATTTTTGTTCCGATCTAAATGATATAGGGAATTTCATTTTGAACAAAGATCTTTTTGAAATTGAGTTCTCTGAATTGTCTTCTTTTCAAAGTTTCTCATGTAGGAAAGAAAAAATTGATATTTTGAAAATTATTGAAATCTCTCAACTCTTTCCTCTATTTAGATTTCATTGAAAAGAAATGAGTTGTTTATCATATAGATGCATTGTAGCGTATTTTGAGTCGGGTCATTAAAACATCATCAAAGTTTCACTTCCGCACCCATTGTCCTAAGAAACTGCCAACTAAAAGTACCGCTTAATTAAAATCAATCAAGAAATTTTATATTTTCTAGGGCTCTTTTTCACTAATATAGCTTAGGCTAGTGTCTTGGAATAGGTTTTAGTTAACTTTCCAAGACAGTAAAAACAAACAAGTAGCCGATCTTTTGGTAGGAAAATCCAATTGTAGCATATATGCTCTGGTAAGCTCCTCTTAAAGGAGTCAAGCACAAGATCATATCTGAACCAGTGAGGTAATCATACCTATCTCATTGGGAATGATAGAAGATGTGCACGTATTAAAAATGGTAAACCTCGGATAGACCATTGTCGAGGATCTTGGGGTCACTTGTAGGTAAACCTTGGATTATGTCAAGGAGCCTTCAAGGGGATTAAGCTTGTTACTCTGCCCTTGCATGTATATTGGATCGTAGACTGTTCCCCCAGGTATATGTGTTCCCGTTGGTGACATTAGTGGCCATTAACTTTAGGATTCTTTCCCAAGGTGACGGTGGAGGGGAGGTCCCACTGCACCTGGAGCAGACGTCGGCTAGACTCACTTAGACTCTATGGAGGGCTATCTTCACTCGAGATGGTTTAAGTGGAGAAAATTACACCGGTCTTTTTCATTAAGCAGGTTTTCGGGGTAACTGTTCCAACCTCCATTTCTGCGTTAAAATTATACGATGTTGGATTTCATCACCAACTAGTGTTTTTAGTGCGGGGATCTACTATTTGTGTGTGGATTGATCTCTTAGATTTTTATAAGCATGTGATTCATTTGATTATTTCCTTAGCGACTTTAGGGTTTTTTATTGAAATTTTCTTTGATTGCGCATGTTAAAGTTTTTAATCGTGGCTGAATTACCGAGGCAATCACGTAGAATGCAAGGGAAACCCCCTGAATATACACCGAGCCAATTAGAAAAAATTAAAACTGAAAGAGGACAAACATCAGGAACTAGATCAACCAAATAGGAAGAAACATCCATTGTTATTCATCCTGGTTACGAAGTAAACCAACCGCAAGCAGGAGAAGTTACTCCTCATAAACTTTCTATTTCTGAACTAGTTGAACTTGCATCTATAACAAGTGAATTATCACATTCTGAACCTGAAATTTCTGAGCCAGAAACTGAGTCTTCTACATCTGAACCTACTTTAGAATTCACTACTCCAAATCCTGGTTATCCTGATTCACCCAGAGTGAGGGATCTGATTACAGAAGATCTTCCTCCCGGTCTCGTTAGTATTGAAGAAGTCACTGACATAGAGGAAGAAATTGTTCTTCCTTCAACTCAGGAAACTATAGAACTTAGAGAACGTGAATCAATTTTTTACAGTCCTTTTAGACAAGATGCTTGGTATTCTTCATTGACAAACTTTCTACAAAATTCTGGTCTGAATTATTGGCCACCCAGAATTCTATATTACTCTACACCAATAGGTTATAGACCTCTCTTAAACATGTCTAGTGAGTCATATATGTTTATTGAATCACCAGAAACATTTTTGTATGGTGGTCTGTCTGTTCCTCCAGGCTATCAGTTGCTCTCTGCTACCTTCTCAGGGGCATCTCCTTTTCCAAACAAACCAATGTTATCATCTGGCCCAAATGAATCAAATACTGGAACTTTGAACAATGAGAAAGTTTATATTATGTCTGGAAATATTCCGAACCCCGGACCTCAGGGTAGTAATTTACCGCCTGGGGGGGAACCCCAAGGACAGTACACACCTTAGGGTCAATATCAACCCTAGGGACAGTACATACCTCAGGGTCAATATCAACCTTAGGGACAGTAGATGCCTCAAGGTCAGTACATGCCTCAAGGTCAATATCAACCTCAAGGGCAGTACCCAACTCAAGGATTGCAACCTCCTTTAGGACAACTTTCCATCCAGAACATAAAATGTTACAAGGAGGTGGAAATTATCCAGCTGATTATCAGCCATATGTTTAACCTAGTTATGGTCTGTCTTATGCACAACCTTTGGTGGGACCCTCATATCCCGGAATGGTGTGGGATCCATCCCAAGTCCAATAGAATTTACAACCAAATGTGCAAGTACCATATTATCAAACTGGACAACAAGTTGGTTATAATCAACCCCAACAATCAGTCCAGCCTACAATTCAAATACCGGTATCTGGTCCTGTTCAGCAACCTGGTCCAAGTACACCTATCACTCCACCACAAACTGCTGCTCAGACTTCTGTTCAACCCACCACACCTATTCCCGGAGTGTCTACAGCTCCTATTACTTCTGCTCCTTAAATATCGGTACAAATTCCTCAAGCTTCTATTCCGTAGTCTGGACCTACAATTTAGACTACTGTTCAGATGCCTGTAGGACAACTTGGTACAAGTACAGTTATAACGGTTCAACCTCAGTTTACTTATCAACTGTATCAAGGGTTGTATCAATATGGACCTGTTCCACAAAATCCAATTTACCCGTAACAACCGCATACTGGGTACACATATCAGACACCTGTTCAACCCCAGTATGGTCCAGTTATTCTTGGTTATCCAAGGGGAATTCCAATTCCAAATGCACAAGCTATTCCACGATATCCTGGATATTCTCCTCCTGGAAACGGTTTAGTTTCACAAGGTTATCAGCAAGACCCTACCCGTAGATTTTCATTCATAGAAACTTTGGATTTACCTGATTTATCCCGCCTTACGAATGATCCCATCTATTATCATCCGTATTGGCCGCCAATGCCAAATAATTTGCCAGTGATATCCCGAAGTTTGAAGGAAAATCAAGAGAGCATCCTTCTAACCATGTCATGACTTACCACCTTTGGTGTGCATCCAACTCATTAATCGACGATTTCATTCAACTTAGACTTTTTCAGAGAACATTAATAGGATTAGCTGCCAAGTGGTACATTGAATTTCCACGAGTCTCATTTAACAATTTCAATGCTCTAGCAACTTCTTTCTTAACTCATTTTTAGCTTCCAGTCAAATACGACAACGGCACAGAATTATTTTCACTAAAACAATCTACATCTACGTACATATCAGATCATATACATGAATGGAGATGTAGACGAAGTTTGGTAAAAAAATTTATCCCGGATCAAATATTGGCAGAATGGTTTATCAAATCATTACTACCAAAAATCACTGAAGATGTAGCCAAAGGAGGAGTTGTTACGGAAGAACAAATTATCACTCAAGCTCAGTATCTTGACTTGGTATATATCCAGTCAGGTACTTTGTATGAGAAAATTTCTGATTTACCGCGTCCTGGTCAGATAAAAACAACTCCTTCAAGGTCTCATGCCGCTAATGGTGTAATCGGTTCAGTTAGTACGACTAAGAGTAAGAAGAAATCTTCAAAGGTTACTTCTCCTATTATAACTTTACCTAATTCACCGAAAGGGGAATCTTCCCTGGAAACTTCTGCCGATATTCACATAGTAGATTAATCTACTATGAAGTCAAAATCCGGCAATAAGAAGAAAGGGAAGAATAAAAGTAAACAAACTTCATCTCCCAAGGAAAAAACTGATAAAACAGAACCAACTGATGATAAACGGAAACCTCGTTTTCCTTGTCTTATTTGTGGCGAGGATCATTTCACCAAAGAATGTCTACATAGGGCTGAGGTGTCTAAATTCGTCAAAGGTTCACCCACCCCCGCTGTCTTGAAGGATCCTTTTCCTGTTCAAGATAGCAAAGTGATTGGATCTTCTTCTAATACATCAGCAGATATTTTGATGATGTCTCAAGTAATGGTTGTGACTCGATCGCAAGATTATGGTAGTAAAAGTACTGTTACTGGTAAAGAGGTAGAAATGCTAATTCTACACCAGCTACATCTCCTTCGATTTCTGATCCACTTCATATCAAGAAACCAAATCCTGATCTAGTAATCAAGCGGCCTGCTAAAGGTGTACTTCGTAAATCAGCTTTCAATCCACATGCAAGAGCTGCTCATAAATACAACATTGTCGAAGATTTAGCAATATCTCCTTCAGCAATGTTGGCCTTAGAAGTGTTGCAATCATGCCCAGCACAAAGGAAATTACTCTTATCAGCAATTGGAGCTATAGATCTTCAGGATTTGAACCTTATGGTCTTCGATTTAGAAAATTTTACACCACAGCTCCCTCATCAAATGGCTTTTCAGATTCCAATACTAGTAAAAAACATACGTTTCTTTCGTACTGTTATTGATGAAGGAGCATCTACGTGTATTATGTCATTAAACTGTTGGAAATCACTTGGTTCTCCGACACTTAACCAATCCCTGACAATCCTCAAAGCTTTTGACGGAAGAGGATTCCATCCATTTGGAATTTTGCAAGATCTACCTATAGAGGTCGAAGGTAAAACTGTTAATTTAGATGTGGAAGTAGTTGACGCCCCTTTAGATTACAACCTTCTTCTGGGTCAAAGTTGGTCTTATGCTATGACTCCTATCGTGTCATCGGTCTTTCGATTAATCATGTTTCCTCATCAAGGAAATATTGTGAAAGTCGATCAGCTCTCATAGTATTCATCTGACCTAGCTTCTACGGAGAGTATTCAGCACATTGGAAAAATGACTATCCCTTATGAGGATGTAGGAGTAGGTTTAATCAAAGATTCTGCTTTGATGGGAACTTTTTCTATTCCTCCACCTAACGTACCGCGTACTATTGCTAATATCAATATGATTACATCAAGCACTATCCCATTTTATGATCCTTGGGTAGTGCCTTTAGAATCAGAACTGGATTCGTTCAATGGCACAATGCCTTTAAGTCCATTTGAGTTAGCATATCAAGCAGTACAGTCATTTTCCTATTCACCATCAACTGATTCTGATCCAATGAATGTGGTCAATGAAGAATCATTTTCACCATCAAACTCAACTATAACATCAATTCTGGATCCTTTTAAAGAAGTGTTTTATACCGATGAGAGCATTCGTAAATTCTTGTCCATAGATGATTTACCATGGGATGATCTCCATCATAGGTCATCATTTTTACCTGAGCTTGATAGATTTGAAAATAATTTTTCATCTATTTTTACAATTGACTATGTCAAAGAACCCCAAAGTCCAATATCGATCACAAATACAGATTCTGAAGTGAATTTGGGGAATATTTCTTCCACGGTTCCCATTGACATATCAATAAAACCCAGAATTATTGAAAACATTCATATAGGTGCCTCTTGTACGTCAAATGAATTGCTACATATAAAGCCCTATTTCAAGAATTCCACGACATATTTGCCTGGTCTTATGAAGAAATGCCAGGAATTGATCCCAAAATTGTCATTCATGAAATCAAAACTTACTCGAATGCTAAACCGATTAGACAAAAATTACGTCTGATATATCCATGAAAATTTGTCGCTATCAAAGCCGAAGTTGAGAAATTACTGAGAGAAGGTTTTATTTATCCTATCCCGTTAACGGATTGGGTATCTAATATCGTTACTGTTACTAAAAACAAGGAACAATACAAGTATGTGTCAATTATAGGGATATTAACAAAGCTTGTCCTAAGGACAATTATCCAACCCCTTATATTGACCAAATCATTGACGATTGTGCCAGAAATGAGGCGATGCCTACATTTGCGGCAGATGGAAAAAATACAGCTACATTTGTATTCAATCACGTGATTGCTCGATTCGGTGTAACCCAAGCTATCATTACTGATCATGGGAGCCATTTTTTAAACATTATGATGACCGAATTTTCCGACCAACTTGGCCTGCGCCATGATAACTCTACTCCATATTACCCGTAGGCTAATGGTCAGGTTGAAGTTGTCAATAAAGTTTTAACCACTATGATTAAAAGGATAATCAGAATTCATAAATCAAATTGGCATACTATGATTTTCTCAGCACTTTGGGCATACCGAACCTCAGCAAAAACTGCAACAGGTTTCACTCCTTTTCAACTGGTCTACAATTTAGAAGTTGTGTTACCGATTGAATGCAAAATACCGTCACTCCAATTAGCCATTGAGTTACTATCAACTACTTCTGAGGAGGAAAAACACTTTTTGTACCTAGAAAATTTAGATGAGACTCGGCACACTGTTGCATTAGCAGCCGAAGCTCATAAAAAACGTGTTAAATCTCAGTACGGCTGAAGTGTTACACCTCGTGTTTTTTCAGAGGGTGACCTAGTATTCGTATATGACCAAGCTAATGATAAACTGGGAGCTGGGAAATTCGAATCTATGTGGCATGGTCCTTATATTTTCAAGCGAGTGCTTACAAAAGGGGCTTACAAATTGATCGATTATGACAGGGTATCTTTAGATAAACCCAGAAATGGAATTTATCTGAAGAGATATTATGCTTGATTTTTGTGTGAAGATCTCACCTGTACATTACTATTTTTCTAAGATAGCTGCTTTAGATTAGATGAGTGTGTATAGTTTAAGTTTGTGTTGACTATTATCCCTGCTTATCTTGATTACTCTTGATATTGCAGATGTCGACGTCCCTTCAAGTGTACATTGGTTTTGCTGATGGTGCCTGTCGTAATACATGGAATATCTTTTCCGCAGCTTGGGTTATCTATTAACCCACTGATGAGTTAGTTTCTATGCATGGGGTAAGCCTTGGTCAAACAACGAATAATGTTGTCGAATATAGCGCGGTGATTGAGTTATTATCTAATGTCATTTCATTTGGCATTCGACGTTTGATCGTTAGGTTAAATTCAGAACTCATTGTATTTCATTTAAACAGAGTATACGCAATTAAAAATATAGTGTTATTGAGATTATTCTTGAAGGTTCGTCTCTTGGAAAGGCAGTTTGATTACATTGAATATCAACACATTCCAAGAATTTTAAATACATTGGCTGATGCATTAGCTAATAATGTTATAAATAGAAATTTGCGACATTAAAATAGTAAATTAAAAACAACATTCGATAAGTGTTGAACAAGATAGCCGACGAAAGTAGTCATATCATAGATAGAGTTTGTGTTTCAAAAAATATTACATCGTCTAGGACCATAGGATTAAAACACCTTATGATCTGAAAAGTAGTGATACAAAAAAAAAAAATACAATAGTCTGTGATAATCATCCACTATCTGTGGTGATGATCATGATAATTTACTATCGCCCGCGCCACTCTACGCAGGTATCTCTAAAACTTGCCAGGAACACCAGCGACATGCCTCTGGAGACGAAGAGGAATATCATCCATCATAGTCTTTGGAATGTCTCTAGTAAACCTTTCCAAGATGTGCTCTAAATCAGTGAGAATATCTTTTGCCTGGTTCTCTTGTGGTGCAACAGGATCTATTTGCTTCCTCTAGAAGTGGCGGAGATTGGCTGGCCTTCATGGACCAACATCTATTTTTGAATTTGTTTTATCAGTATTCGACGATTAAAAAATAAATAAAATTAGAGTTAAAACACATCAAAACAATTCTATTATCTGACTCATCCCATTGTGTCCCTGGAGGTAAGGACATCTCAGGATCTCCTCGAAAGTCTATCCCTGCATACAGGAAATCCTTGATAGCAAATATTTGGTTTTCTAACCAATGTAAATATGCTGGAGTAAACCGGACTACCACACAGCCATCACCACCATGGCGAACCATCAGTGCCACCCATCGTACCATACGAGGCTCTCTAGGTTCACCATGGTCAACAGAAATCAATTGTGGGGCAAGAGACAGAATTCTCTCAAAAGCGAAAGATACTAAGATGGCACCATATCCAAATTTTTTCAACTTTGAGTTCTTCTCTCTAGTCAGTTGACCCTTCATAGTGGTAAACACCCCTTCACACCAATTGAAGATTGTACCTCTGTAGCATTCAACGGTTGTCTGCATTTGTGACTTGTTAGCCACGTGTAGAGCTGCACTCCCACATAATCTCGTAACAGTGAATGCAATGACTTTCAGATCAAGACGTATGATAGTTTTTATATCTATCCGGTTGTCTTTGGGATCAGCTTCCTCGTTACAGAACTCCTATTTGTAGCTAGCGATAGGCAGGCCACCTTGCCTAGCCCCAAACAAAGAGATTGGTTCACCTCTTTTTGGTAAACCAGTGAGGAAGTAGATGTCTTCAAGCTCAATTTCTAGCTTGTGATCTCCAATGATAAAGCATTGTTCCTGAATGTCCTATTTATTCACCAGCCACTTCATTAGCTCTACATGTGCCCTCATGCCCTAAATGGCCAAGAATTTGTATAAACCACAATCTCTCAAAACACGCATTACGGCCAGATTAGTCATGGCCATATCATCTACCTCTTCATGTTCACGTTCTCGCCACTCCAACATTGTGAAAATGACCTGAAAATGGACACATTTAATGGTTAGAAGCTATTAGAGTGAAAAAATTTATCCATTTTTGAGATAATTCATCAATTTCATTTTCTTACGGCACCCCCGTAGTTTTTATATAGGGATAGTGTGGACCCCCACACGCACCCTTCATAAAAACTGCGGACCGCAGGTAACTAATGGCTGGCCTACGGACCCCCATGAGCGAAATTTTGAACCATTTCCCCCCCAAAAAATGAATTTAAAAACTTTAAAAGAGAATGAAAATGGATGAAAATTAATAGAAGAGTGTTGTGGATTACCTGGATTCGACGGATTTCAATTTGAGTGGTCGGTTCTCCTGTTATCGCCTCCGGAAATTTTTTTTCCCAGAGCTCTCAACTTTTAACTCTGAACACAAAAGGTAAAAATGACTTTGTTGAACTGCTTTTTATAAGGTTTTTTGAACGAATAAAATATTATTTTATTTTTTTTCCACTTTAAAAAGTTTTTTTTCGAAATTTTTTACTTATTGGAAATAGAGATGTTTAATTTTTCGAGTTTATGTGCAGAAAATAGGTTTATCAGATGAAAAAGAATTATTTTGATGACGAGTACACTTTTATCACTTTTTCGGGCTCTTAAAATTTACGAAAAAAGTGAAACCCTGGAGTTCTTATTTAAGCCCTTTTCAGACTCTCTAAACATGAAAAGATCACAGAGTACTTGACTATTTGGACTCGTTAAAGGAAATGAACAATCGTCCCTTCAGTATAAGTTTACCCCTTTTCCGGACTGAAATGGACTATTTACGAAAAAGGTATACGTTGACTAATCATGGTCAATAGATTTCTCTCCTGCATTATTTTATCCTTTTTCAGGCTTGAGAGACTAAATTTATGAAAAAGTACACCCACGGATTTTTCTTAATTTTTTCTTCTGACTTCCTAAAACTAAAAAACACCAAGTTTCACCTATACTAGACTTGTTAAAACTTAACAGTAAAAGACATGTCAATTATAAACAGGAACGAACCACTTCTTCTTAGGGTTCGATTTTAATACTAAGTTGGACTCATCCGAAGGATGAGCTTACATTACAATAAAATGTTATCCTCCTCAAGCTTGTCAAAAATAAAGAGGTACTTGCTAGAAATGGTGGGGGGAAAGAGAGAAAATGAATCCAGTTGTCACACTTCGTTTCAAAAAAATTTATACCACTCTTGAACACGACACTTTTGTCATATTCATGTCTGGGTTGGGAAAATCCTTTGGCCAAACAGTTAATCAAACCACATTGAAAGTCTTCAGTCGGTTTTTGGGTATTAGCTTTAGGTAAATCGTCACCAAACCATTTGCAATGTCGTTATGTGTTCAAGAGATCAGTTAAATAAACCATTCATTGCAAACATTTGTCTCCACTCGTGTCGACCATCCCTGAGTCCGTCCTTGCTATATATTTCTTCAAAACTTGATCTAATGGTTTCGTGTCGTGGGCTCTCCTACGATGGGTCACTTTGTATCAACGACAACTCATCATCTAGAAATTTGATCTAGAATCCTATCATTACCTTGGGATCTGCATGCCCTAAATGGCAGGTTTCTCGCCTTCGACGATAGGTTGCATCATTGACCTTCGATCGAATGATTCTGTGAAATGTTAGACTTCATATCACAAATTCACATTTCATAGATTGTACTGATTAATTTGAGATACATTGTCATTATTGGTGGTTTCTCTCACACTTGTTAACAGTTCACATCATTGACTGGTAATCGAGTGGTTTCTACCATGTTCGACTTTGACACAATCAATCGCATGGATAGAATCGTACTATTTCGAGAAGAAAAAATCAAGACCCTGGATCTATTTTCCACCATCCAGGCTACGAGGAGTTTTATTATTCATCATATAGTAGACTACTCATAACAGATGGTTGCGTCCATGCTGTGTCTACTACTTCATGTAATTCTAAAATCATTTATTTATCAAAACATATAGTTAGTTTTGATCTGAGTATGGGAATGCCTACCTCAGTGATGATATACACATATGTATGCTTACATTGAATGTTTTTCCAGGTTTCAACCAATGTGCCGACAACCCGATCCTCAGAATGATAAAGCACTTCACTCTTCAGAATTCTTCAAAAAACTCTTTAGACTTCGCACTTTAGGGGGCAATCTGTTACACTAAAATTTGTCCCCATGACATTGAGCTATCTATATGGGTTCATTATTACCTATTTATTTCTTCCTTAGAAGTATAAAAACATAAAGTTCCTAAATCAAGTCTTGGAACTGGAGAAAATCTCTTAAAAATCCTAAAAAGCCTAACTCCACACTTTTCCTAGTCATTTCCTACGGTACCACAGTTTATTGCTATAAAAGTTGCGGTACATCCCGCACGTTTTGCTCATTAAAACTGCGGACCCCTGTAAAAGGTAAAATAAAAATAAAAGTAAGTTCTAGAAGCCCAGTTGGTCGAATATTCTCCCAGCTGGGGCCTTCTAGAAGCGCTATCTGGTCGAGCTTCGCCCCTTTTTTTCATGAACCTTTATCCTTTCATAGATGGAGCTATCCCTTGGTTTTTGGAGTTGAAATCCCATGATGAGAGGGCTTTATCCCCTCTTTTTTGGAGCTGAAACTACCTCCACTCTTCTATAAATTGAGACTAAGTTTCGGTCTCAAGGGTACTTAGTACATAGAGAGTTCAGAAATACTTACTTCTTGCTTTGGAGAAAGTAATTTCTGGATATTGTTGAATATACTCTCCACATTTAGCATCATTAGCATCAGAGAGATTACATACTCATAGCTATAGTATTATGGTGATAAAGAGAGTTGGAGTCTTGTCAAACTGAGGAAAACCACTGTTCGGAACCCCGGAAGAACCTGTACAAACATCAAGGAGTCAAGGTTGTAAGGTTTCTTATTTTTATTCAAAGTTAATACAAATGGATTCTATTTTCTCATTGAGTTGTTCATCTATCTTTTGAATGATTTAATTCTTAGATTCCTTGATCACTAAGATAGATTATTTCTTTCAAATTATCATATTTTGCATATGCTTTTGATCTTGTTTTCTTGTCTTTGATTGCAAATCTTATATGTTGGATCAATACCTTCTGGAACGACTGGATTGAAGACCGAGCAAGCGTTGGACTTCAGGTAGGAGTATCTATCCATAGTTAAAGAGTAATTCTTAAGCAAAATAGGCTAGAGGAAATGGTCTACATCTATCTGTTTGTTTCTAGATATCCTTAGGATATTAGGGATATCGCTCTTGTCTGCAAGAGGGATTTGTCCGTCTAACACGCAGCGACATGTATTAGTCCCACTACCTCCTCTTGTGGTTGTCTCTCTGTGAAATAGAGATATGTAGCACCCATTGGTCGAACAGTTCCAATATATTCATGAAACATCAAATAGTTTAGTCTTGGGAACATAAAAAAACACAAAAAAAGATTGTAAAACTTTTCAAAAACTTAATAGTCAAAGTATCTTACGTGTGGCATCCCATTACTTTCCCTCATGCAGCACGAGCTCAAGATCATCATAGAAATCCATCCCTGCATAAGGATATTCATAGATCACGATGAACTTTATATGCAACCATCCAAATAAGGCTGGTGAAAATTTTATCATTGATGGACCTGCATGTCTAGCCATGTGGTCTATCCACCTCCTCATTCGTGGGACCCTCAGATCGAAGCACTCGAGTATAATCTGCTAAGGCTATAGTAATGGTATGTACTCTAAGGAAAAAGAGACTAAAATGGCACCATAGATGAAGTTATTCAAATCCCCTCCTTTTCTTTAGTAAATTCTTCCTTCCAGTTGTCCAAGACACCCTAGCTCCAGTTGAATATTTTCAGCGCTAAACATTCTACCCCATATTGCATGTATGATTTTCTTGCCACATGTAACGTCGAGCTACTTACCAATCTAGCTATGATGAAAAATATCGTTCTCAAAGGTATTTGGTTCACATCCTTTGTGTTAATATTTACATCCCTAGTAGGAATGGCTCGATGTCTACAATAAATAGCAATGTAATCTTTCACCGTCTCACTGCCACTTCTTCCACCTAAAAGAGAGATGGGGGCATCTCAATTTGACAATATTGTTAGAAAGTAAATATCATCTACCTGTATCTCGCGTATATTCGCCCCAAACTTGAACACATGTGCCATAACATCACACGAACGCACAAGGTACTTTAAAAAACAATTTATTTCCTCATACCAGGAAGTCGGAATAATTTTAACAACCCACAATTTTTAAGTGCCCAGATGGTAGCAGGGTCATTTTCTACATTTATATATTATGTTTCATGCTCCCTTTATTTCCATATAAATGAAATTTTGTGGTAATGGGTACCTGAAACATCAACAAAGGACTCATTAGACTCTTTCCCATGAAAAGAACCTGACAAAAAATTGAGGCAAAACTGAGAACAAAATTTGAAAAATCTTCCCAACACAACCCATAAGGCCTAGACATATCATTGCACCTTTGTCTACAGTGCTTCTCTACCTAGGTGCAACGCCCTTTTCGACATAGAGGGGGTGCGTTGGTCCCAGACAATTTTTTACGAACCCTAAGGGCCTCAAAAACATGAAATTTTTGCATGAAACACACAAAAATGAACCATGGAAAGGTAGAGGAATTTTTTAGCTCCTACCTAGATCTGACGACACTTGAAATGGTTCCCTGGATTGGTCACAATTAGCTACAGAAGATTGAGGGAAAAAAGGCTCCAAATATTCATTGTTGAAGGTAAAGTGTGAAATGGTAAAAATGAAAAGTCATTTTGGATATTTATGGTCATTTTCTCGTTATTTTATTCCTTTTTAACATTTTTACCTAGACATGGTTCATTTTTACTATGGAACAGGTATAAATAACAATTATATATATGTTAATTTCAAATTAACCCTTTAATTTAAATCCATGTTTATAACTATAATTAATAACAATTGTAAAAAAAATTATAATTTCACACTTTAAATCATTAAAGTATATAACTTATAATTTAAAAACCTATAGAAATAATTAAAAAATTGAAAATATTTTTATATAATAATATAATAAAACTTAAAATTAACCCTTTAAATCATTAATGTGAATAACGTAGAAATTAAAAAAATATAGTAATTTAGAAAAAAATTGTAAATATTTCTACATAATACAATAATAAAAATTCATAAATTATAAAAAACATCTCATTAAACCTATCGGCTCATCCTTTCCTCTCTTAAACCACTTCCTATTTATAACTCACTCATGAGATTAGTCCTTCACACTTTTCTATCTTGATAATGAACCTCGGTAGATGGTTGGAAACATCGATATAAAAATTCATTTAATGCGATGAATATGGAAACAACACTAGAACAAAATAAAGATCGCAGAATTCTAAAATATGGAGCATGTATGTTTAATCCTTCTTGTGGTGTTTTGAGAAAGTTTATAGTTGTTAGCAAGTTTTTACTATGTTTTAACGGGTTACTTTGACCAAGGACTACACTTTTATCTCTTTTCAGACTATATAAACCAACGAAAAGGGAACCCCGTGGAGTCCTCTTTCAGCTATTTTCAGACTCCCAAAATATGAAAAGATTGTCGAGCACTTGTCCTTTTGAGCTCATAAAAGTAAATGAAAAGTTTTTTGCTTAAAATAATTTTAACTCTTTTTCGAACAGAGATAGAATAACTATGAAAAAGTTATACCTTAGTCGAACATGGCTAGGAGGTTCTCTTTAGTATTGTTTTCTACCTTTTCAAACTCGAGAGACTATTTACAAAAATTGACTTGTGGAGTTTTCTTTTCCGCCTTTTTTTCAAACTCTCTAAACATGAAAAATATGTCAAGTTTTACCTTCACTAGACTCGTTAAGACATAAAAAAGTGATGGAATCTTCGAACATGACGAGGCCAAACCACTCCTTCTCAGGGTTCGTTAAAAATAATTGGAGGGATTCATCCAAAGGATGAGCTTAAAGATCAAGCATATTTTATCCTCCTCAAGCTTGTCAAAAAATAAAGAGGTATTGACCAATATGGTTGGGGAAAATTGGGAAAATAGGGGATTCCATTTTTGCTAAATGACAGTGACTCACTCTTGAACACGACACTTTCCACTTTATCTCCATGGTTATTGGGTTGGGTAATCTTCTTGTCTCTTGGTTATCATACAGTTTTCAGAACCCCCATTTCAGTTTTGTGTTAATGATGCCATCTCCATTTTGTATGGTTATGTGTTCAAAAATTCCTTCATTTGATCTCTGCTACACTACTCTTAAGCCTTCATTTCATGTATTCTGTTGGAACACCTAATCCTACATGGGTAGGTTTGGAATGCGAAAAGTCACAATGGAGTCCAAGTGACCTTGGAATGTGAAACCAAGAGTCACACCATTGTAGTATAAATGTACATCATGTATAATGGAAAAATAAGAAAGCCGCACGCTTATCTTTCATTGTGTGTTGAGTCTCTTGTGTGTGTGTGTGTTTATTCTTCTCATACACCATGTGTGTGTTCAACACGGTGTTTAACATGGTATTAGAGTGGGCGATTGTTGGCCCTGCTCCAAATTGAGTGAGCCATTTGTGTTTATGGCCTGTGCATTTCTGCAAAAATTCTTGGCATTTTTGCAGCACTCGGAGTTTTTGTAGCAGTGATTTTGCAGCATTCAGAAATTTTATCTTGGAGAAGAGCAGCATTCAAAATACCAGCATTCAGAAATTGGTAGCATTCCAGCATTGGTTTTGAAAAAAAAAAAAGAGCAGCACTGCACATCTGAAGGTTGATTTCTTCCTACAATTTCTGCCCATTAATTTCTGCATTTTGGAGAGCTATTGGAAAAATTGCTTAAAGTTGATTCCTGAATAATTTTATCAGTTTTTTAGAAAAAAAAAAAAGATTTCTGAGTTTTTCAAGTAAAATTTCTAAGTTTTTTATTGAAAAAATTCTGCAATTATGGGTTCTTCTACTGCTGGGCTATTGGAAAAATTTCTGGAAACTCTCTAATTCTGCTATACATTTGAAAAATTCTGCTCTATATTTGGAAGAAAAAAAAATTCTACTGCTATTCTTACTCCTCTGCTCTCTGCTGTTTTAAAATATAAAAAAAATCGATTCAAGCTCCATGGCCTTTCGGCCCCCTTACCCAGCGCTCATTGCTTAAAACCTATGCTCACTATCCAGCTCTACACCCCCTCACTGCAGCGTTCAATCCTCCCTCACATCTTGGAACTCTGCGCTATCTCCATACCCCCTCACTCCACGACCCTCCACACAGTTTTCGACTCTGCATAGACCACTCACTACACTTCCCCGTCCGCTCCCTCTCACACGCTCTCAACGCACTAACCATACCTCCCTCCTGCTGTTACCCCTCACCACACGGCCTCCCCAAACCACCTGCAACTCTTCGCATACCCCTACGCCAGCATATCCCCTGCAACTATACCTCACGGCCCTCCTCCACTCAACTGGCTCGCCTCTCCCCTCCTTCCCTCACCATCCCACACGGCATACCACACCCCCTCGCTCTGCGCACTCTTCCACACCCCGGCATACCATACCTCCAATTTCTCCAACGCTCTTGCTACCTCACTGCATCTCTCAACCTACGTAGTCCCTAACATTCACTCACAGCTTAACACAACTCTCCCACCCACCATACAACTCCACCCTTCCTTTCTAACTCCGCCCTTACAGCCTTTCAAATTCTACACTCATACCTCCTTATCAACACCTTCACATATTTTGCCAAACGCACTCCTCTCCCTTGGCGTTCGGTCTTACACCTCCACCTTACCCACTCACGCAGCGATTACACCTCACACCGCTCAACCGTGCTCTCACCTCCCCATTCCACTACAGCCTTCAAAAATTTCGATTCATTTTCAAAAATTCAAAAAAATCCCCTCTTCCCTTTTAAATAAACTCCCTCCCATTTTTTAAAATCCCCCTTCCCTCCATGACATTTTAAAAATTTGACTTTTTATTTTTAAATTTCCCCATTTCTAATTAATTCCTATTAATTTATTTTTTAATTAATTTTTAATTAAAAAAAAAAAAAAAAAAACAGCAGAGAGAGAGAGGAAGGGCATTGAAGACGCGAAAAAATGAACAGCAGTAAATGAGAAATGGCATATTAAGCAAATAGACTGAATATATAGAGAAAATTGCAGATTTTACATTTTATGATTTGTGGCATATATAAGGGGGTGATTTTCTGAAGAATTTTACATGAGAAGACAAGTTTGCCATCATTGCAAAACAACACTTTGAAGAAAGAATTCAGCTGCCTTAAAGGCTTCTTGCATAGTGTTTTCAGCGGCACATTTACAAAATATTTTTGCAGAGATATTGACATTGAATCAAGACTTGAAGTGTAAATTTGAGTTGTTGGATTGTTGATTGCCCTCCATGATTTGAGGAGCAGATTTTGTACTTTGGAAATTCTTTTGAGTCATTTGTATTTGTTGAATCACATTGTAAACGGGTGCATTTTCGGTTGAAGCCGACACCCTTTCATTTTTGAGCCTAAGTTGTTGAAATGGCTAAAATCAATGAGGCATTAGTGTTGTTGAATAACCTCATTCATTCCAATGTTGATGACATGATAAAAATGAGCAAGGATGCTCTTTGTAAAATTCACAATTGTTTGCTAGATGCACAAGAAAAGATTGAGTTTTTGCAGTTGGAATCTCAGCTTCAGCAAGATGAACTTCAGCAAAAGAGTCACCATTCTGAACCTGTTTATATTCAGAATATTGAGAAGGACTCCCATCAGCAGCAATTCAATCAAGTTTCAATTGATTCACATTCAGTTCCTTGTACTAGAGCAGATTTTCATGCAGATGCAGCAGTTCAACCTGAACTTCTCAAGCCCATCATCAGACCTTGGGAAGAGCTTGTCCACAACAAGCACCGAACTGGTCTTGGATATGACAAGGATGTGTCCTTTCATATTCCAGACTACACCAAGACCATCATATTTCAGAGTGCTGGATTCCTATATGACAGTTCACCTACAATTGTTCCAGATCCTGCTCCACTTCCACAACAACAACATCAGATTGTAAAATGCCAACACTGTGATCGAGTTGGCCATATGAAAGATCATTGTTTTGATCTTCATCCATGCAAGCAATGTGGTCAGCACACTCATTCTTCAGACATATGCTTCAGAAACAAGCCTCAGCCTCCTGCAAGAACCAAGATTCATCTTGGATGGATCGCTTCTTGGCAATGGGCATCAACAGCCAAGAAGATGTTTAAGACACATGTCAGAACTTGTTCTCAGATATTGAGCAAACTTGCAGTTGAGTTTTCGCCATCATCTCACCTTGTCCCTGACAGGGGGGCAAATGGTGGTCATGTACAAGCGTCGACGTCAGATCAATCGAGCCTGAGCCACAATCTCTAATTCCATGTTCAGAGTTTTAGCCAGAGACACAACAATTCAAGTGAGCCTGAGCCACAATTTGTCATTCCAGATTCAGAGATGTAGCCAGAGACACGGATGCCCATGAGCATGCCTTCGGTTGGTGGACAACCTTAAACCATCATCTTTGGTTGGTGGATAACATAAAACCATCACATGTAGTAGACCTCCCTTCTTTTAGGTCGAAGGTCTCCCTTTCATATATGAGGAACACTTCCTCTAGCAGAAGCCTTCAGCTTCTTGCCAGCTTTGGTTGAGTTCCAGGAAATGCTTCAAGCATTCCAGAGTTGTTGGTAATCCTAAAGCCATCTTGAGTAGTAGACCTCCTTCTTTTAGGTTGAAGGTCTCCCTTTTTTATCGAGACAATTCCTCTGGTAAGAAGCTTTCGACTTCTTGCCAGTTTGAAGGATTAGGGGAACTACAACAATGTTTTGCGTTCCGGTGTTGGTGGTCATCCTTAAGCCACCTCTTTTTGCAAACATTTAGGAAGATTTGATACAGCCCAAGTGCGCCATGTATACTTTACGGTTGTGTTACAACTCTTTTCTTGGACTCACATATACCCCTTTGGATTAAGGGGGGATGTTGGAACACCTAATCCTACATGGGTAGGTGTGGAATGCGAAAAGTCACAATGGAGTCCAAGTGACCTTGGAATATGAAACCAAGAGTCACACCATTGTAGTATAAATGTACATCATGTATAATGGAAAAATAAGAAAGCCTCACGCTTATCTTTCATTGTGTGTTGAGTCTCTTGTGTGTGTGTGTTTATTCTTCTCATACACCATGTGTGTGTTCAACATGGTGTTTAACGTATTCATTTCCTTATCCATATCCATATCATCATCATTCTGATAATTCTATCTTAATAATGATACTCGTTTCTTGTCGTTGATGGGGGATACATCAAGGCCCTCCTGCGACGGGTCATTTCCTATCGACATCAGCACATCATCTAGGAAGTTGACTTAGAAACACCCCTTTGGTACCTTGGTGCTTGCATAGATCAATGGGAAGTTTCTTCGCTCTCGGTGATAGGTTTACATCAATGGCGTTCGACCGAAAGGTTTTGGGTCGTGTTCAACATCAGCTCATTTACTCGCACCATACTGATTATACCATGGTACCTTGAGAGCCATTAATATCATATGTTATTTCTCTCGCGTTTGTTAATGGCTTACATCATCGGTCGGTAATCAGATGATGTATACCATGTTCGACTCCAGCTCATTAATTCACATGGTTAGACTCATATAATAGTTGGTCATGTGTGTCGAGCCATAAAAAGGTATCTTTCAAACACCTAATTAGCTTACATTAATCATCAATCTGGGAGCGAATTTTTATTTCAAGAGTGTACTCTGTCTGAGGCTACAACTAACTAAGAGTAATGTTGTGAAGATGTAGTACAGAATTCTGAATACAAGAATAAACAAATGCTTGTAAAGGAATCTAATTACAGTAACATAAATGGAAATGCTCTGAAACCTTAATTAAATCAAGCTGCAAAATATCGATCAGGGATAAAATAGCAATAAATCCTTCCCTTAGAAATCAATGCAAGATAACTAATCTGGGGACTTGGAAGCAATAACCAGTGTCCTCTACAGTTGGTGATCTTAAAACAATCGGAATGAAATCAAGCTCAAACTACTTGCTGATAAAGATAACTGAAAGGAACTGCAAAGGCTAAAAAGGAACAACAACTTGTAACTCCTGTTAGCCCCCCTATGAAATTCTTGACAAGCAAGTTGGGGGCTAGTTTGCTCTGGAGCCTCCAAGGAATGCCTTTCCCCTAAAAATTCATCCTCCTTGGAGTCTCTGTGTGTTGTGCCTAACATATGGTTCCTCTGCTGATTCATTTCTCAAAAAGCCCATTATTGCCCTTTATACCCCTGCAAAACACCACATTGTCACCCCTGTTTCCCCTTTGTATTCTCCCCAATTCCTCCCTTAATCTCCCCAAAATCCCCTTTGGATTATTCCTTTACCTTTTGTTCCCTAAAAATTCCCCTTAACCCTTCTACCGTTACCCTCCTTACGCCTTGGAATGCACTAAAAGGGTTTAAAAACCCACTTTCCGACTATATGACAGGCCTAGCCCTTTTTCTGATAGCCCGCGCCCCCTCTCTTCCATAAAACCTGGCGCCGGAACCCAAGGCTAAAACCTCCAGCCACTTATCCCCTCCAACCCCTTTTTCCGCCCAAAAAATCATAAAAACCTTTGTAAACGCGCATTTTCGGGTTTTTAATCAATTTCTAAGTTTTGTCGCCGGTTTAATCTTTCGATAAATCTCCGCCGTCGATCTGCTCCACAGATCATACGATGCGGAGCGCGGCATTCCCTATGGACCCCCCCCCAACCGTGCGCTGTTTCCCAAAAACACGTTGTTTGTTCTGCACCACCTTTGCTGGGCAAGCAGTATTCCGCGAATCGCAGCAATTCCATACAGTAATCGCCGCGTGTCCTCTGTACGAACCTGAAACCTCTTTCATTTCGCGCATTAATCTTCGGTTTAAAGTCGGGTAGCGGAATAAGTGATAGCCGTCAGATCTTGGAGCCCTCATCCAACGGCCATCGTACTCTGGAGATGCGCGCGTTTTAACTCGGGTCTCCGCTCTCCCCGCGCATTAAATTTCGGCCAAAGATATGCAGCGGAATCAATCACTGTCGTCCGATCCTACGCGCTTAATCCAACGGCTGTCATCTCCCGAAGCTACACACCATTTAACACCCGTCCATCGTACCCGCGGGCCCGCCTTCCATCGTTCTCCGCCGTTGATTTTCGCCCGATCGATGGTCCAGATTTGTCTGTTCATTGTCGACCATTCCGTTGCCTCGGAACCTCCACGTCACCCGTCCATCATTCTCCGTCCCGCCACGTCACCCCCACGTGTTTCATCCGTAATTTCTCCCATTCCATCGCGTATATTTGATTATTTTCGTGTTCTTTAATGTTTTCTCATTTGTTTTCGTTCTGTGTTCCGTCAATTACCTACCTGAGCAGTTTTTCACCATTCTTCTGCGTTTTCTTCCGCCATGTCACTGATTGCACGTCCATTTCTCCCATCACCATTAAACCTGAGCTAACCTGTCAGAGATGGAATTGAAGCAGCAGAGCGTTCCAGTACAGAGCAAAAGGGAGGTTAAGGCACGCTAAGGAAGATCCAAAGCCTTAAATTAGTGTTTTCAAAGGAAGAACAGCAGATCACAGATCCCGAGGATCGATCAAAGGATCTTGAGCGCAGGAAAAAGGTAATATCAGAGTTTTCGTCAGCAGAATTTTTTTCTTTTTCAGGTACAGGGCACCCATACAGTCTTATTTACACACCTTGTCCCTGAAAAGAATTCCACCAGACAATAGTTCAAAACCACCGGAGCATTTATGTGACAGACCTTTCAGTAGTCTATTTTATTTTTGTTCAAGGCACCAGGAGTACTTCAGCCAAAATATGTCAAGATCAAATCTGGAGCAGACCATTCTCTCACAAGGAAGGTGACAGGGATTAAATACATAGCAGTTCAAGCAGAATGGGTTTCGGCCCTGCATTCATCGTTATGTTTAATGATACATTTAATTTTCACCTACTCCTTCAGTCGATCTTAGGTTCACCCTTTGCTATAAAGCACAGAAGGAAACATTGTAATGGTTGTTGATGAGATATCAGTGAAATGCAAGTATTCTCCTCTTGAGACAATTTCTCTGTGTATATTGTAAGATAGGCTGAGATTTGATGTATTCAGACTGAATGTTCAAGCTATGGGCTATGATGTACCTGATTGGTGTTGTTTTTAATATGACAAGCATGTTTCTTTGGATCCTGATCTAAAGCAGCCGGTGATGTTTTCCTTTCTCTGTATTTGTGATTGACTTGCTTTCATTTCATCATGTTTCCTCAGGCTCGCATCAGAAGTTTGGCATAATATTTACCCTTGATAGGTACCTTATGTTGCTGCTCTCCCAGCCTTTTATGTTTTCTGCTTATATGTGTATCTGAATGTTGATTTCAATTGATTTAACCAGTGTAGTGGATGATATTGCCTGCTCTCTGATGTATGAATTGATGAAGTCTATGTTTAGATGTTCTTGGTAGGATTTAGCTGGAAGGTTTGGGAACACTGGGGATTAGTGTTAGCCCTGTCCACTAGGATCTTTGCACGACCAGCTAACCTTTCCAAGATCCCTTGTTTTGCCTCTAATTTTGTCCAAGCAGGCCTGGAGTTAAATGATCTCTGGCCTGATCTATAAACAGAGTTGGTTGGTTCTCCTCCTTTCATTTTCTGTTCTTAATGTCCCATCCCACCAATCATCCTTTAAGATCCAAATGCTCTAGATGACTAGCCCAAATGAAAGCTTGCACATTGATTACAAATAAATCCTTTCTTGACTCCATAGCCCAATGGCTTTGATGTTCTCTGAGTTATCTGTCTCTACCTAAGCTTCCTCTTTGCTCATCCTTGTCTTATATTGGTCCTTCTTTTCCTGATTCCCTCCAACCAAACACAAACAATCAAACCAACAACCCTGAGCCTACAACTAGCCTAAAATCATAACACCCGAGCTTCAAAGACATAAACCTTTGGCTATCATAGAGAGATCCCTCTCTGGACCTAGGAGGGCTAGATCCTAAGGTCCCAAAGTGGTTCTATGTTGTCTCATCTTTTGGTCTCTGTCAACCTGGCCAAAACATGGGAACCCCAACATAATGGCGACTCCGCTGGGGAATTCTGAGTACATTTCACCTTAAACATTCGTAAAAAACCTCAGAAACTTAGAACTCTGGTTAGGTTGACAGTAAGTCACCCCTTTCTTGAATCAACCTCCATTATTGAATATCCACCATACTCTTAGACAGAGCCTGGAAAGGGCCAGGTAGCCTCCAGATCTCATCCTCTTTTCAGAGGTGACATATATGGTAAATGCCCTCCCAGTCAATCTCTGGTTGGAGCTTGTTGTTTTAGAGGAGATTCCTGAAAGGTGATAGCGCCTGAGCACTGTGGTGGATAGTGTACCCCTTAGAAACATCCTAAACCCTCCACCTGGCGACTCCATTGTTCCTAAATGTTAAAATACTCCACTGGTGATCAGTAGGCCTGCTGATCATCTTGGTTTCGCATCAGACTCCACTGGGAGACCAGTCCCTGAGACAACATTAACCACAGTAGAAGTAACAAGTAGGGTTAAACTGCTTGGCTTATAAACAGCATTCTGGCTTTCAGAACCATCCACACAAGAGCTTATCTTGACCCTGACCCACCGGAAATAGTTGAAAATCCAGAGAGTATCCTCAAAGGAGCTCCTACACCTAAAAGACCAACCATTTCCAACCACATTCTTAGAGCTAATTCTGCACCAGAAAACCTAACAGCTCTAGCACATTTCCTCCCTGACCTAGACATACCCAATAGACTATCGAGAACTAGGTCATCCAATCATCTAGACCAGCAAGACCTCGAAGTTTACAATACACCATCTAACAGTGGTCAAAACACTAGGGACAGTGAAACCCCTCCTTCTACACCACCTGATTTTCACTTCCTTCAAAACTTGGGGCTCTCTCACCCTAGATCTGCTCAATAGACTTCTGCTGGGCCAAACATCCCTGTCATCCAAATACCAGCTGCTCAATCTAACCCTATACCCCATCAGAACATCATTATGGCAGCCTGGTATGCACCTTTGCTTCTACCTCAACCCTTGTTACCCTTGCCCAACGATTACCAGTCAAAAATCTCACACTTCACTGCTAAAGAGTCCATAACAGCTCAGCAACATGTAGATAAGATGGAGGACTCTTTTGATTATATGGAAATTGATGATGAAACAATCAAAATGAGGATCTTTGCCCAAAGCTTAGGGGGCGAGG
Organism: Pinus albicaulis; assembly: GCA_034641835.2. Classification (NCBI taxonomy): domain Eukaryota; kingdom Viridiplantae; phylum Streptophyta; class Pinopsida; order Pinales; family Pinaceae; genus Pinus; species Pinus albicaulis. The sequence goes on from CM076571.1 coordinate 275,319,161, forward strand.
TCAAGAAATGGTTTAAAGGGTTTCCTCCTGGCAGTATTCAAGATCTCCCTGCATTATACCAGACCTTTATAAACAAATGGGAGGTTAGAACAAACCCTCGCCAGCTCCTAGCAGAATACATGTCCCTCAAGAGAAACGTGGGAGAGAGTGTTCACGATTACACCACTAGGTTCAACAGCATTTACAATGCTCTCCCTCCACACATGAAACCTCCACAAGGAATGGCCCTAGCCAAATACCCTGATGGATTTGATGCTGACATGGCCTATGAGCTTAGGGATAAAGAGTACACCACCCTGGAAGACATGCAAAAAGGAGCTATAACCATAGAAGCAAACCTAATGGAAAAAAGGGCAAGACTAAAGGCTGAAAAGAGGGTAACATATAGGGATGACAACGTAGCTTCCACATCTGATCCCAAATATGACAGACTTTCAAAAAATGTGGAAGAAATTCAACAAATGATAAAGAGGATGGTTGTCCAAAGCAACAACCAAAACAGAAACAAGAACCAAAATATTAGAAGAAACAATGTTGCTCCCAACAGACAAAGAGAGTCAGACCAACAAATTATTCCCCCATTTCAAGAAAACTTTTTAGATGAAGACAAGGGAATCATAGAAGAGTCTGAAGGGAATACCATAAACATGTTTGAAGCAGAGGACTCAGTCCTTAACTGTGATTCAGAATAAGATCAACCCTCACCTTCATGTTGGAGTGAGGAATGGTTAGAAACTGAGGATTACAGATTAGGATTTGAAGATGCCATGATGCAGGTCAGGGAAAAATATGAACTTAGGAGAAAAAGGGACCAAGAAAATCCCAAAACAAAGACTCCTGAGGTAACCATCAAGAAAAGACCTGATAAATCCTCTAAAGCATCTGCTACATACAACACAACAACAGCTGAAAGTTCTGGTAAACATAAGGTGAAGGACAACCAAAACAGTCAAAAACAAAGTCAACCAACCAGCAGTACTAGCACCACAGTTAGTGCTCCTGATACAACAGTTCCCAACCCTGTACATAGTGAGAAATCACAATCTGATTCGGCTACTAAGGCAGTAGCTAATAAAACGGAATTGAGCATTACAAAGTTACAGTCCACTTTCAATCTAGAGAGTGAGATTGCAAAAATCAAAATCTCTGTACCATTATCTGAGCTGGCCACTCAGGATGTATATAAAGGCCAAATTTTGAAAGCATTAAATCTGGGAGAAATGAATGATTCTGTAAATTTAAATGATGATCAACCAACCCTACTCTTTGGTCCCAAAATTGAAGGAAAATTTCAGGAAGGGGTAGTTCCACCTTTTTATATCAGTCTTAACATTCACGACAAGATCCTTCATAATGCCATGCATGACTCTGGTGCATCTCACAATCTAATGCCTAAGGTAGTGATGGAGAGGCTAGGCCTAGAAATCACCAGACCCTACAAAGACTTATATTCATTTGACTCTAGCAGAGTAAAATGCCTAGGCCTCATCAAAGACTTGTGTGTGAGCTTAACTCAGATTCTTGCGAAATGCATGGTCATGGATGTTGTAGTGGCAGATGTGCCACCAAAGTATGGCATGCTATTGTCAAGATCATGGGGAGCCAAACTGCAGAGAACAATGCAGATGGATGGCTCATATGCCACTATCCCTATATTTGGCCAACTTAGAAGACTGTATAGAGAGTCTCAGATGAAATTTTTAGTCAGTAGCCCCGAGAAACCTGAAAACTCAACATGATACTCTATACATACAGATCTAGCTCTTTCATTCTCTACAATGACCAATCCTCAGAAGAGCCGAGATCAGATAATGGAAATACAAACATACAGCCCATGGATTTCAACATAATGGCTACTCTGGAAGAATACGAAGAAGAAGACCATGGGTAAACTGCTGAAAACATAACTTTGAATGAAACAGAAATAGAACAAAAATAGCAAGATAGCCACCTCCCTGATCTCCATGCCCATAATGAACCACGAAATGACCCCCCTCCTAGCACAAACCCCACAACTCAACATAATGGCGAACCCAGCTGTAGGGGAGGGGATGAAGACAAAGTAAACAACGAACCCCTGTGGGAAATACAATTTGATGGGTCCTGTACTAGGAAGAGTGTTGGAGCAGGAGTGTGGCTGCGTAACACTAAAAATGATCACGCAGAGAGCCACGCTGTCAATCTGCATTTCAAATGCACGAATAACATTGTAGAATATGAGGCTCTGATCTTGGGCTTAAATATGTTGAAAAAATTAGGAGCCCGTAGGATAGCTGTGAGAGGAGACTCAGAGTTAGTGATCAAACAGGTGAATGGTGATTATTCAGCAAAACACCCCAGGCTTAGGGCATACAGGAATGACACTCTAGATTTGCTGAAAACGTTTGTTGAATTCGAGTTAGTGTTCACTCCTAGGGGTCAAAACGCAATAGAAAATGGATTAGATTTCCTAGCTAGCTCATATCCTAAAGCCCCAGTTGACCAACAAATTATCATTCAGACCAAATTTAGGCCTGCAGTGCCAGACAATGAAAAACATTGGCAGGTCTTTGAAGGAGACAAACAGATCGAAGATTTCCTGGTGGGCAGGAATAAGTTTGAATTTTCTGATTTAGACTCGATTTCTGATAATAGCTGCCCAAGAGAGGATCCCCCAGATGAACAAGAAACACCCTGTAACATAGAAATAAATTCTTTTTCTGAGCAAATTGGAAATTTCAACGAAAATAGTGAAAACGCAGAAAATGAAGAGGTCGAAGTGCTGCAGGCCAAAGACAAGAATATACCTAGAGGCCTGGCACCCTTAGAGGACCTCTTTGATTTTGATGATGTAGCAAAGAATCCCACAATTGAACATGCTGATTCTGATGTGGAAGAATGCAACATTGGCACTGAAGACAAACCCAAAAAGATCAAACTAGCTAAGTCTATACCTGCTAACATGAAGAAAAAATATATTGACCTGTTTAAGGAATTCATTGATGTGTTTGCATGGAGCTATGAAGACTTAAAGGCCTATGACACCAACATCATACAACATAAGATACCACTAAAGGAAAATCAGAAGCCATTCAGACAAAAACTTTGAAGAATCAATCCAAAACAATTGCCTGCAGTAGAGAAAGAGATCAGGAAGATGTATGATGCAGGCATAAGAGTCCCTGTAAGTTTTTCTGATTGGGTGTCAAACTTAGTGGCTGTAAGGAAGAAGACAGGGGAGATCAGACTATGCATAGACTTCAGAAACCTCAACAGAGCCTCCCTGAAAGACAACTACCCTTTGCCTAGAATGGAACATATCCTACAGAAGGTAGTAGGCTCTAAAAGGATCTCCCTGCTTGATGGTTTTTCAGGATACAATCAAGTTCTGGTACTCCCAGAAGATCAACTCAAAACATCTTTCACCACTCCATGGGGCACCTTCATGTATGTGAAAATTCCCTTTGGACTGATGAATGCTGGAGCTACCTTCCAAAGAGCGATGGACATAGCTTTCTCAGAGGAGATAGGACACTTCATAGTTATCTACTTGGATGACTTGACTGTCTTTTCTAAAACTGAAGAAGAACACTTGAAACATCTGAGGAAAGTCTTTGAAAAATGTAGAAGGTACGGCCTGTCCTTAAATCCTAAGAAGATTGTTTTTGGGTTGCAAGAAGGTAAACTTCTGGGCCACATTATATCTGAGAAAGGGATTAGGATAGACCCCCAGAGAGTTGAGGGAATACTTAAAATTACACATCCAAGGAACATCAAGGAATTGTAGTCCTTCATAGGGAAGATCAATTTCTTTAGAATATTTATCCCCAATCTTGCTGAACATCTTAGGAAAATGACTGAAATGCTAAAGAAAGATGCAGGAATTAAGTGGACTGTTGAAGCCAAAAAACCTTTTGAGTCAGTAAAAATTGCACTCACTCAGGCCCTTGTCCTTATCAGCCCTGACTTCTCAAAATATTTTCTGATCTTTTCATTTGCTTCCCAACACACCATAGCTGCATTTTTGCTGCAGAAAAATTCAGAAGGTAATGAACAGCCCATAGCCTTCTTCAGTAAAGCCTTAAGAGATGCACCCTTAAAGTACAACATCATGGAAAAGCAGGCCTATGCCCTGATCAAGGCCTTAAAAGACTTTAGGGTGTACATTCTGCATTCTCACACCATTTCCTATGTGCCAAATATAGTGGTTAAGGATATCTTGTCCCAAGACCCCGATGGAAAAAGGGGAAAATGGATTGCTACCATCTTGGAATACGACCTTGAAATAAAACCTACTAAGCTGATCAAAGGTCAAGGCTTGGCCCAGTTAATGGCTGAATCAAACTTGCAGGCCCTTGACATTAACATGATAAATGCCCTAGATGAGCAGGAAGGATTGCCCCATCCAAATGTTGAGGAGAAGTTTCAGAACTCTCCTTGGTATACCAATATCCTTTATGTGCTCACTAATCTCAATGCCCCTCCAGAATTGTCCAAAACAAAGGCCAGATTCATAAAACTCAAAGCTAGAAATTACTGCATTATGAATGAGAGTCTATATTGGAAAAATCCAAATGGCCTTCTACTGAAATTTTTGTCTGAAACTGAAGCTGAAAGAATCAAACAGGAATTCCATGCTGGAGAATGTGGAGGCCACCTGAGTTGGAAAGCCACTGCAAATAAGATACTCAGGGCTGGTTACTATTGGCCTACACTCTTTAGTGATGTCCATAAAATGATTCTTGCTTGTCATAAATGTCAGATCTTTGAAGGCAAAAGAAAACTCCTCCCCCTCCCTTTGCAACCTATCACCATAGAAGGTCCCTTCATGCAATGGGGCCTAGAATTTATAGGAGAGATTCATCCTGCCTCCTCTGGACAACATAAATGGATCCTAACTACTACAGATTACTTCACTAAATGGATAGAAGCTATACCCACTAGGAATGCCACTGACTCTGTCATCATTAGGTTCCTAGAAGAATTCATCTTATCTCGTTTTGGCTGTCCAAGGAAAATAATCATTGACAACGCTGCTGCTTTCGGATCCAAAAGAATGGTTGATTTCTGTCACAAGTACGGAATAGCACTTGGGCATTCAACTGCCTATTACCCCCAGGGTAATGGCCTAGCTGAATCATCAAATAAAAGCCTGGTTACAATCATTAAGAAGCTGCTGGAAGAGAACAAAAGGTCTTGGCATAAAAAGTTGATACATGCCCTGTGGGCAGACAGGCTCACTACAAAGAAATTCGTTGGCATGTCACCCTTTCAGCTGGTTTATGGGACAGAAGCAGTTTTTCCTACTAGTCTTGGAGTTCCAGTGATCAAACTTGTCCAAGAGATTCAGGCAGAGGAGGACAGCATGATAAGGAGAATCAATGAAACAATCCATCTCCAGCAAACAAGAGAGCAGGTTTATAGCAGAGCTGTCAGAGTACAAGAAGGCATAAAGAGATAGTTTGACAAAAGAACCAAAGCTTCAGATTTCAAGGTTGGAGATAAGGTTCTGAGATGGGATTCGAGAAGAGAGGACAAAGGCAAACATGGTAAGTTTGACAGTTTGTGGCAAGTCCATATATCATACAAGCCATTGTGGGTCCTAATGCGTTTTTTCTGCAAGAACTTGATGGCACAGAATTGTTTGGGGGTCCTGTCAATGGCAGGATGCTCAAAAATTACTTCGGTTGATTTTCCATTTCCAGTTTCATCTCCATTGTACATACCATCGCAATTTTTCATTTTCAGAAAAAGAGAAAATGTTCCAAAAAACAGAACGAAAAGAGAGGTTCAGACATGCTCAAAACATGAACCTCTGAAGTAAAAGGCATGGCTCAAACCTGATCAAAGTTCGAGCCAAAGGAAGCAGAATAGCTGGTCCTAATAAGCTCAAAATATTGATCAGCAGCGAAAGAAGAACCAGCTCTAATATAACTAAAACCAGAGCTGGAATCGAAGAAAATAAGTGACTCAAATATGCTCAAAACCTAAGTCACAGAGGAAGAAGAATGTTTCAAAGTTGCAGAATTCCATGTCTTCACAGTTTTGTCTTCTACAAGTTTCTGTCCAGCAAGTCAGACAGTCTAATCCTGGCTTGGCTGTGTTTAAATTTCCTGTCTTAGAATGTAGGTGAAGAAACCTGTTGGACAGTTTAATCCCAACAGGTAGTAGATTAGGTAGAGAATTGTATGAGGCCAACAGTCTAATCTGGCCTCATGGAGCAATAAGGGTAGATTTAGAGTAGGTTTGTTTTTGTTTTGAAAATAAAATGTAAAGGGTCTGCAAGCTCAAATGCACCCAAAAGGGAACAGTTAGAACTGTAGTCTGGGTAGGTAGATTGGTTGGGAAATACTTCTGTTGGTGTTTAAATTAGATGGTGGCAGATGAAATAAAAAATAAAGATGGCTTATGACAGCAGGGAACTGGCCTACTCCAAAGATCATATTTGGTTTCTTGACTCCTCCAAGGAGAAGCCATCCCCATGTGGAGCCACTGTTAGCCCCCCTATGAAATTCTTGACAAGCAAGCTGGGGGCTAGTTTTCTCTGGAGCCTCCAAGGAATGCCTTTCCCCTGAAAATTCACCCTCCTTGGAGTCTCTATGTGTTGTGCCTAACATATGGTTCCTCTGCTGATCCATTTCTCAAAAAGCCCATTATTTCCCTTTATACCCCTGCAAAACACCACATTGTCACCCCTGTTTCCCCTTTGTCTTCTCCCCAAAATCCCCTTTGGATTATTCCTTTACCTTTTGTTCCCTCAAAATTCCCCTTAACCCTTCTACCGTTACCCTCCTTAGGCCTTGGAATGCACTAAAAGGGTTTAAAAACCCACTTTCCGACTATATGACAGGCCTAGCCCTTTTTCTGATAGCCCGCGCCCCCTCTCTTCCATAAAACCTGGCGCCGGAACCCAAGGCTAAAACCTCCAGGCGCTTATCCCCTCCAACCCCTTTTTCCGCCCAAAAAATCATAAAAACCTTTGTAAACGCGCATTTTCGGGTTTTTAATCAATTTCTAAGTTTTGTCGCCGGTTTAATCTTTCGATAAATCTCCGCCGTCGATCTGCTCCACAGATCATACGATGCGGAGCGCGGCATTCCCTATGGACCCCCCCCCAACCGTGCGCTGTTTCCCAAAAACACGTTGTTTGTTCTGCACCACCTTTGCTGGGCAAGCAGTATTCCGCGAATCGCAGCAATTCCATACAGTAATCGCCGCGTGTCCTCTGTACGAACCTGAAACCTCTTTCATTTCGCGCATTAATCTTCGGTTTAAAGTCGGGTAGCGGAATAAGTGATAGCCGTCAGATCTTGGAGCCCTCATCCAACGGCCATCGTACTCTGGAGATGCGCGCGTTTTAACTCGGGTCTCCGCTCTCCCCGCGCATTAAATTTCGGCCAAAGATATGCAGCGGAATCAATCACCGTCGTCTGATCCTACGCGCTTAATCCAACGGCTGTCATCTCTCAAAGCTACACACCATTTAACACTCGTCCATCGTACCCGTGGGCCCGCCTTCCGTCGTTCTCCGCCGTTGATTTTCACCCGATCGATGGTCCAGATCTGTCTGTTCATTGTCGACCATTCCGTTGCCCCGGGACCTCCACGTCACCCGTCCATCATTCTCCATCCCGCCATGTCACCCCCACGTGTTTCATCCGTACTTTCTCCCATTCCATCGCGTATATTTGATTCTTTTCGTGTTCTTTAATGTTTTCTCATTCGTTTTCATTCTGTGTTCTGTCAATTACCTACCTGAGCAATTTTTCACCATTCTTCTGCGTTTTCTTCCGCCATGACACTGATTGCACGTCCATTTCTCCCATCACCATTAAACCCGAGCTAACCTGTCAGAGATGGAATTGAAGCAGCAGAGCGTTCCAGTACAGAGCAAAAGGGAGGTTAAGGCACGCTAACGAAGATCCAAAACCTTAAATCAGTGTTTTCAAAGGAAGAACAGCAGATCACAGATCCCGAGGATCGATCAAAGGATCCTGAGCGCAGGAAAAAGTTAATATCAGAGTTTTCGTCAGCAGAATGTTTTTATTTTTCAGGTACAGGGCACCCATACAGTCTTATTTACACACCTTGTCCCTGAAAAGAATTCCACCAGAAAACAGTTCAAAACCACCGGAGCATTTATGCGACAGACCTTTCAGTAGTCTATTTTATTTTTGTTCAATACACCAGGAGTACTTTAGCCAAAAGATGTCAAGATCAAATCTGGAGCAGATCATTCTCTCACAAGGAAGGTGACAGGGATTAAATACATAGCAGTTCAAGCAGAATGGGTTACGACCCTGCATTCATTGTTATGTTTAATGATACATTTAATTTTCACCTACTCCTTCAGTCGATCTTAGGTTCACCCTTTGCTATAAAGCACAGAAGGAAACATTGTAATGGTTGTTGATGAGATATCAGTGAAATGTAAGTATTCTCCTCTTGAGACAAGTTCTCTGTGTATATTGTAAGATAGGCTGAGATTTGATGTATTCATACTGAATGTTCAAGCTATGGGCTATGATGTACCTGATTGGTGTTGTTTTTAATATGACAAGCATATTTCTTTGGATCCTGATCTAAAGCAGCTGGTGATGTTTTCTCTTCTCTGTGTTTAATTCCATTTCATTTCATTACGTTTCTTCAAGCTCGCATCAGAAGTTTGGCATAATATTTACCCTTGATAGGTACCTTATGTTGCTGCTCTCCCAGCCTTCTATGTTTTCTCTTATATGTGTATATGAGTATTGATTTTAATTGATTTAACCAGTGTAGTGGATGATATTGCCCGCTCTCTGATGTATGAATTGATGAAGTCCATGTTTAGATGTTCTTGGTAGGATTTAGCTGGAAGGTTTGGGAACACTGGGGATTAGTGTTAGCCCTGTCCACTAGGATCCTTGCGCGACTAGTTAACCTTTCCAAGATCCCTTGTCTTGCCTCTAATTTTGTCCAAGCAAGTCTGGATTTAAATGACCTCTGACCTGATCTATAGACAGAGTTGGTTGGTTCTCCTCCTTTCATTTTCTGTCCTTAATGTTCCATTCCACCTCCTATCTTTTAAGATCCAAATGCTCTAGATGACTAGCCCAATTGAAAGCTTGCACATTGATTACAAATAAATCCTTTCTTGACTCCATAGCCCAATGGCTTTGATGTTCTCTAAGTTATCTGTCCCTGACTAAGTTTCCTCTTTGCTCATCCTTGTCTTATATTGGTCCTTCTTTTCCTGATTCCTTCCAACCAAACACAAATAATCAAACAAACAACCTCGAGCCTATAACTAGCCTAAAATCTTATACTTTGAGCCTTAAAGACATAAACCTTTGGCTATCATAGAGAGATCCCTCTCTGGACCTAGGAGGGCTAGATCCTAAGGTCTGAAAGTGGTTCTATGTTGTCTCATCTTTTGGTCTCTGTCAACCTGGCCAAAACATGGGAACACCAACAACTCCTATGCATACACAGCAACTATAACCAAAATATATGCTAAATTAAAGCTATGAATCAGAAATAATCAATAACTATAAATGGAACAACAATATAATTTGAATAGCAATTACAAAACTAACTTCAATCTGTCGCCGACCAATACTACAGATCAATCAATCACAAAGAATCGTAGACTAATAGAATAATAACTTAGAGTCGAATACAGAACAACAAAGCTTTCACAATGATAATAGGATAAATGAACATCGAATGTACTTCTTACAAAGAATCAAATAGCAATGCAATTCATTAATGAATTTGTTTTCAATCTAACAGCAGTCAATCAACTCTGTAATCGAAATAAACAGTAAACACAACTTCACACAACAGTAAACAAAGATTAAGAATACAAACAACAAGGTAATTCCACCAAAGCTGGGCCCTTAGCGCCAGTGAAATACTGCTGGGCTACTTCAGATCTTAAGAGATGAAACGAAACGCGTGTTTAATATTAATCGAACATAAAGTATTACAGAGGATATTCTCTCAAAGCCTAGAGTCAATAAACATAATATTACAGAGTAAATGTCTGAATATAAGAACTTTTCCGACCGACCCCTTGATCACTAAAGGACATTGCTTTATATATTAGACCCTGAAGGACAAGACAAGGAATAAGATGAGCTTGAACAGCGATCCCTCAGGATCGAAGGATCCTGAGGGATTCGCTCCTCTTCATTTTGTTATCATCTTGTTTACTTTGACCGAGGTCGAGCTGTCCCTTGCCTCTTTTTAGAAATTCGTTCAGATCTCCTTGTCTCTGGCTGGATGTGGTTTAACACTGATGGAGCAGCAGTTACATTGATCTCAGCCTCGCCTTTGGTACAGTTTTTCGTTTCGTCTAATTCCTGTTTTATCAACAAAAATCAACCTTTCGTCATCTTTTTACAATGAACATAAATGTTTCCAATTCCATCATAATTCTTATAATAGATTACCTTCCCAAGGTAAAAAGGAATATGTCTATAGTAAAAGAATGAGAAAATACACAGTAATTTCATACCTTTTTCACTGCCCAACATACCCCCCTGCTTAATATTTTTCATGTCCTCATGAAAACTATAGTTCACATGGAGATCAGTCAAAGAATAAGCCGGATAAGGTTTGTCATCAAAAATCCTAAAACCATGTAGTGCAGCTAGTTCCTGAAAAACATGCTTTTTATGTCCTTCGGGGAGTTCGTAAATGGCTTTGTAGTCTGAAGCAGGGTACCATGTAATAGGGCTTCGAAACCATGTAAGCTGTCTGCAGCTAGCCCAAAGTTTTTATAATTAAATGGTTCTCTGTTTTGCACATTCTGATTGAAAATTCTCCACCAGAACTTAGCTGCTATATAAGCTTGGTTTCTAATGGATAAGAAATTATATGTTCCATTCAAGATAATCGATTTGTGGACAGGCCCCAATGCTTGGATAACGCCTTCCTTTGTCATCAAACTTTTATGCCTAACCCAAAATTGGGGTGGGTTCTGAGATTCACTCCTAACCCACAAATCTAATTCATTTTCTTACCTTTGGAAAGCATTATAGGCTTTAAGCCATTTTAATTGATTTACAGCAAAGGAAATAAATGCCTGATGTTGGATATCTCCCACAAAAGGGCAAGGATTTGACTCACAATCGTTTTCAAGTATTAGATTATGTAAATAAAATTCACACAAAAGGCGTTATACTTTGATCCCATAAAGTTTGCAGCATGATACAAAGTCATATATAGTTTTTAGCTCTATGGATTTCCCTGCCCTAACTGCCTTAATCTTTAGCTATAAATATCTTTCTAGTAAAAATAAAGCATATTTTTTTTCGGGGCATATACAGGGTAATACATCAGTGTATAGGGAGCAGAGAGTGTCCATTCGATTGTAGGCTAGTTTTAATTGGTTCATTACCTTGTCAGCCTTTTCCTCTGCTCTTCGACACTTTTCGTGAGCTTCAGCTTCTGCTTCATGAATACTCTTCATCTGTTTCTGCAACTCTTGATATCTCTTCCCTGGGACAGTGTCTTCTTCCAACCTTTGCCTTTCTATTCGGGCCTGTTCCAACTCCTCTCGGAGTCTGGCTAGTGTAGGATCACTAAAAGTATGTTGACTACTAGATTGCATGTTTTCACTTGAAATGGGTCCCTCTGGAACAGCTTGTGTTGGAACAGTTGTTTTCTATTCTGTATCTCCATAATTGGGCTTAGGCATGGCTTCTTCAACTTGGGGGTTCCTCTTAGCGGCCACTTTTCTCTTTTTCGAAGCTCACTTAGTAGTTATGCTTCTTATCTTAGGGCCTTGCTTAGGCATTTGTTTCATTCTCAGAACCCTAATGGTTTGCCTGAGTTGTTCTACGAGTTTGTGAAGCTTCATTCGTTCCCTGCGAAGCTTTTCAATCTCAATTACTTTCCTCCTGTTTTTTAATGGAACAGTTGTTCCTTTATCTGAACTTGTTTGCTCGACAGGGTGTTGGTCCATATCAGCAGTGCCTTCAGTTAAGTTCTCTTCTTGGTCTTCTGCTTGGCATTCCTCTTCCACATCCATATGCCCTTGGTTAAACTCTTCGGGAATCATATCCTAGGTTAACTCTGCAATATCCTGAGGGCTTCCAAGTTGGGATATTACTTCGGTGTTCTCTTTTTCTTGTTCATGCCTTTCAGGGGAAGAAACCCTAGGTTCGCTAGGGTTTTTTGTTTTGTCTAGCATTTCTTCAACTATATCTTTGTTGACTGCAGAGTGCTCCTGTAACTGATTAATATCAATGTTAAGATCCAAAGGGATATGAGGCTACACATAGTCGCTCATATTGGCCAGAATTTGGGCCAATTGGTCTTCCTGTAAAGGGCTTACGGTAGCATTCTCGAGAGGCTATGTTCCCTCATTATCATTGTTGTGACTGTCTTCGTCCTCCTCACAGGTATGATAGCTTCCTTCTTCCTCATCCGAATATCGAATTTCTCCTTCAATTTCTTCTTCCTTGATATTTCCTTCCTCTGCACTGGATTTTTTTTCACCACTGTTGTGGTAGCTTATTTCTTCTTCGTCCGAGTAACGAATTTCTCCTTCCATTTCCTCTTCTTTATTAGTACGAGGGCTTGCTCCCTCCAATTGTGGGGGTTGTTCATCCTCTAAGTTGTGCAATTCCAGGGGTCGGCTACTGCTGCCCGGAAGTCCTTCCATCATCCCCCTACTTCATTTTGAACGGAGGGACTGTCTGTGAGTTGATGGCTCGTCTATTAAGCCATCCATTCTCTTCTGTTTCGGGGCAAGTAAGGCCAACCCTCCATCAATGGAGAATATCAATTCTTCCCAGCTGGTCTGTTGTTGGGCGAGGCTACGACTTACTATTAATCGAATTAAGCAATGGTGACTGACCACCATATCTGCGTGCTGAGCTTTTCTTATGTTACGGGAAATATCATAAAATAGGGAATTTTAAAATGCAGGAAAATTGATAGTGCATTTATGTTTTAATATAGCCAATAGCTTAAGGTGGTGAGGTCTTACCACATCTTTCCTTCTGTCGCACGTTATATAGGCCTGCACAATATTGGCCAATTTCGTCCATGGTTCTCCCAATGATGCTGGCTAAACTCCTTTGCCTTTGATAACCAATGTCTGTCCGTCATCCTGAAAGATATTCATGGCTTCTCGAAGACTGAGCTTCTTCTGCTTCCATATAGTTCCTTGCGCTGGTATGCCCGATACCTCTGCAACTATTTCATCAAATACAACTATCTGTCTTCCTCTAACCATGGAGAACCCTTCTTGCAAGTTCTGTAAGAATTCGATGGCCACTGCTTCGTGAGGTTGTTGCATCCTCATGAAATATGTAATCCATCCTATTCTTTCCAAAATCCCTCGTGCAGCATCAGAAATGACCAGCACCTACGGCTCACTGTGAATTGGTCGTCCTCCCATCGTCTCTGCACCCTGTTAGTTCTTTCCAAACACACGGTGATCACAATGGAACAGCACAACATGTTAAATTAGAATGATGTCGTTAAATTTTTGTTATTTCCTAAAATGCAGGGATTTACTTTGCATACAAGTAAAGAAATAACGGGATTTTATCTGCATGCAGACATCCGTGCCCCCCCTACTTGATGATAGGTCGCCCTCGACCGTCAATTGAGAGAGGCAGTGTGGCATAACAGTAGTACAGTAGGAAAAAATAGGCATAATTATTATACATTCAATCAAATTATAGCAATTACTGAAATCAATGAGTGTGATAAATCAGTAACAGATAAAAAATCATTTTGTAATGATTCAAATATGAGGAGAAGGGACAGCTTAGGATAAACATAAGTACAAATGCGTTTATTACTACTTCAAATTAATATGATCAATTTGTAATGATTTTCATGTATAATGGTTCGAAATGGAAGGTTAAGGATTTATACTTTCATTTGATGTTAAATAGAGATATAGGAAAAAGGGTTGAATATGACTATTGATGTGCATAAATATGACTCCAATACCATCAGCAGAGCTCTGTTGCCCACAGGTGTCCATAACCTTGACAGAGTTGCTTTCTCACCCTTGGAACCATTGTCCTTTATTTATGCTGAGGAAGTGCTTGTTAAATGTCATAATGGAGGCCATTGTGCTGGCTTGGTGACCAGATAAATCACAATGCCATTCACCAGGAAGAAGTGAAAAGTGGGCAGGCTGGCTCGTGATGAGACCTGTTGTTCCAAGGACTTCCTTAATTTTTTCAATTTTCCATTGGACCATATCCCTGGTTTGGTGGCCATGATGGGAATGCCACTTCACTGACTTCCTTATGATCATGGTAGGCTGGCTCTTAATGAGACCCCCTATCCTCCACCTGCCAAATCATAAAATTATTATTGAAACATATAACTATTTTTCTTTTTCATATAGCACTTTCCTAGCTATTCATAAAGGATGGCTCAGCACTCCTTAAGAGTAGGGATGGTGGAAGAAGTCTGAACATCTCAATAGAAAAGGATATACCCTTATTCCTACTCCATAAATAAAAATCAAAGAAATTTATAACATATGGGAAAGAACCAATCATGATAAAGATAATCGATCAGATTAATTCAATGGTAATAAAACAACAAAATTATGTTATTGATTATGTCCATTTTTCCTGTTTTCTTATCATTACTAAACAATTTTCTTAAAAATGACGATTTCTTTTGATTTGCTGATTACAGTCAGCTTTAATTTGCATGATTTTATATAAATAATAAGTTTTCCTTTAGAAAATTCATCAGGAATTCTCAAAATTCTAATCTAAAACAAAAAGCAATCCACTCAAAAGGTGTTGTTCCTTTAAAAAGAACAATAAAAACAATCTGTTGAACTGTTGTTCCTTTCGAAAGGAACAACAAAAATGTGCGAAACTGCTGTTCCTTTTGAAAGGAACAGCAAAAATCTGCGGAACTGTTGTTCCTTTCGAAAGGAACAACAGAAGTGTTGTTCCTTTATAAAGGAACAGCAAAACTCAAAACAAGCGAAATGAACAAAGTTTTTGAAAAAAAACGAATTCTACGAAATAGACAGCGAAAACTGAAATAAGTAGAAATTTGAAAAAAATGAAGTTCCTAAAACAAATAATCAAAATAAATAAACAATCTTTATGTACAAAAATTTAAAAAAAGAAATGATTTAATAAATTGGTGCCGAGGAGGAGTTATCCGCTTCAGCAAGAATTTCCATGGTAGAATCTTCTCGTAACTGTTGGTAAAAGGATTCCTGGGTAAGCGGTTTATGATACAATCATACTCGATGACCGTTTACCTTAAAGGAATGCCCAGATCCATCAATGGTAGCTAATGTAATAGTGCCATTATCATGCACTTTTTGTATTTCATAGGGTCCGAGCCATCGTGTCTGGAGTTTCCTTGGAAAATCCTGAAACCTAGAATCATATAGGAGTGCCCAGTCTCCTTCGTGGAAGATCTTTTCTTTGATCAGGGCATCATGCCATTTTTCTCTCTGTTGTTGAATTAACGTTGTATGTTGAAGAGCAGAGAGCCTAATTTCATCTAGCTCATTAATCTGTTGCAGCCTTTTGGCTTGGGCTTCATTTAAATCTAGACCCACCTTCTGAGTTGTTCTCAATTTCTGAATTTCAATTTCTATTGGAAAGATGGGTTCTTTTCCAAATACCAATTGATATGGTGAATATCCCGTAGTGGGTCTCCACATTGTCCGATATGCCCACAATGCTTTTGGCAATCTGTAGGCCCAATCATGTCTGTGTGAGGCAACAGTTTTTGTTAATATAGATTCAATCACTTTGTTCATGCTCTCAACTTGGCCATTGGCCTGTGGGTGGTATGGGGTTGTAATATTGTGCTGAATGTGATATTTTTATAGTGTTTCAGCTAATTTATCACCTACAAATTGTGGTCCTCCATCTGTGACTATGTCCCTTGGGAGGCCATATCAAACAAAGATTTGGAAAAGAAACTGTATTACAGAGTCCTCTGTAGCTTTTGAAAGAGCCTCTGCTTCAACCCATTTAGTGACATACTCAATTGCAACTAGAATGTATGTTTTTTGGTTTGATGGGGGGCTAATAGGACCAAAAAAGTCAAGGGCCCAGCGTTCAAACGGTTTAATCACTAGTTGAGGGTTCAAAGGCATTTCATCAGACTGCCCAGGGCGACCTGCCCTTTGGCAGCTATCATAGGCCTGCACAAATTTCTTGGCATCTTTAAAGATAGTAGGCCAATAATATCCTGTTCGTAAAACTTTATGGGCAGTTCTACAATCTGCAAAATTCCCGCCACACTGTCCATCATGGCATGCTTTCAAAATGTCAAATACCTCATCCTCCCGAATGCATCTTTTTATTTGCATATCTGCACCTGTATGAAATAGGTAGCCCCCAATCCAAGAGAATCGGGTACTATGGTGTATTATCTATTTTTGTTCATTAAGGGATAGATGTTTAGGTAATTTACCTATTGCCAAATAATTTGCTATATCAGCATACCATGGGGTTCTAACAGTAACAACGAACATATGTTCATCTGGGAAGTGGTCTTCAACTGCTTCTGTATCTGTTGGCTTTGGCATTTTTGACAGAAAGTCAGCTACAGGGTTCTCTTTCCCAGGTCGATCTTTGATTGTAATGTCGAATTCCTGTGATAAAATTAACCATCTTGTCACTCTTCCATTTTTAACAGTTTTATTTGCTAAAAATTTAATAGCAGAGTGATCAGTATATAGTACTACAGGATACCCAGTTATATAATGTCTAAACTTATTTATGGCATGTACTACATCTAAAAATTCATTTTCAGTCACGGTATAATTTAATTCAGCAAGGGACAGATTTTTGCTAATGTAATAGATTGCATATGGCCTCTTGTCTTCCTCCTGCCCAAGTACTGCTCCAATTATTGTGTTTGAGGCATCAGATGAAATTTGGAATGGAAAATTCCAATTTGGGCCCCTCAGCACTGGGGCTATTGAAACAAGCTTCTTCAGATCATTAAAGGCTTTGTCACATTTATCTGTCTAGATGAAATCAACATTTCCAGTTAGTGCATATAAAGGTGCAGCTATTCGAGAATAATGTTCTATAAATCTTCTATAGTAACCAGAAAACCCAAGAAAGCTATGTACCTCTGTCTGTGTGGTGGGTGTGGGTATTAACAAGATTATTTGAATTTTAGCTGGGTCCACCTGAATTCCAGCTTCTGAAATATAATGGCCTAAGATAACTCCTTCGGTCATCATCATATGACACTTTTCATTGCTTAAACAAAGCCTAGTGTGAATACATCTTTGCAATAAATTTTCTAAATTTTCCAATGCTGGCTCAAATTCATCCCCATAAGGTGTGAATTCATCCATATATACTTCGAGACCTTCATTTATTAAATCTGCAAAGATACTAAGAATGGCCCTTAAGGATATTGTGAAAGTCGAACTACAAAAACTATTGGATGTTAATTTCATCTACCCAATATCTGATGCAAGTGGGTCTCTCCATTAGTAGTGGTACCAAAAAATAATGGGAAATGGAGAATATGTGTAGATTACCGTGAACTTAACAAGGCAACACAGAAGGACCACTTTCCCCTTCCTTTCATTGACCAGGTATTAGACACATTGGTAGGAAATAAATTCTTTTCCTTCCTAGATGGCTTCAGTGGGTACAATCAAATTCAGATTTCCCTTGAAGACCAAGACAAAACTACTACTTTTCATATGACTGGAGACAAATATTTGTTCAGTGATCTGGATGAGAAGGATCTTGGAGTGCACATTGAGATGGGCGATGATGGTAGATACAGTGCGACTGGTATCGGGACCATTTCCTTTGAGAGGGAGTCTGGTAAACCTTTCATATTGAAGGATGTCATGCATGTTCCAGGATTGAAGAAGAATTTGATCTCGATGGCCATGTTGGAAGACAAGGGATATGATGTTGTCTTTAGCGAGGGAAAGGCTTTCCTGCGTAGTAAGGCAACTGGTGAAACCCGAAGGATAGGGGTTTGATTTAAGAACCTTTATCAATTGCAGGTAGATGGATGCGCAGCAATGGTAGGCAAGGCAGAAGGAGTGGTGAGCCAGGATGAGGGCGAGCTATGGCACAGGAGATTGGGCCATCTTCACCATGGTGCTTTGAAAATTTTGCAGCAGATTTCTTCTAGGCTTCCCAAAGGTACACTTGCGCAGTCAGGTCAGTGCAAGGGATGTAATTTGGGAAAATTTGTGAAAGCCACCTTTCACGAGAAGGATAGTCGCGCCACGACGATCCTTGAGAGAATTCACATAGACGTGTGTGGACCTTTCTCAGTAGCTTTGACAGAAAAGCACAGGTACTATGTGATATTTGTTGATGAATTTTCTGGCAAGCTGATATTGCCATTGTGAAGAAGAGTGAGACATTTCAAAGTTTTGTGAGTTTAAGGTACCGGTGGAGAAAGAGCCTGTGGGAAGGTGTGAAGGCTCTTAGGAGCGATAATGGTGGTGAATTCATCTCTGGCGAATTCAAAGACTTTTGCAGCGCAGAAGGAATTCGAAGAGAGCTCATAGCGCCTCATAACCCACAACAGAATGGGGTCACGGAGCGAAAGAACAGAACAATCGTGAGTGTTGGACAGGCAATGTTGCATGATCAGGGCCTTCCCATACACTTGTGGGTAGAAGCTTGCAACACTGCGGTTTATGTGCAAAACCGTTGTCCTCATAGAGTACTTGGCATGAGTACACACGAAGAGGCGTTTTCTGGTAAGAAGCCCGATATTTCTCATTTGAAGATTTTTGGCTGACCTGTTTACATTCATGTGACGAAGGATGCCAGGAAGAAGCTGGAGTCGACCACAGAGGGTGGGATATTTGTGGGTTACATACAAACACCCCCACAACTAACGTGTGTAATTTCCAGACAAATAAGACTATTGTGCGACGGGATATAAAATTTCATTAGGAGAAAGCCATGAAGCGTTCGCTTGATAGGGAGCCACACTTGCATGTATATGAGGAGCTATTAGCTCCTAAGGATGAGCCTCAGGATGTGGATCAGCCACAAGAGGAGGTTCATGGAGTGGAAGAAAACCACTCATGCAACATCAACCATCGTGAGGTTTAAGCGCACTACAAAAGTCCGAGTCGACCGAATCAAGATGCAAAGAAGATTGTGGTGAGCACCTACATCATAACGTTGCATGAGCTAGCCTACCCGACCGATATTCTGGATACATGGCTCTGATGAGAAAGTGTATTGTGCCAGAGCCATCCCCTTTCGAGGAAGCAGTGGAGGACCTTGCATGGGAAGATGCCATGGTGGAAGAGTATGATTCGATTTTCAGAAATAGTGCATGGGAGATTGTCCCAAGGCCAGAAGGGAAATCCGTGGTAGGTTCGAAATGGATCTACAAAGTGAAGCAAGCAGCTGACGGGAGCGTCGAGAAGTACAAGGCAATATTTGTTGCCTGAGGCTTCTCATAGATTGATGGGATCGACTATGAGGAAACCTTTGCACCTATCGCAAGGTATTCTTCCATATGGAGCATCCTAGCTCTCTCAGCGTAGGTGGGATGGCACATTCTTCAGATGGATGTGAAGACTGTGTCCCTCAATGGAGTCATTGAGGAGGAGGTGTACATAGAGCAGCCCAAAGGTTTCGAGATCTTTAGCAGCGAGTCACATGTATGCAGGCTCAAAAGAGCGATGTATGGGTTGAAACAAGCACCTCGTGCATGGTACACACTGATAGACAATTATTTCACCGGTCTTGGATTCACCAAGAGTGAGGCGGATCTGAACCTATACCAGATTGTGGTGGAGGGTAAGTTGCTGATCATTGTATTTTATGTAGATGATTTGATTTTGACGGGTGATGAACAGTTGATACTCTCATGCAAGGCTGATCTTGTAAAAGAGTTTGAGATGAAGGACTCGTCTCCTTCATTATTTCTTGGGATTTTAAATTTGGTAGTGCAAAGGATGAATCTTTGTTTGTGTCTCAAGGCAAGCATGCCCTAGGAGATACCGGAGAAGTTCAACATGCAAGGCTGCAAGCCTATCGATACTCCTCTTCTTGGTGGTTGGAGCAAGGAGGATGCTACATCGGGGTGAGGTAGTGGATGCTTACTGTTTACCCACAGCTTGGTGGGGTCGTCGTATGTATCTACTCAATACACAACCTGACATATGCTACACTCTTAACCAGCTTTCACAAGCTATGGTTAAGCATACCAAGCTCTTTTGGAAGGCATGAAATCATGTATTGAGATATCTCAGAGGCACATTGGGATATGGATTATGGTATAGACAGTTGAATGAGGTGAAGCTGTGTGGCTTCACGAATGCAGATTGGGCAGTGAGCCCAACAGACAGAAAGAGCACATCTGGAGGGATCTTTAGTATAGGGTCGAAAATATTTTCTTGGTACAGTAGGAAGCAGAGTTCCGTGGCACTTAGTTCAGCAGAGATCGAGTATATGGCAGCGAGTTTGGCTGCATGCGAGGCTATATGGATGAGAAAGATCCTGGTCGGGTTGTTCGGTTCACACTTAGATCCTACTGTGATATACGTGATAATCGTAGTTGCATTAAACTCTCGCTAATCCAGTATTTCATGATAGATCTAAAAATACATTGACATCCTAGGATTTACCATCGTAGATTGTGTGCAGCGGAAGATCATGTTACTTTCTTACATTCCTACGGAAGATCAGGATGCTGATATCTTGACGAAGGCACTCACCAGGAGCAAATTTGAATACCATAGAGGAAGGATCGGGGTGGAAGATAATCCCTATCTTGTTGAGAGGGAGTGTTGAGATTGCAACAATATGATGAGCTTAGTGAAAAGAGTCGCCTTCACTAAGTGGGCCCGCAGGCTATTTTTGGCGCAAGTCTATTTTTAGACTATCTATTTTTAGACATGTCGATCATATTCTATGAGTTGCAGGATGCTATTTGTGGATGGTTGGTCAAGTTGGAAAAATATATGGACTTCTATTTTTATGCATACTGGGCGGAATCTATTTTTAGATTGCCAGTCTAAAAATATATATGTCGAATATTATTAGATATTAATAATATTTGGACTATAAACATTATCTTATTCTCTTGGAGCAATTCAGTTAAGTGCACAGATGTGGCACAGGAACTGACTGAAGGAATTACGCTATTCCCGAGGGTTAAGTGGAGCTATTGCATGGAGACTTCAGTTAGAACTCATGTGACAGAGTTTGGTGGATTTATTGAGGTAGTTGGTGGCGTTGTGTTTAGTTTAACTCAGTTAGACACAGTTGAGCTAGTTGTATTTAGTCTAACTGATTAATACACTAGTGAGAGTGGTGTGAATTAATTAATAATTAATTCACTAAATATTAACTCATTAATCAACTGAAGAATACATCAGTTAACTACAGTGCATGGACAGTTTCAGTGGAGACCAGTGCAGAGATAGGTGAAAGAGCAAGTAGACTATCAGTTGTGACTATAGTGGTGCATGATTTTGCACCACACATTGATGGAGATGCCAATGAGGATTGCACAGTGCAAGCTAGGTGGATTCAAGTTCATTCAGATCCATTCTTCAGCAGGGATTACGCAGTAGAGACAAGCTAGCAGGTGGCAGTGGATCGGTGCATGGATTTGCTAGATCAGGACCTGATTAGTGTGTATCGATTGGAGATACTAAGAGCTTGTGATAAGCTTTTTATTATGATTGTTACATGATCTCTATGACATATTTTATACAGATAGTTGGGGGTTTTCAGCTTTAAGCTTTCCCATAAATCACTATGTTAATGTGTGTGAATTTTTATGGTTTTAATGTGTGCATGCAATTGATTTAATTTCCGCATATGATGATCAATGGTGGAATAGATTCTGTATTGTGAATGAAGTCAAATAGTGTATGATCAGGAGAATCTTAGACATATAACATATCAATTATATAATTTCTACAATATATGGGAAGAATCACTCTCTAAAGCCAACCATTACCTATTGCATATGGGAGGGTAAATATATAGGAAAGATGGGTAAGTTGGGATTTATTATCCAATTACCGTTCTAAGGTTTTAGATCCACCTTTGATGAAGGGGTATGATCAAAGGATAAGTGGTGAAAATTCCAAATTAGGGTAAGATAGGATCCGAATGTAAATCCAAGGTAAGTAGTTGAAACAACTTCTAGAAACTCCTAGAAGGTGAAGCTTCTGAAATCATGATCATTCTCCTGAATTTCTAGAACCAACACAAGTGCAAAGGAGAGCAACCTATTGGTGACCAATGATGGACCTAGTGGAGCGAGGTGCGGGTGAACGCACCCCAAAAGGCTTGCAGGGAGCGTTGGCCCTCAAATTGGCTCAGATAGGGCAGTTTAGGGTTGAAACTCTAAGGGATGAAAGGTACATGCTTCGAGCTTTGTGCAAGATGATGACAAGGGGAATAGGATGTTGATTGATCCCATTAGTAGGCTCACTTAATCGTATGTAAAAAAATGGCCTATAACAAAATTCACCCAAAATCACAAAGTTAGATATGGTGACTAATTACTGCAGTTCTTTACCTTGTCATATGTAGGGATCAAGGACAATTGGAGAGCTTTATATGTTACAATACATTTACCATGACATTTTATTGTTGAGGGATCCATACCCATACTCAGCTCATAATCTAACATAACATGTGTAATGATCAATATATGTTTCCATAGATGCAACTAATGTACTCATGACTAAATGAATGTATATATGATCACAACCATCATACATTGTGATCTGTATATAACTCCTAAAATCGTAGCCCAGATGGATGAAACTAGATCCATGGTCTTCTATCTCGTTCACATTGTTGGGCAGTGAAAAAGGTATGAAATTACTGTGTATTTTCTCATTCTTTTACTATAGACATACTCGTTTTTACCTTGGGAAGGTAATTTATTATAAGAATTATGATGGAATTGGAAACGTTTATGTTCATTGTAAAAATATGACTAAAGGTTGCTTTTTGTTGATAAAACAGGAATTAGACGAAGTGAACAGCTGTACCAAAGGTGAGGCTGAGATCAATGTAACTGCTGCTCCATTAGCGTTGAACCACATCCACTAGAGACAAGGAGATCTGAACGAATTGCTAAAAAGAGGCAAGGGACAGATCGACCTCGGTCAAAATAAACAAGATGATAAAAAAATGAAGAGGAGCGAATCCCTCAGGATCCTTCGATCCTGAGGGATCACTGTTTAAACTCATCTTATTCCTTGTCTTGTCCGTCAGGGTCTAATATATAAAGCAATGTCCTTTAGTGATCAAGGGGTCGGTTGAAAAAGTTCTTATATTCAGACATTTCCTCTGTAATATTATGTTTATTGACTCTCGGCTTTGAGAGAACAGCCTCTGTAATACTTTATGTTCGATTAATATTGAACACGTGTTTCGTTTCATCTCTTAAGATCTGAAGTAGCCCAGTAGTATTTCACTAGTGCTAAGGGCCCGGCTCTGGTGGAATTACCTTGCTGTTTGTATTCTTAATCTTTGTTTACTGTTGTGTGAAGTTGTGTTTACTATTTATTTCGATTACAGAGTTGATTGACTGCTATTAGATTGAATACAGATTCATTAATGAATTGCATTTCTATTTGATTCTTTGTAAGAAGTACATTCGCTGTTCATTTATCCTGCGATCATTGTGAAAGCTTTGCTGTTCTGTATTCGAATCTAAGTTATTATTCTATTAGTCTACGATTCTTTGTGATTGATTGATCTGTAGTATTGGCCGGAGACAGATTGAAGTTAGTTTTGTAATTTCTGTACAAATTATATTATTTTTCCATTTCTAGTTATTGCTTATTTTTTATTCATAGCTTTAATTTAGCAGATAGTTTGGTTACATTTGTTGTGTATGCATAGGAGTTACAAGTTGTTGTTCCTTTTTAGCCTTTGCAGTTCCTTTCAGTTATCTTTATCAGCAAGTAGTTTGAGCTTGATTTCATTCCGATTGTTTTAATATCACCAACTGTAGAGGACACTGGTTATTGCTTCCAAGTCCCCAGAATGGTTATCTTGCATCGATTTCTAAGGGAAGGAGTTATTGCTACTGTATCCCGGATCGATGTTTTGCAGCTTGATTTAATTAAGGTTTCAGATAATTTCCATTTATGTTACTGTGATTAGATTCCTTCACAAGCATTTGTTTATTCTTGTATTCAGAATTGTGTACTACATCTTCACAGCATTACTCTTAGTTAATTGTAGCCTCAGACATAGTACACTCTTGAAATAAAAATTCGCTCCCAGATTGATGATTAATGTAAGCTAATTAGGTGTTTGAAAGATAACTTTTTATGGTTCGACATTTTGGCGCCGTTGCCGGGCAGAGTGTATGCCATTTTAAAGAGTGATTCATAGCTGATTTTCTTCTTCTTGCAAAGAATTGGGTATTAAAGACGGAAGGTAAGAACCTGCGCACTGGGAAAGAAACACACTTTCTCACAGCCCGCTTCACAACAGAAGTAGGTAAGCTTCTTTCTTTGGGTAGGAATGAAGGTTTGTTTTCTTGAATGAATAGAACAACTAAGAAAAACAAAATTCCTCCTAAAATTGAAAAACCTAAGGGATCGGTGACCCTTGGGCAGACAAATTTTATTGACGAAATCCTTAAAAGAACTGAATCTCAGCCATCAGTAGGATTTAGAAAAACTATTTCTAGACAGCCTACTAATTCCCTTCAAGCTACAGAGTCACCATCTGAAGCCTTTTTTGAGATAAACAACCAAACAGAGGGAATTGAGTAAGATTCCCAAGAAATTGAGAATTCTTGCATAATTTCCCCTCAAGAAGGGAACTCTAGTAATCTCTGTGAAGGAGAAGGAGAAACAGGAGAAACAGGAGATCCAACATCTCCTATTGAAATAGTCCAAACAGTAAGCAGTGCAGATAAAGGAAGTTTTGTTAAATTCAGTCAAAATCAAGGTCCCGAAACACCTCAAGGAATACTCATTGTTCAAGACAAGGGGAGTGTTGTCAAAACCATTCCTGTCCCTGCTAGTCAGCCTAGGAATTCCTTGGAGATCCCAGGAGGATATTGGCACATTTTTTACCAAATGGCCCAGAACCAAAATCAGAATCAGCAGACACCCCAGCAAACCTCTACGCTGCAATATCCTATAGTAGATACTGCAGTCAATGCACCTATGAAGGCCATTCCTCTTCAACATATTCCCACATTTCATGGCTTAAAATTAGAAGATCCAGATGCGTTTTTTGTTTGAATTTGATGTGTTATGCAGGGGATATGATTATACCACTGATCACCAAAAACTAAAACTATTCCCTTCTACATTAAAAGGGGCAGCCTTACGATGGTTTATGGGATTAGGTGGGGGTGTCATAACTGATTGGGATCAGATGAAGGCTGCATTTTTAAAGAAATATCAAGATTATTGTAGGTCTCGGGAACTAAAAGATGAAATATTCCAAATGACAACAAAACCAAATGAAACCTTGGAAGAATATGTGGAATGGTTTAAATACAATCTTCAGAGATCTCCCTATGCATCCTTTCCCTTACTTGATAATGTGTTGAAAACTACATTAATTAGGGGAATGAAAGATCAATGGGTTGAAACATTGAATATTATGGGAAAAGGTGATATATATCAGGAAATTTATGCTGACATCATTGATTTGTGTATTAGGAGTTCAAGGGGCAACACAAGGTTAAAATAAACAGAACATGATATGATTACAAGAGACAACAAGACTTCTAATGAAGGTGTGACTCATGCAGAGATTGGAAACCTGCTGGAATATTTTAAGACAGATATACTTGGGACTCTAACAACGCAGTTTGACATTATGCAAGCCAAACAAAAGCAAGCAGAAGCAGAGCAAAATTTGGCGATATTCTGTCCTAGATGCAGGAAGAAACACAACCACAAAGAATTTCCTTTGGATGTAATTAAAATCTGTGCCATTTGCACAAAAGATCACCCTACAGAAGGATGTCCCTCGCTTCCTGGCTTAAAAGCAGTTTACAAGGAGGCAGAAGAAGAATCAGAAGTGGTATGTATTCTTAATCAGTGCCGACAATGGCAGCCACGATAATGAGGTATGCCAACTGATCCATTTTCTTCTTTTCAGCCTCCTCAATACAATGCTCATCAATATAGTGGAATGTGGCAAAATCAACCACGTTTCCCCAATTGGTCACAACAGCCATTCCCTACAACATCTTGGCCAAATCAAACAAATCAAAATAATTGGCCTAGCTTTCCTTTCTGCCCACTGTTTTGGAAAAACAATAACTATCCAACACAATGGTCCCCCTCTACTTCGCAGAGTCAGGCCTGGAAGTAAAACTGGAAAAGACCTACAAATCATCCAGCTGGAACAATCCCTCTCTCTCAACCTACACTTCCAGCTCCCTATACAAACCCCCAGACCAACTTAAGACCACAACTCCCAGCCCAGCCCAACCCAAAAAATAGGCCAGTTCAGTCTGTCCAAATAATGGAACCCCCAGAATTAGAATCTGAACTGAGGGAGTGCAATGACCTTCAATTAAGGTCTGGGCGCATAGTAGAAACAGTGAGAAATAACGATGTTCATGTTGAAGAT
Source organism: Pinus albicaulis (assembly GCA_034641835.2). Taxonomy (NCBI): domain Eukaryota; kingdom Viridiplantae; phylum Streptophyta; class Pinopsida; order Pinales; family Pinaceae; genus Pinus; species Pinus albicaulis. The sequence goes on from CM076571.1 coordinate 275,345,689, forward strand.
CTGTTACCTGTAGAAAAAACAGTACAGAAAGAAAAGGAAGTTCAACAACAAGTAACAACTTCCTCCCCACCATTCCCAGAACGATTAATCATACCACGCCCATTAGAACATCCTAATTTTGATCTTCTGGGAGAATTAAAAAATTTGTGTATAAAAATCCCTCTCCTCCAAGCTATCCAAGACATTCCTATATATGCAAAAACCATTAAGGAATTATGCATAAAGAAGCCAAAGAGGAGAGCAAACACCAATCCAATTGTCCAAATAGTCGGTACTTTATCTGACTTATTATCAGGGATGGAAACACCTATCAAATATGAAGATCCAAGAAATCCTATAGTGACGGTGCAAATCAATGGGAAATAATTTCCAAATGACTTAGTTGATTTGGGAGCAACAATCAATATATTAACAACTACTACCTGTCAAAAACTTGGCATTACATCGCTAGAGCCAACAACAACCTTATTGGAATTGGCTAACCGATCGGTAGTCAAACCAGAGGGTACACTACAAGATGTAATGGTATCTGTAGATTCCTGGGAATACCCTGTTGATTTCCTCGTTATCAATCCAAAGAACCAGCTAGATGGACACCAGTTAATCTTAGGTAGACCTTGGTTGGCAATTGCCGATGCTTATATTGGATGCCGACAAGGCGAAATGACAATAACAAGGGGAAACTATGTCAATAATTTAGCCTTATATCCCCCAGCCCAGCCAAGTCTATCAATAATCAAAACAAGAAAACAACCTGTATCATATCTTATGGAAAATATGATATCACCTCTAACTATAGAAAATGCTCTCGATTTTAAAGATCAAACAGAGAATGATATCATTAATAATTTTATTAATAAACCACAAATCAGATCTCATTTGCAATGTCACTTGATCAAGGCAACATTTGATAATAAAGAAAAAGAAGATCCTTTGAAAGAAATTCCTGATCAAGTAATACCCACTATTTCTGTGTACAATAGCAAGACTGTAGAAATTGAGCCGGGAAAAAATCTAAACATTAACAAAAATCTGACTGTTGAACAAGAAGATAAGTTGGTCCAACTATTGCAGAAATACAAAGCAGCCTTTGCATGGGATTACCCCGATATGAAAGGAATTGACTCTCAATTGTGCACACACCACATCTATATTGAAAAAGATGTGAGACCCATTCGCCAACCCCAAAGAAGACTAAACCCTCACCTTAAGGATATTGTGAAAGCCGAAATACAAAAACTATTGGATGTTAATTTCATCTACCCAATATCTGATGCAATTGGGTCTCTCCATTAGTAGTGGTACCAAAAAAGAATGGGAAATGGAGAATATGTGTAGATTACCGTGAACTTAACAAGGCAACACAGAAGGACCACTTTCCCCTTCCTTTCATTGACCAGGTATTAGACACATTGGTAGGAAATAAATTATTTTCCTTCCTAGATGGCTTCAGTGGGTACAATCAAATTCAGATTTCCCTTGAAGACCAAGACAAAACTACTTCTAGATTGAAAGGTTTTTCTGTTTGAACTCTAGTGTTTTGAACAGTTGGGTTTTCTCTGTTTTTTGGGTCTTCAGTGTTTTTCTCTTTTTCATGGGTGGGATGATGAGTTGAGGGTGTTTCGAAGTAATCTCTCTGTTCTTCTACGTTTCCCGCAGGGAGAAAAAGTATTAGAAAGTTGCTTATTATTTGGTTGATTATCGGACACATCTTCAATTATTGGATTTATGGGGTTAAGACCTGTTCTAGACGTGAATTTGTAGCGGGAGGAGTGTTAGTTTTACCTTTGTTGTTTCTGTTTCACGACTTTTCTCGCTTTTGCTATTCTCTCGGCACATCAACTCGTCTCGTTTCTCAAATTGTATTGTTTATGAACCTCATAAATAGCCGTGTCATAACCTTCTTTAAAATCAAAATTTTCTCTCGAATGAGTTTGAAATGTTTCAAGAATGTGATTTTCTTGATCATCTTGAGATAGGAAAACTTCGGTTCGTTTTTTGTTCTCGCTTACGTTATTTATTTCAACATCCTCTGATTTGTTCTTCGTAAGTTGAACCTTCAACAAAATTTTCCCTGGAATGGTAGCCTCGATGTTTTGGTCGTGACATTTTTCACGAGTATTTTTGGTTTCGATTTCTTCTAAAGTTTGGGTTTCTCACAACATTTTGATTATCACCGAAGACTTTCTTTCGATTGTCTCTACTCGTCTCCCGCCTTTTCCATACCTTTAATGATTGCATCCAGCCTTTTCTTTCAAAAAGTCGAAGGTTCTTCGTTTATAAGCATCCTTCTTTCAAATCTCTAGCCCTAGCTCGTTTTTTCTATGAGGTTTGCTTCCACACCGACCACTATGCTTTGCATCTCCTCTAGGGTTTGGGGAGCTCTTTCCCCTAAGTGAATATCCTATGTCGTAGTCAAAACCATCGTGAAATTTAACCCGCATCAATCCGGAGGGGGCCTAAGGTTTTGAGGAACAACGTTGTAGGCTTCGTTAAATTTGATGATATAATCTGTACTATTTCATTAGGTCCTCTTTTCAATTTTTCCAAAGTCGATAGATCCGAAGAGTGTCTTTATTCTTCTCCCATCTATTTAAAAATGACCTATACAGAGATGGTAAGTCAAATAATAGTGTTTGGAGTAAGGGCTCTAAACCATGTCCCCGACTTCCCTAGTAAGACTCTGACAAAAATTCTCATTTGGACATCATCAACGTCAATTTCATAAAATTCAAAGTAATCACTCATTCTTTTGGTATGTTATTGAGCAAGATAAGTACCGAAACCATCAAAAGGGGTGATCTTACTCGATAGTCCTGGGAGGCAAAGAACCAGTGGTTGGTTGGAAACCGTAACTGAGCATATCTATTGGCCATTGGAAGGTGTAATGGAATAACAGGTGATGATGGTCCCGAAGAAGTGGGTGGAGGAGTAGAAGGAGTGGCTTGGGTTTGGGAAGCTTGAGGAAAACTAGTCGAACTTTGGGAAGCTTCAGTAATTACTGTAAAATGTTTGAACTTTCTTCAAAGGTTTGTTCAGATTGAATGGAGTTTTTGTAAATGTCCGTCAAGATGATATGAAACAAATCTCAATTGTAAATCTTCAAGAAATAATGGGTCCGGAACAAGCTTAGACAATTCGTATTCGAAAAAATTCACAAACGAGAGATGTTTCAAATCGCTCGTCAAAAGGGATTTCATCAAAATATATAATCTTCACAGACAGAATGTGATCTAGAAAGAGGTCCTGGAACTTCCCGTAACTCTCTTGACTTTCTCTTTCGCAGCTTTCTTGACTTCCCCGTCTTCTAAGAATCCTAGGAATCAGATTTGGATTATCGAATACCGGAGGGTGGGTTTGGATCGTGATTTGACTCGGTATAACGAATCCTTTCCCTCAGCCGCTTTTCCTAGTAATGTCTCTTTTTTGGTTTTTTTGTTTTAAATAAAATGAAAGTACAACTTCGACAAATTATTTAAGAAATTTAAGATTTTGGATTGAAATTTTCTCAAAGATTTATTGAACTAGAGAGTCTGATTGAATGTTTGAAATTAAAGTTTAGTTATTTAAGCTAAACCAGAGATAGACTGAAGCAGCATTTATTTACTATGCAATTGCAGAGCAAAAGCATTTCAAAGGCTACCTGGCTGATCTTCAGACTCTGTCTATAACTTATAAGCAAACAATAGTAACAATAAAGATATTCAGGTCCCCCGTATGGTCGCCACTATGTTATCACTCAGATTTTCCTTGAAGTTGTGGAAAAGGAAAGTAAATCCGAGGTAACCACAAACCAACCTTCAGATACAGAATCTAGCCAATCTGTATCCAGAGAGGGCTCTCTCTTTAAAATTTAGCTTTGTTCTTAGAAAGTTTTAGGCTAGTTATAAGTCCAAGAAATTTGTTTGAATTTGAATGGTGGAATCCGCCAACTAAGGGTACGATTGAGTATTTCAAGCCATTGGGCTATGGAGTCGAAAGGATGGCTTTACTGGATTAAGTTTTTACACTAAAGATGGCTTTGCAGGGCAAGATAGCCAAACAGAGAACAATTTTAGATATTAAAGTGAATGGAATGGATTTTGAAGGGATGAAAGGCAATTAAGAATCTTTCAACATGTTCAAAGAAAGAAAGTGAATGATTACAAATAAAAAGCAGTTAAGAATTCTTTACTATAGTAATCAAAATGTTTAAACCAGCGAAACAAGAGCAATTAAGAATTCATTGTTTATAACCAATTTAGAAGAAAACATTTAGAATAATCACAATTGAAATCAGAGTACACTTAAGTAAGTTCTGATTTATTCTTTTATGTCAATTATTCAGAAATGGAACACAGTGATATTATAAACAGATATAAAACTTAAAACATAGGATAGAAAAGACTTATTGAATTGTAGTCTGACACATGAATCCTGCAAAAAGTCTTGAGCTTCAAATCATCATCCAGCAAGCCACAAAGAAGTTTCTCCAAAACACTTTTATTCCAAAAAGTCAATGTTACAGCAAAGTAGAAGAATCCACCCTCACTAATTCAATTGAGGGCTTATTTATACAAAAGATTATTTAAAATATCTAATCAAAAAAGAGATATAATCTAGGGTGACTAATGAATAAGTTACAATAAACATAGAGACAGATGGTCTCGAAAATAGGATAAATCAGTTGATGTTGTGTGCTGTCTCCTCTTTTTTAGAATGTGCTGGAAGCAGTTCCTTTGTTTTAGCTCGTTGTTGTCTTCTTGAGTAATTCTTTTTTGAAGGCCTTGCTTGTCTGATACTCTTTGTTTTTACTGATACACTTTCAACTGAACTGATACTCTTGGACCTTTATTCACCTATTTATCCTTTATCAAGATATACCTCTGTAAAATAGGCAAAAATTTCACCCAAGGATAAATTTCATAAAAGCTCCAACATCTCATCCCACCATTGAACTTCTGGCACTCTGGTTCTTTGTAATTTCCTCAATGTTTCATCAGCTTCAGTGTATTTGAAAAAATTAGGCTGATATGGAAAAAAATGTTTTATTTCATGTTCAATATAAAATAAACTCTCCAATTTTTCATAAAGACTTTTCCCTGTTGGCAATGTTCCTTCTGCTGTACGGGTTGAAGAACTGGCTTGATCATCAACCTGTTTGTTTACTTTCTTAACAAAACTTTCCAAATCCATTAATCTATCTTCTTCAGTAACCGGACTGGGCAAACCTTTATTTAACATATCATCAAATCTTTCTCTGAAGGCAAAAATTTCTTGCTGCATGTCTGAACACCTTCTTTCAATATTTTGCATAAGAGTCATTTTGGTAAAAACTCTTTTGATTTCCAAGATGGTTCCTGTTCTGTCATGAATTCCCAATTCTACAAGTTGTTGCTTATTCTGAGTATTCAAAAAATTGATAAGCCTATTGGCTTCTTCTGGCATATTCCCTAACTCTTCCCTTGCTTTCTCAATTTTTTCCAGAGCCCATCTGACTAAATCATGTTGTTCATATATTATTTGAATAGAATACCAAACGTTCTTTATTGATTGAATAATGTTATACCAAAGAATTTCTTTTAATTTATTTAAAGGTCTTTCCATTGTAAGATCCTTTTCCAATGCTTTAACTGATTTTTCTAGTTTTTTTATTTCTCTTGTCTTCTCAGCAACACTTATTTCTGATTGATCATATTTATTTTCCAGAGTAGAAAGTTGAAGCCTTAAGCTTTGGAGTTCTGTCACTTGCAATTTTAATTCATTCATTGCTTTGATTAATTCATCAGAACCTTTATCAGAAGTGTTCACCTGTGTTAGCTCTGCTTGTTGGCCTATGATTGATGTACCTGTTCCTGTGGTTGCCTGTGCTATAGTTGCTGGAATAATGGACTCTTTATCTTTTAATGCTTGCTCAAGTTCTTTTTCTGTTTCAGCAAGTCGTTCATTCATTTTTAAAATTAAGTCCATCACCTCTTCTTGTGAATTTTCCTTCATTACTACTTCAGTCTGAGGGTGCCTTGAAGCTGGTAGTTTCAATTGTTTCCTTAATGCAGCAATGTCATCATCTTTCTTTTTAATCAATGCTTCAATACCCTTGACATCCTTAGGATTATGACCCAAACTGATAATTATTTCCTCCAAAGATTTTATCCTATTATCCTTTGCTTGGGAAGAAGCTTTCTCAATCTGCAACTGGGTATTTGTATTATTCAAAGAATCTTGTAATTTATGAGCTGTCATTGCTTTGTCAGTAAGGGTGGAATATATCATTTCTCCAATCTGCTTGTGTAATTCAATTTGATCTAATGGATGAATATCTTTTGCTAGGACCTCAAAATTGGTCCTGACGTAATCAGCTGTTGTCTGTGGCTTTGGCACTTTAGATTTGAAATGGCTCATTAACATTTTCCCTTTTTGAATGTCAAAATCTGACATCAATCTCTCTTGATTTTGTGGAGCCATTTTAAGATACTGATTATACACCTGGACCCTTAGTGGATCATTCCTTGCTTTTATACTGATAAATGTCTTTTTTATGTCTCCTGCATCTTTCATTGGAGGTTTAAAAGAAGATATTTATGTACTCAACTGCCTGTGTATTGTCTTTCCTTGAATACCAGAGCATGTACCACTAACTGAACTTGTTTGCTGACTATCTTCTCTTTCTAGAATATCAATGATTTCTTCAAATGATTCAACTTCTGGAAGTGGATTCAGTTTCTTCCTTTTAACCTGAGGTTGTTTTGAAGATTCCTTGGGAGGAGTGGGACCTTCAGCCTCCCTTTTCTTGCCCTTTTCAATATTCAGTGGAGTTTGCAAGTTTGGCATTTCTCCTGGATTGGTTTGAGGAGGAACCTGTTCTTGTCCTTGAGCCTTAGATGTTTGAGGTTGTTCAGTCATTTTGAATGTTTCAGTCACTTGTATTTCAGGCTCTTTCTCTTTTCCTTTGGATTCAACTGCAATTGATGGTATGTTTTCCTGTAATTCCTGTTGAAAATTCCCTGCTGAAGAAGGACCAATGTCTGGTACCTGCACTTGCCCAAAAAATTCTAGGTCTAGCACTTTTCCAAGATCTTTCATTACATTGTCCATATTGACTTCTTCACTATCCTGTTCAATTAATGTTCCCTCCACCCATTCATCTTTATTAGCATACTGTTCAATTTCTGGAATCCTATGATGGATGTAAGGTGCTGACTTATTTTTCATTATTTTGTCACAAATGAAGCTGAATGGGTCATAAGGGGCCCAGTAGAAACTTTTTTTCAATCTGAAACGGTCTTCTAGTATTTTTTCAGCTTCTTGTCCAGCATCCCTAGAATTGCATATAAATGGACCTAATTGACCTTTGATTCGGAGTTGGGCTTTCTTCTTTGCATTACAAAAATAAATAATATCAGAGTTATTCATTTGCCTGAAGTAATCTAAAGCAAAAAGTCTCATAGGCACATACTTTGGCAATTTAAATGGACATAATTCACATCCATATATTATGACTTCTGTATAGTTTTGGTACAAATACCAATCACCAATTTTGTAATTTTTTGAAAGTTGCAGAGTTTTCTTAATTTCATTGCTGAGTCTGGGAGGAGGAACTCCTGTCAATAAGGTAGTTGCAGGCTGTATAAACAGATCAATGAATTCATTATAGGAATAAGAAGAATCTCATGAATTATGGGTGATGGCTGACCAAAATATGACAGATCTGGGATTTCCTTGGACATTGAGCTTTTGAACATGGAAAGGAAATTTTTCAGACTTGCAATATATCATGAGGTGATAGATGACAGAGGAATATTTGAAGACTTTCTCGTTTTCTAATCTCATGAACTGATCATGGATTTTGTCTGCTATATAAGATGCAAAGTCATATTTGACCGCAGGAGGCTGTCCAGGAGTGAAGATAGACAGTAATACTAGAGTTAACTCATCAACATACTCACTAGTATTAAATCCCATGATAAAAGAAATCATATTTAGAATTATCTGGCCCATTTCAGTAAAAAAGGCATTACCATAGGGAGGTGGGCCCTTGGGCTGATGTTCAGGTAACATGAAAGTCTGACAGATGCGTTTTACTTCTTCAGGGGACAACTGAGTAGATTTTTCAAGCAATCCTCCCATGGACAAGGGAGTGAGGTTTTGACCTGGTTCAAAATGGAGCATATCATTGATTGACTGAGCAGTAATAGGGAAAAGGACATTCTGGTTTGGGGATAAAACTGCTCTCTGAATTGGATCATAATTAGCATGGCAATAATGGATAATTTCAGGGAAGATATGGACTGAGGGTAAAAGGTATCTCGGGAAATTAGATTCCCATAACCCAATAACATCCAAGCCATTCAAATAATTATCTCTGCAGCGACAATGAATTCGATGGGGGCTTTCACTGAAAACTAAGTCTTTGATCTGAAAATCTTTATCCACTAATGGAAAATATTCCAATTCTCTATGAGGGGTGTTCAATGGGGCAACATTTAAAGCCACCGGGACTTCCATTTTTGGTTCTTGTGGATTCAAAAATGGAAATTCGGGGGTTTTTATGAAAATGGGGCACAATTTCAGGTTTGGAGATAGTAATTACAGTTCTGGGAACTAAAACACATCACATTGAAGCTTTTTCAGACTATATTGCAGAATTAAAACTCGAACGAGGATTTTTAACAGAGTTTCAGCAGGAAATCGGAATAAATACTTGTTTATGGGAAAATGGCACTTGTTTAATAGGTACAAGTTGACGGCAGATGGATGCTGGGAAACTGGACTCGCAGTAGTCTTCAGTGGAATACTGTTAATGGCAGTTGGCAGTAGTTTTTTGAATTTCTCAGTATGGAGAGCACAGTCGTTTTCAGCATACAGAATGATCAAAAAATGCGCGAAATTTTTTTTATTCGCAAAGTGAAAGCGGGGAATTTTTTTATTATTTTAATATATGACGTCAGGGTGTACGATGGACACATCACAGGGAAAGGGTGGTAAGTGGTTTATTTCGAACCACCTTTGGGAGCTGGTGGTAATTTGTGAATTGGGAGCGATTCTATAGATTAACTGACGCGTGGCCCCGGCACTATTCGAAAACCACTACGATTTCACGAGTTCACTTTCGGATGAGGGAGGGCCAGCGGAATGAATGCGAGCCGTGGATCTCTGATGGAGCGATCCAACGGTTGACATGACGTGAAGTTGGCGAGGGAGTTAAAAGGCGGGCCCAAAGTAATTAACGTTAATTAATCATTCCGAGAGGTGTTTGATTGGCGGGATTAGATTATTAATTAATCCGGATGATTAATTAATCTCTTTGCGTATGATGACGGGTCGGGGTAATGAATGGGTTTATTTTTCGAAGTTTGTTTTGAATAAAACTTCGGCTTTTTATTTTTTCGTTTAAAACATAAAAAACATATGCTTAAACCTTTTTTCGTATGTTTTTATTATATGGTAATAAATCGATATGATTCACTTACCATAGGGGGCGGGGATAATTATATAGATATATTTTTAGCCAAAGGGCATTGTAATGTGGGATTTTTATTTAATCACATGGGTTAAATACTTTGGCTAAAACTTATAGTAAGATGGTTTTTTGGGTTATTTATAAAAGGGAATTATGTATAATAGGATAAGGTATTTCCACTAAGGATTTAATATATAAAGTTAGAAATTGACATGAAAAAATGAGAGAAAGCGCTAAGTATAAAACACCATAATAATGTATTTAACTTATGCTTTGCGTGAAATGGATTTTTATGGATCATTGCATGTTTTTCCTAAGTAAAATGGGATTTTTCTTAGGAAAATATTTTTATGAATGAATGAGTATGATGATGAATATTTTTAAATACTAAGGTTTTCTCCAATCATTGGGCCGAGGGTCCGGTCCCTCCAAAAGTCAAGGAAATTCCTTGAGCCCCTTTAATCTTCAAATTCCTTAGCACTTAGGGGAAATTAGTAAATTGTTAGGGAAAAATTGAGATGGGAAGTTAATGATTTTGACCTTGCTGTGTTCTGAAATTCTGCCAATGTGGTGTTCTGCCTTTGCACTTGGTGATGAAAGTAAAAGATTACAAACATTTCAAACCATCATTCATCACATGTAATTCAGCAACAACATCTACCTACCCTACTTACTTGCTCTACCATTTTCTCTTCTTTATTAGGGTGCACTTAGACTGGAAAACCCTTTTCAATCGTCTTTTTCTTTTACATGGCAAACCTATCTAAGTCTACACTTATTACATCCAAGGGCTCAGATTAAACTGTTGAGCACCTTTTATTAACTCTACCTATCTACTTATCTGCCAAGATTAAACTGTTTGGTCAGATATTTATTCTCTATTCTACAACATAAAATTGAAAAATGAATGAGTCAAGTTTAAACAGTTTGACCCTTCATAAATTGTGGCAAAAGTTTGACAAGCTGCACATAATTTTGTTTATTTACAAAAAATGAAATAGTAGTGGCATTTGGACTTGCACACTTTCCTGGTATATTTTTGTTTGGGGTTCATTTCTTTCACTTTTTTGACCATTTTATTTTTTTACCCTCTGATTTATTTTAGGGTATGCCCTCTTTACATTTTTTAATTTTTTTGCTTTTCTAAGAATATGGAACACCTTTGCACAAGAAAAGGTTTGAACATATTGCATAGTTCAATAAGACAATCATGAAAAATGACACCTATTGGTATAGGATTCTAACACTGGCTCCACTTGGGGATGGCTTTTCCTGGCGAAAAGTCAAGAACAGTAGGTCAGATGCCTCAAAATGTCTTCAACTAAACCATGTAATCTTCTTTTTCTGTTGGCTTTATTGTATATATGATAGTGAAACTTCTAAAGCTTAGGGCCTTCACTTCGGGCTTCAACTCCAAGAAGTCACCATCCAATCAAAACTGATGCATTAGAAAGGATATATTATGTACAAATTAGAAAAAATCAGAACATTCTAGTAAATAGGATCAAAATAGTGCTTTAGCATTCGACCATTGACTGGTCCTTCCTCAGCTTCCGAACCATCCAAATTCTTCAAAAAGTATGTGTTATTTCCCTGTAAAGCATGAATGATGTAAGGTCCTTTCCATAAGAAATCAAATTTCCCATGTTTTCCTTTATCTTCCCTTCTAGAATCCCATCTCAGAACTTTGTCTCCTAATTGAAAATCTTCTGCTTTAGTCCTTTTGTCAAACATTTTCTTTAACTTTTCCTGCAAGACTTGGGATCGTTGATACACTTCTTCTCTGGTCTGCTGCAAGTGAATTGTCTGGTTTATTCTTCTCTGAATATCATTTGGTTCTACTTGAGCCTCCTAAAGTAACTTCATAACAGGAATTCCTAAGGATGATGGAAATCTTGCCTCAATACCATAAACTAATTCATATGGACTGGTCCCAATTGATTTCTTAGTTGTAAGTCTGTCTGCCCACAATGCATTGGTAAGTTTCTTATGCCAATTCTTTTTATTTTCTTCCAATAATTTTTTAATGATATTAATAAGGCTTTTATTGGAAGATTCTACCAGTCCATTACCCTGAGGGTAATAGGCTGTTGAATGGCCTAAAGTAATGTGATATTTATTGCAGAAACTAATCATTTTCTTAGACTTAAATGCAACAGCATTATCTGTTATAATTTTCTCTGGACAGCCAAATCTTGAAAGTATATTGGTTTCTAAAAACCCTATAATTACAGAATCATTGGCTTGTCTGCATGGGATAGCTTCAATCCATTTAGTAAAGTAATCTATGGCAGTAAGAATCCATCTGTTTTGCCCAGAAGAAGGGGGATGGATTTCTCCAATAAAATCCAGTCCCCATTGTTGAAAGGGTCTCTCGGTGGAAATTGGTTTTAATGGTAAAGGCAACAATTTTCTTTTGCCTTCAAAGATCTGACACTTATGACAAGAAGTTACAAATTTCTTAACATCTGAAAACAAGGTTGGCCAGTAAAAACCAGCCCTTAAGATTTTATCTACAATTGATTTCCAGTAGAGGTGTCCACCACAATCTCCTGCATGAAATTCATTAAGTAACTTGTCAGTTTCATCTTTCAATAAACAATTTAATAGGATTCCATCATGATTTTTCCAAAAAAGAGCACTATCTAAAATACAATACTTTAAAGATGTCATTTTTAAGAACCTTTGTTTCGTTCTGGACAACCCTGAAGGAGCTTGCAGGTTTAACAAAACATAAATGATATCAGTGTACCAGGGTGAGTCTAAAAAGGTCTGACTGATCTGTGGAGTCTCCATCTCCTGTTCGTCATCCAGTTCGTTAATGTCCAAGGCTTGGCAATTAGTTTCAGTCATGAGTTGAGCCAAACCTTGTCCTTTTATGAGTTTTGTTGGTTTTATTTCAATATCATATTCTAATATGGTAGCTATCCATTTACCTCTTTTGCCTTCAATTCCATCTTGAGTTAAGATGTCTTTAACGACAGCATTAGGTACATAAGCTATCACATGAGAATACAATATATAAACTCTGAAATCTTTAATTGCTTTCACAAGTGCGAAAGCATGTTTCTCCATGATATTATATTTCAATGATGCATCTCTAAGTGCTTTACTAAAAAAGGCTATTGGTTTTTCACATCCCTGATCATCCTTTTGTAGTAGAACAGTTGCAATTGTATGTTCAGAAGAAAATGAAAAAATTATGAAATCTCTATCGAATTTTGGACTGGTAAGAACTGGTGTTCTGGTTAAAGCCATTTTGATTTCTTCAAATGATTTCTTGGATTCTACAGTCCAGTCAATACTTGAATCCTTTTTTAACATGTTAGTTAGTAGTCTAAGTAATTCAGCTAAACTAGAAATGAATCTTCTCAAAAAATTGATCTTTCCTATGAACGCTTGAAGTTCTTTAATGTTCTTGGGATTAGGTATCTGCAATATGGCTTGTATTCTTTCAGGATAAATTCTAATGCCATCTTTAAAAATAATGTGACCTAGGAGTTTTCCTTCTTCAAGACCAAACAATGATTTTTTCGGATTTAAAGAAATACCATACTTTCTGCATTTCAAAAATACTTGTCTTAGATGATCTAAATGTTGCTGATTTGTCTTTGAAAAAACAGTTAAATCATCTAGATAAATAACCAGAAAATCATGGATTTCTTTGGCGAATGCAATATCCATTGCTCTTTGAAAGGTTTCCCCTGCTTTTTTTAGACCAAATGGCATCTTAACATATTTAAAAGTACCCCATGGTGTTGTAAATGCTTTTTTGTCTTGATCATCAGGGTGAACCAAAATCTGGTTATACCCTGAAAATCCATCCAAAAGAGAAATCCTTGAAGATCCCACTACCCTTTGTAAGATATGGTCCATTTTGGGCAGGGGATAGTTATCTTTTAGAGAAACTTTGTTTAAATTTCTCAAATCAACACACAGTCTAATCTCTCCAGTCTTTTTTCTTGTTGGTACTAAATTAGAAACCCATTCAGAGAACCTAATAGGAGCTATGATTCCTGCTTCATACATTCTTTTAATTTCTTTCTCAATTGAAGGTAGTAAAACAGGGTTGATCCTTCTAAGTTTCTGTTTGAATGGTTTCTGATCTGGTTTCAAAGGTATTGTATGTTGAATGATTGATGTATCGTATGATTTCAGATCTTCATAACTCCAGGCAAAAACATCCTGGAATTCTTTTAAAAGTTCAACATATTTAACCTTTTGATCTTCTGGCAGAGATTTAGATAGTTTAACCATCTTGGGATTTCCTTCAGTTCCCAAATTGACTTCTTCAATATCAGCTTTTAAAGGTTCCATTTTGGGTTTTAGTGGAATATCATTTGAGTCAAAAAGATCTTCCAAAGGAGTTAATCCTTTGGGTAATTGATTATCTTTCAAATTAATAATTTCAGATTCATCTTCTATAATCTCATCAAATTCCATTTGTTTCAAATCCTGCATATCTTTTTTAGTGAATTTGGTTGGGTGAAGCATGTGAATTGCAGTCTCTTTTGAAATATTGGTTTCTTGTTCATCTAGTTGATCAGATTCATTGTTTGTTGTGTCTTCATCTACACTACTGTTAGAGAACTCATTTTCTAATGTCAAAAAACTATTGATCTGATTATTATTTACAAACACTTGCCAATTCATGAGATTGTCCGGTATAGCAGGTCTATGTCTAATCTTAGCTGTGAACTGATGATTAGGTCCAAAAGGTAATTTACATGTGCTAGCGAACATTGCAAGACTGTGAGCATGCAAATTTTGTTTCCTAGGAATCTTGGCAAGTTGAGCTTGTAGAAAAGTGTTGAGAATTTCCACAACTGTTCCTCTGTATTCTCTTAACCTGGGATCCTTCGTTGAACATTCACCATTGATCTGTTGGATAATTAACTCAGAGTCTCCTATGATTGATACTCTAATTGCTCCTAACTTTTTGACATGTTTAAGCCCTAGCAAAAGAGCTTCATACTCTGCTATATTATTAGTGCATCTAAATTTTAACCTATAAGCATGGCCTTCGGCGCGATCATTTTCAAAATTATGTATCCAAATTCCAGCTCCTGCTCCTAACCTATTTACTGAACCATCAAATTCTAAATGCCACAGAATTTCATGTTCATAATCTTCATCAACTGTTTTAACATGTTTCTTAACAGGAGCTAGTTTTTTAGTTTTTCCTGGTATTTCTTGATTGTCTGGTGTTTCTTTGTTTTTAGAAATTTCTTCGATTTGAACAGTAGATTTATTTGTAGTTTATGTTTCTGGTGCTTCCAGTTCAGTAGGAAGGTCCAATTCATCATTATAAAGGATGAAAGAGTCCATATCAGAATGTACTGAATAGACAGGGAAGTTTTCAGGCTTCTCATGGCTACTGACTAAATACTTCATCAAGGTCTCTCTGTATAGTCTTTTAGGTTGACCAAATACCGAAATAGTAGCATATGACATGTCTAATTGAATAGATCCTCCAAGTTTAGCACCCCAGGATCTAGACAACAACATACCATATTTGGGAGGAATATCGGCCACTACTATCTCCATCAGAGCAGATTTCGCAGGGTATTGCACCAAAGTAACACACAGATCTTTAATCAAACCTAAAAATCTTACCTGACTTGAATCAAAAGAAAACAGATCTTTATATGGTCTGGTAATATCAAGGTTTAATCTTTCCATCACAGCTTTTGGCATCAAATTATGGGACGCTCCAGAATCAATCATAGCGTTATGAAGTATTTTGTCATGAACATTCAAACTCACATAAAATGGAGGGGTTCCTCCACTTTCTGGTTTTCCATTTACCTCATGGCCAAAAAGGAGTTTGGGTTGATCATCTAAAACATTTACTGAATCATCCATTACAGTAATTTTAATGGATCTGCTGATTTGGCTCCTATAGACATCATGTTTAGCCAATTCTGCTAATGGAACAACTATCTTTATTTTGCCTATTTCAGCCTCTAGATTGAAAGTTTTTTCTGTTTGAACTCTAGTGTTTTGAACAGTTGGGTTTTCTCTGTTTTTTGGGTCTTCAGTTTTTTTCTCTTTTTCATGGGTGGGATGATGAGTTGAAGGTGTTTCTGAATTAACTTCTGCTGGTTCTTCTACGTTTCCTGCAGGAGAAAAAGTATTAGAAAGTTGTTTATTATTTGGTTGATTATCAGACACATCTTCAATTATTGGATTTGCGGGGTTAAGACCTGTTCTAGACAGAATTTGTACAGGAGGAGTGTTAGTTTTACCTTTGTTGTTTTGTTTCACAGCTTTATGTTTGCTATTCTCTGGCACATCAATCCGTCTGCTTCTCAAACTGTATTGTTTATGAACCTCATAAATAGTTGTCTCATAACATTCTTTAAAATCAAAAGTTTCTCCTGAATGAGTTTGAAATGTTTCAAGAATGTGATTTTCTTGATCATCTTGAGATAGGAAAACTTTTGGTTCGTTTTTGTTCTCAGTTACGTTATTTATTTCAACATCCTCGGTCGGTTCTTCAGAAGTTGAACCTTCAACAAAATTTTCCTGGAATGGTGGCCTGATGTTTTGGTTAGGGACATTTTTCCCAGTATTTTGGTTTTGATTTCTTCTAAAGTTTGGGTTTCTCACAACATTTTGATTATCACCAGAAGACTTTCTTTCGATTGTCTCTACTCTATCTCCCAGTATTTCCATACCTTTAATGATTGCATCCAGCTTTCTTTCAAAAGCTGAAGGTTCTTCGTTTATAAGCATCCTTCTTTCAGCTCTAGCCCTAGCTCGTTTTTCTATGAGGTTTGCTTCCACACTGACCACTATGCTTTGCATCTCCTCTAGGGTTTGGGGAGCTCTTTCCCTAAGTGAATATCCTATGTCAGAGTCAAAACCATCAGGAAATTTAACCAGTACTGAATCCGGAGGGGGCCTAAGGTTTTGAGGAACAACGTTGTAGGCTTCGTTAAATTTGATGATATAATCTTGTACTATTTCATTAGGTCCTCTTTTCAATTTTCCAAAG
>CM076571.1:275962227-276143467 GCA_034641835.2 Pinus albicaulis
CACAAATAGGTAAGGAAAAAAATCATATGAGGCCTATGCGAATGACCATCAAATGCAGTTAAAAGAGTACGCGAGGGAACAAATTTAGGGGACCCAATAGCTTTCCAAAATGACAAAGACATGACACATGTGGAAGCTCCTTAATAAACTATGGTTCAAAAGATGATCTTCTTATAATATGTATATTTAATCGAAATATCCATATGATGAGGGAGTCTCATTTTAAAATTTTGCATATAAAATGCAATCAATAAAGAGTTTTTCTTGTTAACTTCTCAGATCGCAGCGAGAAAAAAATCCTTCGCGCAAGGCATGAATGGAGTACCTCTAAAACCGACATAACATAGGGGATATGAGCTAATTCTTCAATAATTGAATAATTCTGAGCAGCCCTAGCATCTGGATTATAATTCGATTGTTTTGAGGAGCCTTTCAGCATCCAAGGTATAGGTTCAATTGTGGGCCTTTTATATGAATAGGTTCTTGAGTATCAGAAGAAGTTTTAGCCTTAGAATATTCTAGCTCTCCATAATCATGAACTCTAGTTGAAATATCAACATGAGACTTAACCATATACACATTTGATGTAGATTCCCCTTCTTGGTTGCCCCTGGTAGGGTCTCTAGTATTAGCATTCATGCCAGCAAGTAATTAAGTTCCCTTGGGGAAAAGGGTTAGTAAGCACAACCTCAGAACTATAAGAACCTTTAAGGACTAAAAAGCACAAAGCATCTTGAATCTTGGGGAAAACATCAATAAGATGATCCAAATTGCATAAATTGCATGGAAATTTAACTTTCTTTTTAGACTCCTTTTTTCCCTCACCAATGTCTACACTAGGTTTATTCAAATTCCCCTACCCTCCCTTATATTTGTTTTTCCCATTCCCTTTCTTCTTCCCATGAGATTATCGATTTCCTTTGGGATTCGAGGAATGAACAAAATTGATTGTTAAATGTTGAGAAGGAGAAGACACTGACGACTTAGTTTTCGTTTCGGAGGCAGATTTTAATGACAACTATTGTAAATGATTTAAAAATATAGTTGTATTACTTTCAATTGATCCATAAATCATTCTATTGGGCCAGAATTTTAATCTACGAATAAATTACGCTTCCCTAGATAGGTGCTAGTCTAGAACAATAGGTGAAAGACTATACTACCGTTTCTCCTAACTCGGAACAGATACACAGAGAGGATTGGATACACAGAGAGGATTGGAGGTTTCTCCAAATGGCTCCTTTCTGTTGCTTCCACTACAGCTTAAAATTCAAGCGGTTTGTGTGCTGAATGTTTCCTGTAAGAAAGAACACTGAAACAACAGAAGATGCAATAATATAGATATCTATTCAAGCTAGTTAGCTAAATCAGTTAAGCATAAACTACATTCATCAACCAAGATCTTACAATATGGAAAATCAAAGTTAACATAGATGCATGTAGGGAAAAACAAGAAGTAATCTTTATTGATGATAGAAGGAGAGGTTACAACCTAATGATTGATTTGAAGTGACCTTCCAGCAGAGTTCCCAAGTCTCATCACAACATAAATCTCTCTAGCAGCAGCTCCACAAATCAAACTCTCAATTGAAAATTCTCCAACATTTCTCTACTCAAATTATTCCTCTTCAAACACTTAGATATGTGTTCAATTTATAGATGAATTGTAGGTTTTTTTGAAATAAATAACATTCCAAAAATAGGCAAGACATGTTTCCATTCATGTATATGTCAAATGGACACTTGGATCTGAAGCTTGACACATGTGAACCCTTCGAGAAGACACTAGCCAAGTGGAGATTCCGGAACAATGAGAATTTCACTCCCAATGTGACCAACGCACCTTTGAATGTTGGGAAGTTCTCTGCAGAGCATCCTTGAATGGGGCTACCTGCATATGCAACGCACTTAGGCCCCTTAGATCCTGCGTTGGTGAGCTATCATATGTTAAATAATAAGCTTCAAACCATGGAAACCCTTGCTTGATGAAAGTCTTGTTTGATTTTTGTTGTTTCCTGTCTTAGGGCATGTAGCAACTGAGATGATAGGGAATGATAGACCCTTGATCATCGGTCCTGGAGATGATGCCCAATTAACTAGGTCATTGGGAATGGTGCCCAAATTGACCTATAACAAGTGCTCCCTAAAGCATGAGATCAAAATAATAAGAACATTTGATTGAGATGATTTACACTTTGATGATCCTGGAAACAAAGCGGAGTGGTCACCTGCATCAATATCACATTACATTACATCATGATATATCCTCTATTGATCATAATTGCTGAGGGTAGGAATTCCCATATTCAGCACATAAAACAATCTAATAACATGTACATAATTTAGAAAGTCGTCTACATTGGAATGTTGCCTAGATGTAGACACGCCTACAGATATAGGCCCATGTTTGGATGACAATCTGTATCTAAGGTCACCATACAGATGATGTGTACAACAATCCTGAAATCACAACCCGGATGGATGAAACTAGATCCAGGGTATTCTTATCTCGTTCACTCGATCATTCAGGTACAAGTCTAGCCATGCGAATATATGATTTGTCGTTTAACATGGAAAGACATCGTTTGATTACCAGCCAATGATGTGAGCTATTAACAAATGTGAGAGAACCACCATTAATGTCAATGGCCCTCAAGATACTGTAGTACATTTCGTAAGGCGTGAATAGATGATTTGATGTCGAACGCCAAACAAAATATTTTGGTCAAAGGTCCGGAAGAGAGGATCTTGTCGATGCTGTAACAAGCCTCATGGTACTAGAATCTGATGTTTCTAAGTGAAATTCGTGGATATTGATTTGTTGTTGACAGGAATTCACCTTATTGTAAAACATGAGTTACTGATTTCGGAGACAAGGGTGTGACTTGATATAGCAATTTTCAAGGATGACGGTCATGAAAATGAAGGTTTATGAGTATTGCAGATGGATGAGTTCTTAATCACTTTGATGAATTCTCTTGAACATATCAGCAACACTGTGATGAGTTGGCAGCATTGACCCAAAACCGAAGTGAAGGTATGATGAACCAAAGGTGTTAATGAACCGTCAAGATGATTACCCAACCCAAATAGTCACGAACATGGAGTGAAAGAAGTGTCATGTTCAAGAGCGACTTGCTACCAAAAAGAAACTTTACTTGCTTTTCCCAAATTTTCCCTGGTCATTTGTCGACCAATACCTCTTTAATTTTTTGACAAGCTTGAGGAGGATAAAATTTCCTTGATCTATAATTCAACCCTTCGAGTGAATAAAGTATCGATATTTAATAATATAACGAGTCTAGCGATGAATGAAACTCGATTCTTGCCATGATTGACAAGCTCGTCGCTATTTTATGTTTTAATGAGCTTAACAACAGTGATAGCTCGGTCCTTTTTCATATTTAGAGAGTTTGAAAAAGAGGACGAAAGATAACTCCAAAAGTAATTTTTCGTAAATTTGTCTCTCAGATCCGAAAAAGTGTAAAATAATATCTGAAAGAACCTCTTTGGTCATGTTGAATCAAGGTATTCCTTTTTCGTAAATAATCCATCTCAGTCCGGAAAAGGGTTAAACTTATACTGAGTAGATATCAATTCATTTACTTTAACGAGCTCGAAATGATAAGTGCTTGGCAATATTTTCACATTATCGGAGTCTGAAAAGAGTTGAAAGAATACTCCAGGGGTTCCCTTTTCGCTATTATTGAAGCTCGAAAAAGAGATAAAAGTGCGCTTGAAATCCTTTTTCGTTTTTATCAAAGCTCGAAAAATAAGGAGAAAAAGTATTTTTTGTGGTCAAGTATTTCTTTGAAATAAATCTACATGACTAATCTGCTCCTTGGTTGTATTTCCTATTCAAAACAACATCAAATAGATTAAAAATACCTGTTTCATGATAAAAAACATAATAAAACCATAGTCATAGCAATAAATTTAACTTGCAAGTAATTAAATGACTATATAAAGCAGTTTCACTATTCATTTTTACCATTCCATAGTTACCATTTGCATTTTGGAGCTTTGAACCTGATTTTTCCCCCAAACTTTGGTCGTTGATTGCGGTCGTTTCTATGGACAGATTTCATCGCCGTTTGATCCAGGTTAGTGCCATAAACCTCCTCTTCCTTTCAGTATTCATTTCATTACCATTCCTTGTAGTTTTTTAGGGTTTTGAGGTCCCTAGGGTAAATTCTGCCCAAATTAAGGGCAACGCACCCCTAAATGTCGAAACCTGCGTTGCATAGCAGGTATAGTGAAGTGTACCTGCATGTGCAACGCACTGTCTCAGCTCAGGGAGTGCGTTGGGTGCAGTTGAAGTTTTTGGTTTTCCTGCTATGTCCAAAATTTGCCTAGTTTTTTGCAATGAATGGTATCTAATGGATCTTGTGGTTGATTTTCAGGTTTCCATCGGATAATAATGACGATTACATGGAGAGAAAGAGAACATGAAGAACAAGATATGATTGCCTTGAATGATCTGGGTACTGTAAGAGCTTTAAGAGATTGTGGGCTGCTTAAGTACTTTAAATTGTTGGGAATGAGGCAACAAATAAAACTCCTAGAGTTCCTTGTTCGAGCATGGGATGCGGCGATAGAGGCATTTCAAATAAAAAATCAAGTGTTGTCCATAACAATTGAGGATGTGTATTTTCTCACAGGTTTGTCGAGGAGAGGTTTGCCCATTTCTCTCATAGGGTCTACCGTTGGAGGAGAGACAGTGAGGGATTATATTATGTAGTATTGCTATCCGGGGTCAGAACCTAGCAAAGATGGAAAAATAATCATCTGTGATGTCAGGGATTTTCCTTTGAGGACCATCATATTCATGATCGCTAAACTAGCTGGCACCGTTACACTCCATGTAGCGAACAGATCATATATGCAGTATGCGCTAGAGTGCTTAGAGCCAATAGTCTTCAACTGGTCTGAAGCTGTTCTATCTCAGATAAAGGAACAACTGAATAAAGACAAGGGAGAAAGGAAGAAAAATTTCAGTTATGGTTCCATCCTTATCTCCTTTGCTTTGGAACGGATTCCACTAATGCAACCACAACATGTAACATTGGATAGATCTAGTCCTAGAGATCCTCGAATGTAGAGATGGGTAGAACTCATGGGTCGGCATGCAGGCCAATCGACCATTGTGTTCTCGATTTCATTCTTCGTCTGGTTCCGGCGACAGATAGTCGCGATCGATGAGTATGCATACGTAGGCGTCGATTTCCGAGGAGATCCAGATCTAGTTTTACCAGAAGGCGCTCAGTGGGGTGCAATAGGTAAGAATGATTTGACCATGTTTTTTGATTTTTATAAGGTTTATACAAATTTTTTTGTGTTTTGATTTCTTTCCAAGACTAAACTAGTTGTTTAATGTAATACAGATATTGGTTAAGTTCAACCAGTAGAGGAACCAGAGTGTGAAGCAGATGCGACAACAGAGAGGGCTGTCGGGAGAGCAGTCCTTTGGGACCTTGATATGGCTGAGACTCTTGCTGAGATCTAGCAGCACATAGAGGGGTTGAACTTCGAAATTCTGGATTTCCGAATCGAAGAGCTTCCCATGCGACTGTAGTGACACACAATTGGTGTTCCTAGCCGTTGGATGCTATTGCTCCGTAGGATTGCTAGATCTATAGCGTGCTATCATGAGCACCACTAGTTTACTTATGATTTTTGTATACATTTTGGGGTCAGATGACCAACGTGTCTTGGGCACAAATTTTGTAAAAAACCTATAACTATCTATCTATGTGTTTTAAGAGTTTTTCCTATGTTTAATGCGCAATCCAATTCAATGATGTGAATGTTTTCTTTATCTATGTCACAAATGTCTGTCTAAAACTTGATTAGCTAATGAATAAGTTAAAGTGTTCAGATTTATGGAAATGTGTTGATATTGAATGAAATCAAAATGTCTCTCCAAAAGTTGAACTCTTAGGAAAAATCTAAGAAGTGTTGGATTTCTAACAAAATAAATACTAGTAAGTTGTAGTACCACAAGTTGTGAGTCTAACCTTATGATTATGTGGTTAATACCAAATGAAATGGCATCAGAGAGAAGTTTGATCAACGAACTATACTCAACGATATTATTCGTCGATCTACCGATACAAATCCCTTGAAAACTCACTAACTCACCGTTCAGAGCGAAAATGGCCCACACTGCAGAGGATAGATTCTGCGTACTACGACTAGCACCATTAGCATATCCAACAAATGGTTCCGAATATTCATACATCTGCCATAAAATGTAAAGCGGATTACTAACATCAAGAAAAATCTAAAAAACAAATTAAGATAGTGAATGCAAATCAACGACATATAAACAATATAAAACAAAAAATTTCTACGCTCATGATTAAGCATAGTAACATTTCAAATACAACCCATTTCTAGGCTGTGCTAATGGAATTCCATGGTAATCAACTAACTCATAGGCATCCTTAGCAAGAACTCTTTTGAAAATATAGGGGCCACGCCATAATGGCTCGAATTTCCCTGTACCTATAACATCAGCTTCTTGATCATAAATAAGGACCAAGTCGCCCTCTAAGTAGATGCGAGGCTGGACATTTTTGTTGTATTGTGCCTTTATACGTCTCTTATGCGCTTCATTGGCCAATTGGGCTTCACGACGCGTTTCATATAGATGAATGAGGTTAAGGAGACACACTTCTTCTTCTGAGGTGTCAGGTAACAAGTCTATCGTGAGTTTTAACGATGATATTTCACATTGGATTGGTAAGATAGCTTCCAGACCATACACCAATTGAAAAGGAGTAAATGCAGTCGTGTTTCTCACCGAGGTTTGATACGCCCACAAAGCAAAGTACAGGATCAAGTTCCAGTTCCTTTTACAGACTCCTATCATTCGTTGAAGCGTTCATTTAAGAATTTTGTTAATACCCTCAACTTGTCCATTTGATTGTGGATAATACGGAGTAGAATTATCATGAGATAATCCTAACTTAGCTGTCAATTTAGACATCATATGGTTGCGAAAATTCTTCCCATGATTTGTAACTATAGCCTGTGGGACCCCAAACCATGCAATAATGTGGTTAAAGAAAACAAATATAGCTGTCTGTCCTGTGTTGTTGAATGTAGGCATCGCTTCGGCCCATTTGGTAAAATAGTCGACTGCGACAATAATATAACCATGCCCCCCCGGATGAAGGAGGGTTATAGGTCATGAATTCAATACCCCATTTCGTAAATGGTCTAGCAGAGACAACATGATGCATTAGCACTGGCGGTTTGCAGATTTTATGGAGATAAATCTTGCATGCATGACAACTTCTGACTGCGAGGATACAATCTCGAAAAATAGTAGGCCAAAAGAAACTGACGCGGAGTATATTCTATGCAGTAGCATAACCAGATAAATTTCCACCACATGCCCCAACATGGCAATCGTTTAACACTTTTTCAGCCTCCTCATGAGTGAGGCACCTCCTTAAAATGATATCGACACCATGACGATAAAGTGTATCGCCGATGATCAGATATCTTTGGCTTGGTATCGAATTCGTCGCTGATCAGAGCGAGAGGTATTAGGTTGAAAAGTTTGGGTTTGTAGATAAATGATGAAATCTCCATACCAGGGATCAGATGATCCGATCAGAAACAAAGACTCGTTTGGAATAGATGGTTTCGACGTAGTTGCATTACTATCAGAGGGAAGGTCACAGAGAAGCTCAGCCAAAAATAAATAATTTTTTGACTTGGATTTTATGAATTCCAAATCAAATTCCTACAAAATGACAATCCATTTTGAATATTTCCCCCCCAGCAATTGACGTGATAAGATGTAAGTCATGGGGTTGCAATCCGAAACTATTATTGTTTTTTGGAGCAGGATATAACGACGAAATCTTTGGACAACTTGAATAGCTGCCAAGGCAAGATTTTCTACGTACAAGTACTTAACTTCCATATCATTGAGATTACGACTCAAATAATAGATCGGATGTTCAATTCCATCTTCTACTTGGACCAAAACCATAGCGATGGTCATTTCAAACGTGATGGTATATATGAAATAATCATTTTGATAAGTAGGAGGATACATTAATGACGCTCGAACAAGATGGTCCTTGACAACATCAAAAGAATCTTGCGCAACTTGGTCCCAATGGAAGGGAACCCCCTTTTTCAATAATTGAGTAAATCCTTTAGCCATTTCGGCGTAGTTTGGAATGAACCTTCTCAGGAAGTTAGCCTTTCCTTGAAGTTTCTGTATCTGAAGTAAGTTTGATGGTGTAGGAAAATCAAGAATGGCCTGTACCTTTAGTGGGTCTATTCGAATTCCTTCTTTTGAGACTACGAATCCAAGCAATCGACCAAGACCAACACAAAACACACATTTGTGCGGATTGAGGCATATCTTGTAGTGTCAGCAGCATAAGAAAATGGCTCTCAAATGCATCGGGTGATCAGTCCATTTTCGTGAATGCGCTGGTAAATCATCTAAATATGGTTGAACAATGTACTTGATGTCGTTGAAAGCATAATCCATTTCTCTTTGAAAATTTTCCCCAGCGTTCTTTAACCAAACAGAAGTTTCCGATATGCGAATGTGCCCCAGGGACAGATGAATGCTGTCTTATGTTGGTCATATGGGCGGATATTGATTTTATTGTAGCCGGAAAATCCATCCATGAA
Organism: Pinus albicaulis; assembly: GCA_034641835.2. Lineage (NCBI taxonomy): Eukaryota > Viridiplantae > Streptophyta > Pinopsida > Pinales > Pinaceae > Pinus > Pinus albicaulis. The sequence goes on from CM076571.1 coordinate 275,970,895, forward strand.
CGAAAATATTTCGCATCCAACACCATCATCAATAATCTGGTCGATAAAGGGAGTAGGATAGTTGCCTTTTGGACAAGCCTGATTGACATCCCGATAATCGACGCACACTCTAATGGTTCCTTTTTTTTTTTCATAACAGAAATGATATTGGAAACCCACTCAGTTAATGTAACAGGGTAAATGAAACTAGCATGCAAAAGTTTTTCAACTTCTAATTTGATGGCAACGACTTTCTTTGGATGAACAGGATGAAGCCATTGACACACCGGTTTGACATTAAGATACATATTAATAGTGTGTTCAACTATACTAGTATCTATATCTCGAATTTCCTCATAAGACCAAGCGAATACGTCACGAAATTCATGAAAAGAGAGTGATATGAATCAAGTTCTGATGGAGAACATGATACATCGACATGAATATTTTCTACAACGCCAAGTTTAGTCGAAATATCGATAGAAATCATTTCTTTGATATTAGATAAATTTCGCTCAGATTCAATTGCATTAATCGGAAAAGAATTTGAAAAGAAAGTTTGAATGGATGGGTGATATAGTTCACTAATATTATTTTCTTCATAATCTGGAAGATGGGAATGATGATGATAATCTTCCCCTGGTTCTCCTCCTGCCATCATAGCTTCCAAAATATTTTCATCTGTCAAAAATTTTGAGGAAAATGGATCAGATGGAGAACCAAAATCTAATGAACGATCAACCTAAACACTCAGCAACGTTGATTTCGGATTTTCCATCCAATTCGAATAGATTTATTGCTATTGTAGCTCAATGGGGTTGAGCGGTAAAACATCATCCAACGTAGAAATATCAGAAACACCCGTACTCTCCCTTAAGCCAGATAGAGTGGAAGAGATCATGTAGCAGGTCTCTATGCTTGCAATTTCTGCCGACGTCGTGGGCGGCGGTAATGCAAAGGTTCCCATAAGACTGGAATCCTTTAAGAGTCTTACACCAATGTTTTGGATTTCCAGTTGGGGTAAGTGAATATATGGAACGCTTCTAGTTACCTGCGAAGCAGAGGCAAAAAAGGATAATTTATTAATGACTATGATTGTACCTTTATGAGGAAAGGAAACCATTCTAAAATATGTAGAAACAATGGCAGTCATCGCATATACCCATGGTATTCTGAGTAAAATATTATAGTCAAGGGGTCTGTCAACAACCTCAAAATCAATACTTACTGTTTTTCCCCCTAATTCAACTTGCAAGTTATTGATAATACCACAAGGTTTATATGTTCTTCCATCAAAAGCCTTCAACATCGTTGATGATTGTGATAATCGCGGCGAGCCAAGTGAATTCCAACAAGTTAGAGACATAATGCACGTAGATGCTCCCTCATCAATAATAGTGCGATGAAAAAGGTGATTGAGAAAATTTACTTGGATGGAGAATGCTAATTCTGCTGGTAATTGTGGCACATAGCCCGTATGATTAAAGATGACAAGATTAGAATTAGTTGGATCAATTCCACCAATGGCCGACAATAAAACCTGCTTCTGGGAGGGACAATTTTGTAATACCTCAAGAGCAGACATAGCTGAAGGGGATTGAGCCAAATATTCAACTATATTATAATTTTTTGCAGCTCTTGCTCGAGGATTATATGTCGATTTATGAATTACTCCCTTTGGTGGCTTAATTTTCAATTCAGGAATAACAGGAGGTGGTACTGATTCATTAGATGGATTTGCTGTCGAGGTAGTAGGTTGATCAGTGGCTGGACTACCATAGTCTTTATTCCGCGTCGACACCAAAATGTCTTGTGAAGGTTTTGTAGTGGATAGTGGATTACATCAACACTTGGGAACTAGGAGCTGGATCCGCAGTAACCAAATTTGTGTCTGGATTTGGAAATGGGTCTATCAACACAACTGTTGCATGAGAAGTGTTGATGATTTTTGAAACTTCAGCATGGTGAGGACAATCCCTAACAAAATGTTCCTTGTTACAGATTATGCATGGATAACTAGTTTTATGTGGTCCTGACGATTGATCAGATGATCGTTCCTACAGGTTAGAAGTTTTTTTTTTCTTTGATTTCCCCTTTTTCTTACCTCTCGGTTGCTTATCACTTTTTCTTTTGTCAAATGACAAGGCATTAATTTCGGAAGTAGGAGCAGGATCAAATGCAATACGGTGGTGTGTGTTTGCAATGCGTATCAAGCCGTCTCCAGCATGAGAGTCCTTTATTTGAGGAGGAACATTGAAATTATAACGTGATGCATTTGGAATTTTCTCATAGAGTGTGCCAGACTGAGTATAAATCAAGTCTAAATATTGGGCATGAGAGATAACTTGATCCTCTGTGACGATGCCACCTTTAGCCACATCCTCAGTTATAGATGATAACAGGGTCTTAATGAACCATTAAGCAAGGAGTTGATCAGGAACAAATGTCTTAACCATCATCAATGGCGACGCCACTCATGAATATGATCTGAAATGTGAGTAGAATTACTCTGTTTGAAGTTGGTCAAGAGTTCCGTTCCAATTTTGTATCTGATCGGTAAATGGGTCAAAAAGACAGTAGCTAAGGCAGTGAAATTGTCAAAAGAAGCTCTAGGTAATTCATTGTACCATTTAGCTGACGGACCTGTGAGCGTTTGTTGGAAAAGACGTAATCGAATAGAATCATCGTTTAGGGAATTTGATGAACACCATAAATGATAAGTCATAACATGAGTTGATGGATCTTCTCCAGGGTTTCCATTCAATTTAGGAATGTCGAAGGGTAATTTATGTGGTATCACCGGCCACCAAGGAGCATAATTGATAGGATCATTGGTTAACTGGTTTAAATCTGATAATTCCAAGGTTGCAACAAAAGGCAACTGTCTATTAAGGTCAAGTTGAGCATAGCCAAGATAAGATGGAATTACTTGGGCAACAGGTCTTTGAGCACCGGCATATGGAATTTTTTGCTGGTAACCGAGATAGGGATTGTTTTGCATAGCAAACGCTTGAGAGTTCTATTGACCAAAACTTGGATATGTTACTTGTTGATATGAAGTTTGAGGAATTTTCACTTGTGGTTGCCAAGGGGTCTGTCCACCAATGTTATAACCCAAATTAGTGTAAGTTGGATTCGGTTGATATGTATAACTAAGTTGCGTTTGTGAGATCCCATAAAATGGTACACCATCTTGTGAATAAATGATCCCTGATACAGGTTGTTGTAAATTAACCAAAGGATTTAGAGTCTGTTGACCCAACATTTGATGATATTGAGTCGACGAACTTGCCTGATAAGGTTGATGTACAATATTTTGATTCTGTAACTAGGGTATAGATGTATGAATAAGCGGTATTGAAGTGGGTGTAATAGGTTGAACTGGTTGATACGATTGGACAACCATTTGTGGTTGGATAGGAAGAGTGGGCTGCCATTGACAAACATTCATTTCAACATTAGTTTGAACAAAATGTGACTGAGTATTGTCGTATTGGGTGAACATAGGTTGCCCCCCAGCATAAGGAGGATAATGAGACGGAAAATATTGTTCTCTGAATGCTGGGTGTCCAGTTGATATGGTGATTAAAGGAATTGACCCGTAAGGACTGACTTGATATTTCCCTAATGATGGATGTAATGATTCAAGTCATTCAGTACTAACTATAGGACTACCAATTAAAACACCAGATGATGACATTGGTAAAGACCATGGTCTTGAAGATTGACCAGAGAAAGTTCCAAACAATGATTTGTAGCCTGTTGGGACTGAAGGGCTACCGTTCAAATATGACTCTGGTGAGGTTGTGAACATCGACGGGGTAGCGAGAGTAGGAGATGACGTAATTGGAATAGTATACCCAACCGAAGATGTTGGTTCAGGCATGGTTATATGAACAAATGTATATTCTCTGAAATCAACGGGATATTGAATGGAAATGGGATCAACAAAAGCAGATGGAAATGATTAAGGAAAAGACTGGTACAGGTAAAGGTCTCCCCCAAAATGGGTTTTACTTAAAGGTGTATCAGGTTGTGGGATTTTTTCAATCGCAGTTAAACCAGGAGGAAGAACTTCACTTTCAGGCCCAAAATATATTTCAGAGGGTTGACTGTGTGATATAGGAGTTTCAATGGATACAGATATTTGTGGAGTGACCAAGGTAGGAACAACTTCTAGTTCTTCAGGATTCAGATTTTCTGGCAAAGAAGAGATAGAATCTGGATCAATTTGTGATTGAACAACGTTGGGTCCAGGAGGTATGGTCTCAACGATTGAATGGATTGTGACCACGGGTAGCTGTGAAGACTCCGTTTCGACAACAGTAAATGAGCTGGGATGTGTGGAAACAATTTGAGCTAACTATGGTTTAAATGATGATGTTTCGCCAGAAGTACGAATTGTACTTGATTCGGCAGATCATGATCTCCTTCGCCTACCATAAATAAATTCCGGTGGTAAAGGTGGTTTCAAAGCTAATCTACGTGAATGACGGGGGGTAGGATTGTGTTCTTCCACGATTACTGATTTATTTTATCCAAAAATAAATAAACAAAAAGAGGGTAATACTAGGCAAAAGGGTTTACCAAGAAACTGTGAACTGCAGAATACCTCCTGGTGAACCAAGAAGTACAGGCAGGTAATCTCCTTGAATGTTGTGTTCGGTGTATCACAATTTCAGGGCGGACGACTCGGTTCACTATGGATGGATAGCACCTAAAATTTTTCCTCCCAAATATACCTGAAGGTACGTGGAGGCCCAAGTCTGTATTAGCGCTGTCTGATGCGAAACCACACAGTGAGAGCACCCCTTTATACTTATCGTATTGTAACACAACCCGATATACCTGAAAGTACATGGATGAGCTACGATATATTTATGTACGTGGAGTGAGGTATCACACTCGGAATGTATCGCAGACAACTTAACAACAACTGCTATTTTTTACGATGCCGGAACATGTCTCTAGCCTAGACCTTCTAAATGTTATCGTTAATGTTCCAATGCGTTGTTAAGTAAATTGAGATTTATTTTATGTTGATCTTGCTTAAAAATTTTCCTTTTAGGTTCACCACGATGATGTATATGAAATTCCTAAAATGCAAGCTAAGAATGATAAAAAAACTTTCACTTTCAGCTTTTTCAATGAAGAACCTAGCTAATAAGGTAAGAGAATGCTAGTTTTTTGGAAAGAGAGAAAATAATTTGTGAGCAAACAAATCAATGAACAAAAAAAAAATCATTGAATCACAAACTAAATGCAGATTTCCTAATTTTCCTTTTGCAAAAAACACACAATCCTACATGCAAATGCAAGTTTTTCTTTTCAATTTCCTTAATGTTATGAATGCAGAAAAGAAACTAGGTGGACTAGATCAATAATCGAAATGATTTTTACTTTCGAGAAACGAAGAATACAAACAACAATTTCTCTTTTGAAGGAAAAACAAGGATTTCAACAACAATTTCTCCTATCAAGGAAATGAAGATTTTATGACAATTTCCTATTTCAAAAGCAAACAATTATTTTTTTTCTTTTTCTTTTCTGAATAAGACTAATTCTATTAAGATAAGAAATGTATAGTACAATCAAGCTTTCATGCAAGCGAAGTAGAAAAACATAGGAGCCGTAGCTGATAGGCTATCTATGCTCCTGAAAGACAATCAAGGAATGAGCAAAAGAAAACACGGGAATACAAAAGGTGGATCTGAGAAAAGGTATCTACCCAGAGTGGGTGGTTACTACCACACGACATTTCTTTCCTTTTTTCTTGCTTACTTTGACCCAACCAGTGGAGTTTGGATGAGTCATAACAAGTTGTAGACTATTCTGCTTTGGCAGTGGAATATTCTTATCAGAGTCTGAGGACGAAGATACATGAGAACGTTTTTGAGAGATCGGCGGGGCAAAGGGGACTGCCGGACTGACCGAGGGAGCATCCAGCGAAATATCATCATTCTTCCCATTTGCTTCAATTTCCTCCTCATCCGAACTAGAGGAATCTGTATCGTCGATAGGAGGGGGAGAAACACAGGGATTCCAACTCTTGGATTTGTGTTTGCGATTCAGATTCTTCTTTTTGTCGAGGAATTGGGAACATGTACTCTGGAGGTGCCCTGTTTGATGACAATGGAGGCAATGGAAGGCTGTATTTTTGTAATCCAAGGTTTGTGTCCAGTGGAAATATCCAATCTTGAGGTTGATCTGATCTGGCAATCCTTTGCTGATATCTATTTCTGCACATATTCTGCCGTAGGTGTAGAGTCCATTTTCCTTTCTTGAGGAATCTCTAGCTAGGTAGCGTCCTAAGGTGTCTCCAATGGCTAAGAAGACCGAGATATGCCATAGATGTGCCGAAATATTTGGGAGCCTGACCCAAATTGGAAGCTTGGTGATGACAAATGTAGAAGGGTCGAAGTCTGGAAACCAAGGGGTGAGGAAAAGTCCAGCCGAACTCCAGAACCAAGGGCCTCCCGTTAAGGCCTTCTGGTAGTCTTCATTTAAGTAAAAAGCCACAATGAAGAATCCTTTTGAACATAAGTAGATATTGCTTCTTTTAGTCCAATTGGTATGGATCCATTGGTATAGATCTGCTGTGCGAGGCCATAGCCCATTAAATCTGCATATGATTGCGGATTCTGCAAAAATCTGGTAGCGATCGTCAATCTCAGGATGAGAGAAATTGATAGAAGGAATTTCCTCTAATTTATCAACCAAAAATGGCTTTGGAGCCATAGTTGGTTGAGCTGCTTTCGAAGAGGACTGAGGTTGGGGAGCGTCTTTGCGGACTGCATCTTTATAAGAGAAAGAAGGGGCAGAGGAGGTCTGCCCAATGGAACCACCTCTTAAACGAAAGGTAGCCACAATAGAAGTGTCCTTTTGAATACTGTAAAAGGAGAGGGGAAGGGGGTTCATAAGTTGCTTACCCTTAAATAGCAATCTCAGGTAAAAGGAGGGGATCCCCAGACGACGTTCGAGTTTTTGCAGAAGATTCTGCACAAGATCTGTTGCACGCACCCATTGCATCATCGTCTTGCCCGAGAATGTGACTTGGTTCTGAAATGCAAGTGCTTCTTTTGGCAGATCTAGCTGGTTCAAGAAAGAAATCTGCTTCCGGCAAATAGTGGACATATCTATGTCCAAATTCGCCAGTCTTTGAGCGTTGACCAAAGTTGGACGAGGAGCACAGACACAGTCGATGTGTATTTCCATCCTTGGTACCTTTACAGGCCCATCTGGTGGGTTTGGGAAGCAGATCCGCTACTTGCATGCAACAGAGAAGAGATTTGTGGGATCTTCAGGGTTGCTCCTATGTGCAATGTGAGCAACTGTAAAAGCGACGGCTTTAACGCTGTCTGGAACATTTTCCAGGAAAGCAGCCACCCATACGGCGACATCATCTATGTCGAGGGGAGCCCTATGCATAGGCTTGCTAACCTGTAGATTCAAGTCCGTGACCCAGTCGTTGAGTATTGCCAGCGTTGGGGTCTCTGCATGCCAATTTGACAGGTTCGAGAGGCAGATCCGCTGCTGGCTTACTGCTGAGGTGAGATCTGTGGAATCTCCAGAGTGAGTCTTTTTTGCGTTGCGAGCAGATGTGAAGGCGGTGGCTCTAAAGCTGTCTGGATCATTTGCATGGAATGTAGCCGCCTAGACGGCGGGGTCATCTCTTCCATTGACATCCCTGTGCAGAAGCTTGCAATCCTGCAGATTCAAGTTTGCGATCTGGTTCATGAGCAGAAAGCGGCCAGCCCTTTGAGAGGCCGAGCCGGCACAAACCAGCGAAGCAATGCTGCAAACCCTATTCACTTCTTTCGCCATCGCTCGCATAAATCAAGGCTATTGTGAAAGAAAACGATTCTTAATGCGACCATAAAAAGTACTTTGAAATCAACTTTTCAATGATAATGAATTTTTTTTTTTTTAAACAACATTGAACAAATTTTCAGTTAAAGGAGAAGAAGTATATAGAGTTACTGGTCAATTGAGCATCAAAATTTTTCAGAACATAGCAGCAAACAAAACTAAAGCAAACTACAAAGTCAGATTCAAGGGAATTTGGTTTTTTTCAGGAGTCAATGCAGTCTCCAAGGGGAGACAGTGCTCTGCAACGCAGGATTGGAAGGGAGACAATGCTCTGCAAAGCACTGTGCCCTGACTAAGGGTGCGTTGGGCGCAGTAAACAAAGAAAAAGCTATTGTTTGGCTCACTAACTTTACAAATTAAGCTATGAAAAAGTCTAATATTTATGTGAAACAACTACTGGGTGGATTTAGAAAGAAAATCAGAGACTAAAACACCTAGAACTAAGAGAAATGCATCCCCAACGGAGTCGCCAATTTGTTGGGCCAGAATTGTAATCTACAGATAAATTATGCTTCCCTAGATAGGTGCTAGTCTATAAAAATAGGTGAAAGACTATACTACCGTTTCTCCTAACTCAGAACAGATACACAGAGAGGATTGGAGGCTTACTTGTTTCAGTCGCTTCCAAAGGGCTCCTTTCTGTCACTTCCACTACAACTTCAAATTCAAGCGGTTTGTGAGCTGAATGCTTCCTACAAGAAAGAACACTGAAACAATAGAATATGCAATAATATAGATATATGTTCAAGCTAGTTAGCTAAATTAGTTAAGCATAAACTACATTCATCAACCAATATCTTACAATATGGAAAATCAAAGTTAACATAGATGCATGTAGGGAAAAACAAGAAGTACTCTTTATTGATGATAGAAGGAGAGGTTACAACCTAATAAATGATTTGAAGTCACCTTCCAGCAGAGTTCCCAAGTCTCATCACAGCATAAATCTCTCTAGCAGCAACTCCAAAAATCAAACTCTCAATTGAAAATTCTCCAGCATTTCTCTACTCAAATTATTCCTCTTCAAACACTTAGATCTATGTTCAATTTATAGATGAAATGTAGGTTGTTTTGCAATCAATAGCATTCCAAAAATAGGCAAGACATGTTTCCATTCATGTAGATGTCAAATGGACACTTGGATCTGAAGCTTGACTCATGTGACCCCTTCTAGAAGACACTGGTCAATTGGAGATTTCGGAACAATGATAATTTCTCTCCCAATGTGACCAACACACCTTTGAATGTCGGGAAGTGCTCTGCAGAGCAGCCTTGAATGGGGCTACTTGCATATGCAATGCACTTAGGCCCCTTAGAACCTGCGTTGGTGAGATGTCATATGTTAAATAATAAGCTTCAAACCACGGAAACCCTTGCTTGATGAAAGTCTTGTTTGATTTATGTTGTTTCCTGTCTTAGGGAATGTAGCAACTGAGATGATAGGGAATGATAGGCCCTTGATCATCAGTCCTAGAGATGATGCCCAGTTAACCAGGTCATCGGAATGGTGCCCAAATTGACCTATAACACCGTCATCATGGGGGCCTGGTTTTAGCGTCGCAAGATTTATTTTCGGTCTAGGAGCATCAGGCATAATATTATAGGGGACTCCAGACTGGGAATAAATAAGATCTAATTATTGGGCTCTAAAGATAACCTGTTCTTTAGTGCCCACACCTAGAAGTGACTCATCGTAGATATCTCTGGCTGTAATGATTTCAAAAACCATTCAAGAAGAAATTCATCAGGGATATAAGCATTGATCAATCCCTTCCTTCTGTTCCAGTCTTAAATGTGGTCAGAAATATGGGTGGCCTTGTCCTTCTCAAAATTGTCCAAAAATTCAGTTCTAACATTTATACAGACACATAGCTGAAAATGGTTGAGAAACATCATAGCCAATTCACCAAACATAGAAAACAACCCACCCTTTAATTTGATCTACCATTTCACCGCATTTATACTTAAGGTGCGTTGAAATAGTTTCAACCTAATTGAATCATCAATCAAGGAGTTTGATGAGCAGCATAAGTGGAAAGTGGTTACATGGTCTATTTGATCCTCAGTAGACTTCCCTTCAAATTTTGGTATATCATATGGAATTTTAGTAGGGATCGGAGGCCAATCTAGGTTGTAATGGATCAAATTATTATTCAATTTCGAAAGAACTAGAAAATTAAGAGTTGCTAGGAATGGTAAGCGCAAAGAGGCTACATAATTTGAAGCTCCAAGAGTGGAATTCCTAACATTCGAAAAAGAGTATCCTGGATTTTGAGAGGCACCCGGATGCCAAGAATTACTTGTAGAAGAAACTGAACTATAAGTAAAACCTTTTAGTCCAGGGGTATACGGAGGGTATCCAACCCCTACTGCAATATTACTGGTCATAGGAAAATTTCCTCTTGGCAGAAAATTATATGAAGAGGAGAGCCCTTGGTAAAGGTTCCAAGCACTAGCTAAAGGAGGAAAAACCTGTGAAGTACTAGCAGTAGGGAAGGGTATACTCCCCTACTGACCAAACAAATGAGAGATATTACCAAACCCAAAACCACTAAAAAAAGGATATACCAAACCTTGTATCCCTTGAAAAGGATTAATGTTTTGAGCATGGGCAAAGAAAGGCATTGATCCTACATTCAATGATGGATTGGAAAGAGGAACATGTCCACTTCCAAATGCAAAAAATTGTAAATATGTTGAACCACTAGCCATCGAAGTCATAGATATGGAAGAAAAAAAAGGTAAGGTTGACGAGACTGAGGGAATCCCACTAGATGGAATTCCAAAATGATAAGCACCAGTGAAAGGAGGAAAATTTTGGGTGCCCCCACTCGAACTTGGGATGGACGTAGAGCCAACAACTACCATACTAGGTGTAATAATAGAGATAAAAATAGTACCTCCTCCTATATTTGAAGGAGTATGCACACCAGATGTAATGATAGCCATACTTGTGCCACTAACATTGGAAATTAAGGATAAAGAAGGAGAGTGAAAAGGGATATCCTACCTATGAGTCGGAGTACCCACGTACAATACTACGTAAGGAATATGAGAAGGAAGAGGTTCAATAGGAGTCTTGGGGGGTTGTGAAACATCTTCAATTTTTACTTCGTCTTCTGATTGGAATAGTACTCTAGCAAGAACCTGTTGAGGCCTCGGAATTTTGTTGCCACAACATGGGGGAAAACCACCCGGTCTGGAACTCAAAGCAACTCCTTTTTCGTTTGGTGTGGTGGCTCCGATTCGGGATAGTGGGACTAGTTTCCCAATAAGGATGATTTTGGGGTGTGTTCTGGTTATATAACATGCAATGTAAATGATTCTAATATATCACATGCATCTATCTAACACTATGTATTCAACTATATTCATGGGGTGTTTCTTCCTTTATGCGATCTAAAGAGATATCTTTAATCTATTAGTAATGTAGATTATTTAACAGTTGAAAGAGATGAAAATTATGTAAAGGTGATTCTTCTAACAAAATAGTTTGATTAGAAGAATTGTGAAAAGTGTATCGCATTCATATGTGTGATTATATATTAGATAAGAAATTACAGACAAATATTAGTACAAATGTGCATTTAAAATTCATCTATAATAACGTTTCAAATATATAATGAAATAAAATGATGACTGTCAATATAGAAAGTAAAAATTAATACAAGTGAATATAAGTACCATATGTAGGAAGTTATACTCATGTAAACTAACAATAGATTTCTGATTATATTCACTTTCAAGAAATTTAAAGAGTGCAATAGTGAAACGCCAATTAAACAACTTCAAATGTCAAAAGATAACAGACTGTGTTCCATTAATTCATCAAAGCATTCACAAACTTACAAAAGTGCATTCTTCGCCAATGTTTTTGACAAATTTCTAGAGCCTTCTCTAAATGCTTGAGAGGGGTTTAAATACTAAACTAAATATGTTTAAAAATAGATTATTGCATAAAAATAGAGGAGGTTTCAAACAACTATCCTCGTAAGACAAACTTTAACTGCAATCTAGGAAAATAAAGTAACGATATAACTATGAATTCTGATATTTCATTTGGATTTGATTCCAAAGTTTAAAAATATCTAGCATAGGTTTGAGCTGAGCTGGCTGCAAAATCCTCAATCTGACCTGTCCCATGAATACCGCATTTGAGAGTGATAGCTGCGATCTTTTTGTTGAATCCGTTAAAGACTGTAGGGTTTGGTACTGATGATAAGGTTTGATTAGAAATTTCCAATAATTTTCTTGATCAAACTTATTTACCTTTTTAATCGTTTCTTCCTGCATTTCCGCCTTTTGTTTCCACTGTTTTTCCAGCTGCTTAACATCTAAGAGCACTTCAAACGTGCACTCTGATAAGTTCTGATTTCAAAATTTGTTCACGTACAGATTCAGTAATTTCCTTCGTTAACCTTGATGCTTTCGCTACTGCTTTCTCTACTTGTTTTATCTGTGCTTCCCAATCCTTAAATGAGATCTCCTTGTGGAATTTATCTACCCGGGGTAGATCAACTTCCTTGCCTGAGTCTGATGCTTGCCATTGAATGTGTTCATTGATTTTCTTCTCAATATTCTCACATTCAAGTTTCTAGATAGCTACTTGTTGGATCAGTATTTCACTTGACTCAAAATAAGAGCTAGTGATAGAAGCTTGTTGGCAAAATACTTCTTGTTGTTGCTTTAATTTAGCATTTACATCCAATGCTTCCTTTATGAATTTCTCTAGCTGTGGCTGGCTTTGTAATCTGTTTATTGTTGCTTCCAGTTGTGTTTGCTTCTCAGTGAGTTGTAGTTGATGCTGCAAATTTATACTTTCAAAATCCTTTTGAAACTGGGACATCTTCAATTCCATTTGCTCGCTAGAGTTATACTTTTCTTGTTCTAACAGTCTCTCTAAATCTTGTGTTTTATCTTCTCTATGCTTCAATAAAATTTTAACTTTAGTGGCCTTATCAACAGTGGCGGTAGCATATGCCCCTGCAAACTGTGATAGTTTGGTTAAATGTTCAGTAAGATCAACTAGAGGATCCTTCCATAAAACGTCTACAAATTCATTTGTAAGACTTGAGACTATATCATCAATTATTTCCCTTTTTCTTCTGTTGAATACAACCTTATGACTAGGACTGTAGAACACATCCAACGAAGGTATTTCCTCAACTTGTAACACTATCTGCTCTATAGGATAAGCCAGAATGATCTCTCGATCATGAGTTTCAGGAACTTGCTGTAGTGGAGTAATAGTTTCCACTAACTTCTGAGAATGTTCTGGCGTCTGAAAACTGGTAGATTGATCAGTATTAGGATTTTTTTGAGGAGTTTTTATTGCCTTAGAAAAATTATCCCATTCACTCTTCAAATCCTTTGGCTGAGATGTTTCTCACTGATCAAGTGTATCTTGACTGTGCTGAACTTCTTGAGAAGATGATTCCGTTCCATTACTTTATCCTTTATCTTGCATCTCAATCTCTTTGATTACTTGATTAATTACCTTTTCTGGGTTCTCATTTCTGTTTTCAGATTCATTTTCAAAATGAACCAAATTATGAGATTTGATGTTATGATTTCCCTGACTCATCTTCAAACATGTCTTTAACTTCATTATCCAATATTATACATGGAGTTGGTTTGTTGACATCTTCAATAGTCAATAAATCTAGAGGAATCCTTTCCGGTCTCTTGCTTCTGTATGCTTGGAAGGCTTCCAAGTCATCTTGATTGAGTTGACTGGATGCAAACTTTAGTACATCTGAAAACTTTTCAATACCTTGAAAGAAATCATAAAATCTATCTATCTCTTTCAAAAAAGGCTTCATTTTGAGCTCTGCAATGAAGTTATTAATTATATCATTGGGGTCATATGGCTGTTTTGGCATTACCATCAAATTCAACAAATTAACATTTGAAAATTCCTTGTAGGCATGACCAATATCAAAAAGTGCAAAAGTTCCGCACTGTAAAGGAAAGTTAGGCGAAATGACCTTTTGAGCATCTTTAAGCTGTTTTGAAATACCATTTATAACAAGTTGGTAGGAAATCTCTCTAGCAAGTAACTTGTCAGGAACATAATATGGCAAGATGTGAGGAGAAGCACAACTCCCGAAAACTCTGACATAAGTGAAACTTTCTTCTACAAACCATATAGCAACGGGAAAAATGTCTATACTAGACTCTTTGGAAAACCTAGGAGATTTCTCATTGAATATGATCTGGTGCATATGCAACATGACTCTATGGAAAATTTTGTAAAAATGCAAATGGAAGTCTAATTCCCAAAGGGCTCTGTGGTAAATGTGGATTGGAGTAGGGTCTTGGGCCATCCATTTCCATTCCATGGTAGGAAAACTAGAAGAAAATAAAATTGCGTCCATGACATAGGCACTCATGTAAAAAGAGGGGTATTTCTCTAGATGAAACACTTATTTTATTCCTATACACCATGATATTTTTGGCTAAATTATCAGATAGGATATTTTCCCAATTCAAAATTAAGGAATTGACGATTGCGTCAATTAATGGGACCCAATCTACAGAAAACCTAGTGGTATCAGGTTTTGCAAATAATCTACACAACAAACCGATAATATAGCAGTAAGGGGAGGGAATTTGTGCTATTGGGTATATACCAAGTTTATCTCATTTAAGATTGCCTTGGTAATTCTTCCATTATGGATTTTTTGTTCTAAAGCTTTGAAGAAAATCTTTGTCATAATTCTTCTGCGGGACGGGTAAGCGGTACATTGTCCTCAAGTCTCTGCCCTGAATGAACCGATATTCTCACCCTTTGAATCCTTAAATGTTCTATCTTCTATGTTCAAGTGGTCAGTTACCCACTTAACCATATCTGTATAGGGGAGAATCTTTGGCCTTGCTGCTACCTTATGGATGAATGAACATGCAGCGTCGAAATAGGTCGGGTCTGAAGGAACTGATGCACCTTCTATAGAAAATATTATTATTACCCTTGGATTTTCATCCTCAAAAAAATTATACATTTCCTCCCACGAAGAAATTCCACAATCCTTGTTGCAGGTGGTATCTGAGAATAGGGGAGACATCTGAGCCTTCGGTAGGTGATGCTTAGGCAATCTCTTTTCCTTTATTTCTCATTTCTATTTTCCATGCTCTGTTAAGTGGTTTCTTGATTTCAAGAAAAAAGAGAAAACATTAAAAATATAGAGAACATAGAGGTAGATAGAATTAAAACAAATTCGGGGTTCGATCATTTCAAATATGCTCGAAGGAGATATGAATCTATCAAAGCTTACTCCTATTAAATGTTGTTAATCACCGATAATATTTTAAATCAATTCTCCTACACTTCACGTGAAATGTCTATCAATCAATTTAAGATGTTAGATCTCATATTCAGTTTGATTTGACGTGAATCATTTCGCTTGATTTAGCAATTAACTATCAGTTCATCGCATATCACAACTTATAACTATTTCCATTTGTGATGTTACCAATAAATCTTGCGAAATACAATCTGCACAAATCACACATTGCAATTTTTATTCGGTAATAAACTTACTTTTAGTTATGTCCCGTGAATTGAAAAATGTGCTTTAAGAAATCAAGCCGCTGCGCTTTATCAGACTTTGGAGTTTTATGTTTATTTATTTATTAGTTCGTCGGGTCCGTTTAATCGCAATTCTTACCGAATTGTTTATAAGTTTGAATGTTTTATTAGGCGCGATGCGATTTTCATTTATAACAATGTTTAAAGTGTTTTCAATAAGAGTTTTATATCTTCGGAAATGGTTTAGCACATATTGAATCCCACAAGGTTTAGTATGTTTTAAGTTGTTTAAGCCCATAAGCTATGCAAATTGTGATGCACGCTAAGGAATGAAAGCGGAAAAGCGAAAGAAACTTTATTTACTAAAGTTTTTTGATTTAAGCTAAAAATTAAACAAAATAAATTTCCTATTTATTTTTAAAGGGTCCCCATTTAGTAAAAATAAATGGGGGTTGTTGTATAGCACAACAATTGGTGATTCACTCAGGAGAACCAACTATCTCTAACTAACTTTTTGAAATTTCTAAAAACATTTTTGAAATAAAAATAGTGGCAAGAATGAATTTCAAATAAATAATATCTCACTAAGCAACACAATATTTCTTAATTATAATTCAGAAGAATTCCTCTTTTAAAAATAAAAGTATGAGAATCTATATCAGTCTTTACTCAGTTCAAAAACATAAAGCAGGTGGCTCTTACATATTATATTAATAAGTATTTACTCTTTTATCACAGGTGGATCCTTTGATCCAATAGGAAATTTAAGCTCTTGGAAGGGTTACCTTTTACCCAACAATGATTCATTGTCCCATACACTCTTTCTTACAATTTTCAAAAATAAATTCCAACCTTCTACACTTGATCCTTTTTGAAAATTGATTTTGTTTTTTGTAGATATTTTTTATTGTATTTTTATTTACTCAAAAGCCATTGTCTTGGATTGGTAACCAAATATTGAAAATTCCATTCACTAGTTGTAATTAAACTGATCAAGCTTGCTCTTGATGAGACCCCTTGTCCTCTTGATATAATCTCAAGTCATTACCATGTTTTTGTTGGTAGTATTGGTAATGTTAGTTCAACTATTTCCCTATGAACATGGCAAAAAATATCATGATGAGACTTATTATCTTTTAAGCTTTTCTAGTATAATATTTTTGAATTTATTTCTAAAAATTGATAAGTTTTTCCGGATGGGGTGAATCATTGGTCCTTTTGAGGATTCTGGATGATAATTTTTTGAGTTTTAGGTTGCTTCTCTGTAAAAGAGTATTTACTATGTTAAATATTCTTTTCTTGACTAATAACAGAATAACCATGCTTTATAAAGATGAGAGTTCATTAGAGAATAAATAACTTCAGTGAAATTTCATCTTTCAGTAAAAATATAATTTATTTGTCTTTCGAATCTTTCGATTGCTTCCTTAACATTTCTTATTTCTATATGTGATAAATAAAAAATATCATCTAAGATGTTTATTTGAAAATCCAAATATCAATACTAAGTAACTTTTATTTTCCTATGGAAAAGAAAATGATAATAGTATATAGGAATAGAAGGGGTTACCTCCTATGAAAAGTATTTCTTTAAAATCTGCCCATTAATAGGAAAAGAATCTCTTTTGCCTGATAGATCTTGCAATAAGAATGTTGATGGACCTATTTCTTCAATTATTTGAAATGGACCTAGCCAGAGTTTTAAAAATTTAATGTGTTTACCTTTTTCCTCATGCGCTTTGTCCCATGTAATTACCAGATCACCAATTTGAAAGTTTTTTGGAGTAACATAAGTTGAATCAAATGAATCTTTTACTTCGAGCTGAAGAATTTGAAATTGTCTTACTTGTAAGGAGGAAGAAGGAGATTCATCAATAAATTGAACTAAGGAAAGAGAAGGAATAACTACATTGGTAGGAAGAACAACTTGTTTTCCATAAACAAGATTGAATGGAGAAGTGCCAAAGAGCAAAGATTAATGAATTATGCCAATTTCATTGGTTTTGATCAGAAATTTATTTGATAATTCTAATTAGGTTTTTGTTCGTGGATTCTTCTAAACCATTTCCTTGTGGATAATAATTTGCAAAATACTTAAGTTTAAAGCCTCTTTTGATTGCAAATTATATCATGGCGGTTCCTAAGAAATAAGATGCATTATCGAACACTAAAACAATAGGTAAACCAAACCTAGTTATGATAAATTGGTCATTGAAATCAATGATATTCTCAGAGTTGGCTACCCTCAATGAAAATAATTTGTAGCTGTGAGAATATATTTATGTTGTTTGGAAGAGTTAGGAACGACCCCACTGATTATATCTAATCCTGATTGTTCAAATGATTGTTCGATAATAACTGGATGTAATGGGAAGGTTGGTTTCCTTTGTATTCTAGATGCACTTTGACACACTTTGCATTTTCTTGCATATTCATGAGCATCTTTGAAAAGTGTAGGCCAATAGTAACCTACATGCAGGATTTTGTGTGCTGTTGTATTTCCTCCAAAATGTCTTCCAGATGGTCCATCATGGATTTCCTGTAGGATTTTCTCTGCTTTTGATTTTTCTAAGTATATTAATAGCACAAAACAAAAGTTTCTTCTAAAAAATACATAATTTGTTAATTCATATAGCTTGGTCTTTAATCTTAAAGCACATTATGTTTTATAACTGTGTTGGGTTGGGGCATATCCATTTTTCAAATAAAATATGAGATCAACGTATTGAGATTGAACATCGTTGAGGCTTACCTCTGATATTTGTACATTGTTACCAGAATCTTCTTCTGATGATAAATGGGATGCTACCGTTAGCATGCTATAAAAACCTCGACCTCTAAGAATTTTAGAGGGTCTAATTTATACAACATATTCTTGTAAAGCGGTAACCCAGTTAGCCCTTTTGTCTCCCAATTCTCTTTGCATTAATAATTGTCTCACTGCAGAGAATGGAACAATTATTTTGGTGTGAGTTTTAAGGAGAAATGGTCTGAAATGGTTTATAGCCTTGAAGACAACAAATTCTTTCTTCTCGACAGATGAATAATTTAATTATGCACCTTGCAAATTGGAATTGAAGAATGATATTGGTGCTTCGATTTGTTGGTCATTAAGCTATGTTAAAACAACATTGTATGATGTATCTAATGAAAAGGTATATAAACTAAAAGGATTAAGAAAATTGGGGGTAGTAAGGAATGGAGCATTGATAATGGATTGTTTGATCAAATAAAATGCTTCTCTTTCATTATGTCCACATTTAAAGAATTTTTCTTAATAATGTTTTGTAATGGTAAAAATATTTGCGAAAAGTCAGGGACAAACCTTTTTACAAAATTAATTTGTCCAAGAAATGACTGCATAGCTTTCTTGTTATGAGAGTGTTAGTCATCAGTATTTTTCACCTGTTGGTGATGACTAGTTGTAATAGCCAAGTTTTCTAGCAGCTGATCTAAAAATTTGTCAAATTTTCCAGCTGGAAAACACCCATAAACTTTTTTCCCTCTTACCTTTCAGTCTGCCCATGACGAGATGAAACCTCATTATCAAATCCTACCTAGCCTCAGCCATACTAGTTTGCCCATAAGCTCTAAAGAAATAATCCAAATCCGTGTAAAAAGTCTCCCCTAAGTTAGGAAGTGGTGCTTTAGGCATTTCTCCCTTGGCGAACTATCCTAAAGCCAAAGAATCTCCATCTGCTATAGACCAGTCATAACAGACCTTCCCATTCTGAAAATAAAGTTGGTTACAGCCCTAGGTCGCGCCACTAATACACCCTCAAGTCTCAGCAATACATGGACCATAAGTCAAACTGATTCTAGGTGTTTTTATAGTGTTTTAATGGATATTTCAAGGATAGAGGCATACCAGCATCTCAGAAGACAATATTTGGCTCCACATGAGAAGACAACTGCTTATCAATGTGATCTTGAGCCTGGGATGTAGCTAGAGAGTTTTTCATTAAGCTCTTGCAATCACAGTCAAAGCCTGAAAGAACAATGAAAGGAAAAATAACACTATCAAAGGGCTGATGATATGACATGACTAACAAACCTCCTTCATCTATAAGCAGAGGATTTGATGACTGAAGAACCTCCTTCGTTTCATAAGTAGAGGGTTGAAGACTAAGAGCGCCTCCTTCATCTATAAGCAGAGGGCCAGGGCAATGATTGATTTCAGGGTGTGACTGATTAAGAGACAAATGATAAGAGTAGCAGAAGACAGTTGAAAGCTTCTAAACATGGAAATCATGTCAAAAACAAAGGAAAAGCATGAGCGCTATAAACTATCAAAGGAGATGACTCATCTCCTATTATATATTCTTTTTCAAAGACAGTCTGATGCCAAGAAATGAACAAACCTGGCTGAGGGGTATAAATTTCTTAAAAGTTACAGAAACTCATCTCCTTGGTGAACAGGCTGAGAGATGAGTCATGACACAGGCCAAAGAATGATAATTATTTTTCAAAGGGTACTTTTTCTTCCTGTTCATGAGGGAATGTCTTTCAATAACTCAGCACAGTGGACAAGAAGGCAAATTGTATTTAGTTTTCCAAAGGAGGTATTGCAACTAAATACACCTGTTCATAAAAATGCAAGAAGTATTATGGCATGTTTTTCCAGGTTCTAGAACAACTTTCAAAAACAATGATGCATGCCACTGCTTCAAATGAAGGCCTGCTCCTATAACAGAGGTCAAATACCTTGATGGTACATTTTGAGCAGAGGGAAGGTTTTAGAAGAAGCGCCCTGCTTGATAGACAAAGGATGATAAAGCCTAGGTGAATACAACTAGCCCTCACTCACAGTCATTAGAGAAGTTCAAACATCACTTGCCAGCGAAATCAGCTTCAAAAATAGGCATGAACACCTCCAAAGCATCGGGAGCAAACACTGCTAGTTTAGGTGTCAAAAGGGTGGAGCTACCTCCTTCAAAGTGTCAAAGAAAACCTCACATAACACAAGTAATAGCAGATGAGAAATATAAATACAAGAGGTGGAAAAGGGATATTGAATTTACAGTTAATTTTATTCCCCAGAAAAAAGGCAGTGCCACTTAAAAGACACATTTACAGCCCTTCATATGGCTCAGAGCAAAATTTCCTCCCATAGTGCATATATCAAAAGGGAAAACAATTTTCTCTCCAATAAGAAACAGTGAAATTTTTTAAGTCTTAAAAAGGGTTTTTTTATTTCAAAAAGGAGGTCGGGTTTTTAAAACAAATGGTCATCACCACTCTGACATTTATCCGAATGAAAAGGTATCAGGTTATGTTTTAAAAGGATAAGCATTCAAGTTTTGTTTCAAAAGGAATTTTCAAACATCGCCTAAAAAACCCTCATCAATCAAATGTGAAAGGTACTTTGGTCTGTTCGCTTTAAAAAGGGGGTTAAGGACCGTTGCAAGCCCTTCTAAACCTCTCCATACACAAAGCAACACTCTTATTGCTGTCCACGAAACCAAAGAAGACGTTTTTGGGCTAAAACACAGAGTTTTTCGGGCTTTCTAAGCTGCGCGGCGTGCCTGTACAGGTGCGCAGCGCGTTCAGGCACAATTTTACAAAGAGAATACATTGTGGCATGGCGCGCCTGTAAGCTCCGGTCACAAAGGCCCGACAGTGACCTGACACCTTTCCATTTGTGCGGCGCCTTTCCTATCAAACGTGCCGCGCATGTTCAAGTGATCAAAACGCCTCCCAACCAATCTTAAAGTTGATCAAACTCGTCGAACAAGGCTGCCATCGTGTTTTAAGGTATTTTTTTTTTCCCCCTTGCTAAATTCAAACTGTTAGATGGTGTTTGAGGCAGTGAAAGTCTTGGTGTAAATCAAGGTAATTTAAGTGAATGTTTTGAAAGAAAGTTACAGTTGGTTGAGAGTGAAGGGTTAATTCTAGCTTCAAAGAGCCTAAAACTACCCTTAAAAATGCTAAAGCATCACACTCCTGTTCTAGTGGGGTTGTCAAGCATTAAGGAAATCCTAACTGCTGTAGCACAAAACATAAACTCTGTCAGTTGTATGCATTGGTGAAGACAGTTTAAGGAGGGTTGATGTTTTTGTTTAAAGATCCGGGCATGCAATAAGCTATGATTGCCCAGCACTGACATAGGAAAATGGTGGATTTTATTGATGTCAAAGGACTTTATAAACTTCCCTCAAGACAATATTGAAAGGTGGGGACAGTGTTTAAAGGGAGAAAAACAGTAGTTGAAAAGTAAAACAGTGGTCCTAATTTCATGAACAGTGATCATTGTATGAGTGTTTTTGTCCTTTCAAAAGTCTCGTCTCTGTTTTAAAAAAGGAAAAAACAGTGTTTCTCTTTCGTTCCATGAAGCAGAATTAGTGAGTGAAGTTATCTTTTTCAGTTTGGAGGTTTTCTGTCTAAACTATGGGTGAGGAGTAGTAAATACAAGAGCAATATCTTGATTAGAAGGGTGTTTGCCTACTACAGGGCTGTCTGTGCTGACACCAAAACACAAGGAGCATGTGACCTTACACTAACACAGAAATCACTTGACTGTGTATGCATTTTGTTTGACTATGCACTTGTCATTATAAATATTGGCTGTTTGGCATACAAAGGGAAGAAAAGACAGTGATTTGAAGGAGCAGGGACCTAATACCAAAGAAAAAATTTTGCACAACATTTGAAACCAACTTTCCTTGATCAAAACAATGATTTACAAAGAAGACAGAGTTTGTTTGGAAAAAACATTCTTGAAATCCTTTTTGAGGAAGTTTGGTTTTGCAGGGAGCATCTATAACAAGATGCCTCCTAGGCAGGATAGTAGGAGTGGATTGCATAAGAGGTATGAGCCTATTTCCACCGAAGAAGTGAATGCAAACCCATCAGTATTGTTCAATTTCCATGAGGTCGGGTGCTTAGATTTTTGTCAAAGTGTGCAAGAGGTGAAGAGTTTTTATCATTTGACACACCTTTGCGCTTTGAGGTTTCAAGATAAAAATTTCCAATTGGCAGGCCTTGACTTCAAGTTCTCCCCAAGATCCATCTCCAAAGCCACAAAAATTCCCTATATTGGCGAGAAATGGTTTAAGCAAATCCATTTGGACTCAGATGATTACAAACCCTTCCGAAAGCCTGAGCACAGAGAATCATGTCCCTCTATTTTTCCTTTCTCATATCTTTTAGCCAGCTATGCCCCTCTCATGAAGATTATCATGAAGTACTTTACTTGTGAGGGAAGATTCTTCCGAATTTATGCATATCACATTCGACTGCTCATGCATTTCACTAGAGCCAGATTGCTAAATCTTCCTTTCTTCTTACACAAGAGCATTGAGAAAATGGCCTCCACTGTCCAGAAGAAGCCTCCGTCACAGCAAATAGCCTGTCTCTTCCATCACTCTCTCATCAAAATCATCATTCTTCATCAGCTTGAAAAGAGAGAGGTCTCTTGGGATGTTTTCATCACTCATCCAGATTTCTCCACTGTCCCTCCAGTCCATACATCCCCTACATATCCTACTCATCGTCCCTCGCCTTCTTCTAGCAGAACTACTCCTAAAAGGCTCAAGTTTACTATAGAACAAACATATGAACATGATGAATGAGAAGGAAGTGACCAGAAAGAGGAGGAAGGACATGAGCAAGAGGAAGAAAGTGCTGAACAACAACATGACAGTGATGAGGGTGAACAACAACATGACAGTGATGAGGGAGAGCATCAAACTCATGATGAGGGTGAACAATAGCCTTATGATAACACACAGGAACATCACAGTGATGATGAACAGCAGCAAGCGGAGGAGGAGGAAAATGCTGAACAACAGCATGACAGTGAGGGTGAGACAGAACAGCAGCATAAAGATAATGAAGGGCAGCAACATGATATACATCAGAATTATGATGAGGGTGAAACATAGCAACAAGGTGTTGAGTCTCAAATTTGCATCTTTCCTAGACACATTTCTAGACTTTTTCCATTTACCTGGACCTCCTAAGCCATCAATATCATTGCATATTAATCATAAAAGAGCATTTAAAGTGGTTTTTAACTATGTTTTGTGTCTGTTGTTTGAATTAGATTTTTGCTCATTGAGCTGCGGAATCTTGTCACTTTCCGCAGCTCTTTGCAACTTTCCGTAGACCATTTTGTTAAAGTCTATATTGCAGGTGTCTTCAGGCAAATCGAGCCACATGGGCAAGTTGGAAATGACATGGACATGGATCGAGTCCTATTGGTTCAATCGAATTCACCTAAGAAGGCTGTGGTCAAAGATAGTCAAGCGATGGTCAACCGAAGAGTCCCACGGTGACAGAACTCTTTTTTTCACCACGTGAAGATTTGCGTGGCCGTTTCTAAATCACGGGAGACATATCAACACCTGTAAACGGCTCCATAAGCCGAATCCAACGACCACTCTCCATAGATTTAATCTTCACGGCAGCCATGATGCTAGATTTCTGGACGTGGTGGTTCACATGTCTTGTATCAACGCAAAATGTAGGAAATTAGTTATGACATTCTCTGTTATAAATAATGCGTTCTCATATGCATAATAGTTAGCTGCTGTAATGTAATTTGTTGGATAGAAAGCCCACTGTGCCGTGACATTATTTCTTTGTTATGACTGCATTTTAAATATATGAGAAGACTCTGTTCCTAAGCATAATTTGTGTTTGATAGCTGCTTACCAAGGATTGTGCAGAGGGCCCCTGCACACGCCGAGGTTTTGTGTATTATTGTATAGTTTCATGCTTCATTTCCTTACGTTCATTGTGCCATAGTCATTCACGTGTATATATTACATTTCTTATGGTATTAAAATTTTGTTTCTGTTCATAATTTTTCATGCTTTATACTGTTGTTAACTGATTGGTGTCTTTGTTCCAGATTATAGTAGGCAACCCGGGCATTTGCACATAGTTTACAATGACTAATGACATGGAATCAATCTTCTCCTTCTGCTGATTTCTTTTTCTTAATTTTTAATTCCAACATTGTTTTATTCATTTCAGTTTTGTACATTTTCTTTACTAGTTAGTTAGATATTAAATTGCTCATGTCATTATCAGTTACCTCCGAAAGCCATAGCGAGACTAATGGTGAGGGATTGAAGTATGAGTGTGTAGTTTGATATTAGTTTATTTTTCTGCAATTTAGATATTAAATTTCTCATGTCATTATCAGTTACCTCCGAAAGCCATAGCGAGACTAATGGTGAGGGATTGAAGTATGAGTGTGTAGTTTGATATTAGTTTATTTTTCTGCAAGTTAGATATTAAATTGCTCATGTCATTATCAGTTACCTCCGAAAGCCATAGCAAGACTAATGGCGAGGGATTGAAGTATGAGTGTGTAATTTGATATTAGTTTATTTTTCTGCAAATTAGATATCAGATTGCTCAAGTTGTTTATGATTACCTCCGAAAGCCATAGTGAGCCTAATGGCGAGGGGTCAGAATATGAGTTGATGTAATTTGGTTTTAGCTTTACTTTGCTTGCAATTCTTGGATTTCTTTGAGTATAGTTTCTTTTAGACAACAACAAGGGTAGTGAGTTTCATGATCAATAGTTCACTGTTTGTTTAACTAGTATAGTGGCACATTTTCATTTTCTTTTAGGAATTAATTTTGTCATTGTATGTTTCAAAATCCTTTTGAAGTTTGAAGTTTGGGAAATCATTATAAAGGACATCATTTCCTTGAACATTCATAACCATACTTGTCTTTTATAATTTCCATCTCACATTAGGAAACCAACCAAGATAAATAAAAACCCAAAAACGACAAAAAGTAAGAGATAGGTTATCTTGCACATATAGTGTGCCACACTTCGTCAGCTTACGAATCCCGGATTGACAAATTAATGTAGAAATTTAGGACACACTAAATTGACCAAACATTTTGGCGCCGTTGTCGGGGAAGTGTAACTAGGTAGCCAATTTCTTAAAAAAAAAACAATAAAAAGAAGGGAAAATTGATAACTTCTTGAAGTATGCTCTCCTCTTGCACCTAGTGTGATCTGGAGGATCAGAAAAGAGAGTTATTGGTTCAATAATTTCTTAAGTATGCTCTCTTATTGCACTTAGTGTGACCTGGAAGATCAGAAAGAGAATTATTAGCCCAACTTAAAAAATAAAAATGACATGCATAGAGCAAGAGATTCTAGGGGAAGGTTTATAGCTAGAGCCAAGAGTTCGATTTTCACAACTCCATCTTCTTCAAGGCATAGACAAGATTCACCACCATCTACCCCTAGCCTTAATATTCTTGGAATTCAAGGAGTAGCTGAATTAGAGGATTCTCCTATACCACCTACCAAATCTCATTTAGAAAAATACCCTTTCTTTACTTCTACAGGAGAGTATATTGTAATCAAAGAAGTAGAATCACCTGAAGAAGAAAAGGAAGAAACTCCCTCTCATCCTCCCTTGATAGAAGAACCAGAGGACTTTGAGGACTCTAAAGAAACTATCATGGTAGAGGAAATAATAGATGGATTCGGAGGTAGAGGTAGAGGTAGAGGAGGAGGAAACAATGGAGACAACAATGGTGGAGGTGAAGGTAATAATGGAAGAAATAGGGAAGGAGACAACTCGTTTGGATTCCCTATAGTTGATGAGGAAACTCATACAACGATGAAAAACATCTCACCATCTGTCCTCCCCAAATTTTATGGATTGCGAAGTGAGGATCCTGAAACATTTCTGTTTGAATTTGAAGTCGTGTGCCGAACCTATGACTATATGGAAGACTCTCAAAAACTCAAACTGTTTCCTTCAACATTGAAGGGAGCTGCTTTGAAATGGTTCATGGGATTAGCCACCCAATCTATTACGACTTGGAATGATATGAAACAAACATTTTTGGATAGATACTTGGACTATTGCATGCCCACCAATCACAAGGATGAGATATTCAAAATGATGCAAAAAGAAGATGAAAATTTGGAAGATTTACTTGAAAGATTTCAATACAACTTAAAAAGAGCAAAAATGAGCAAATTAGATGATGAAACTTTGAAAGCCCTTATATTAAAAGCCATCAGAGATGAATGGATAGATATTTTAAACATGATGGGGAAAGGAGACATTTCTCAACTTCCACTTCGTGACATAACAGAACTATGTGTCCATCTCTCAAGGGGAAAATCTAAAACGGGAAAAGGGCCTAGAGATCCTTCTCTTATCAGGGAAAACAAATCTGCAACTGGATCAGTAAGTAGGGCATAGATTGGAAATATGCTTGATGAATTCAAAACTGATATCTTAGGGAGCCTTAGTGAACAACTAGACACCCTTAAGATCCAAAACAAGCAGAAAGCAGAAACAGATGCTCTAGCCATCTTTTGTCCAAAATGTAGGAAGAAACATGCTTTAAGGGAATGTCCCTTGGATGCAAAAGTTGTAGAAACATGTATGATTTGCTCAGAGAATCATGAGACCAAGGATTTTCCTTCAATTCCTGGACTCAAAGTTGTCTTTCAAGAAGATCCAAATTCGGTAGAATCTCTCTGTTTTGTTGCAAGAAGACCTTGGCAGGGGCAACAAACTCAAGGGTTTAACAACCCTATGAATTTTCAACCCCCACCAAATTGGAATCCTTGGCAACAACCTTGGCCCCAACCTCAAAATTCATATCAATCATGGGTACAAGGGATGCAAAATCCTTATGGGAGATTTGCTCAATTTTATCAATATCCTCCATCTTTTCAAAATCAACAAGCTCCACAACTTCCAAACCCAAATCCAAAACTTTCATTGCCATTTCCACAACAACAA
This sequence comes from Pinus albicaulis, assembly GCA_034641835.2. Lineage (NCBI taxonomy): Eukaryota > Viridiplantae > Streptophyta > Pinopsida > Pinales > Pinaceae > Pinus > Pinus albicaulis. The sequence goes on from CM076571.1 coordinate 275,998,015, forward strand.
CCTTCTCAACAAAATCCAAATCCTCAACTCATGCTTCCATTCCAACAAAAGACAAATCAACTTCCAGCTCAGCCATTGCCAAATCCTAATAATAGAAATCCTCAGAATACTTACATGATATAAGGACAACAATTTCCTACCTATATGATTGTTCCTCTCAATGATGTACAACTCAGGTCTAGTAGAGTTTTAGAAAAAACTTCTATAGATGTCGAAGAGCAAGATACCTCTGAGGAGGACTCTCCTAAAGCCAATAAGGGTTCTGAGGAAGCATTTCTTCAAAACTCAAACATTCAAAAAGAGAAAGAAAAGTTAACACCCACAACTCCTATAGTTGAGCAACCTGCATCTTCATCCACACCTCCTTTCCCTGAAAGATTACATATTGATAAAGGGGTGGAAAAACAAATCTTGTTGCCTAACTATGATTTTCTAGATGAATTAAAGAATGTTTGTATCAAGATTCCCTTGCTACAAGCCATTCGAGAGATTCCTATTCTAGCAAAAACAATAAAGGAGTTGAGTCTCAAAAGACCGGGAAGGAAACTAAAAGACACAAGAAGAATCCACCTGGTAGGAAAAATTGCAGATATCATGATGGGAAAAATTACCATGCAGAAGTATGTAGATCCAGGAAGTCCAATTTTCAAGACACATATAAATGGGATAGAAATTCCAAACACATTGATTGACTTAGGGGCTGCTATCAACATTATGAGTAGGCAGACTATGGACCAGCTAAAACTTCCTAACCTTCTTTTTACACCTACTTTACTGCAACTTGCAGATCGATCAATTATTAAACCAGATGGTGTATTAGAAGATATTTTAGTCTCCTTAGATTCTTGGGAATATCCGGTAGATTTTATGATTTTGACTCCCAAAAGTAATCTAGGAGGGCACCCACTTATCTTAGGAAGACCTTGGCTAGCCATAGTTGATGCTTTTATTAGTTGTAGATCTGGGGACATGTACATTTCTAATGGTAATTCGACAAAGAAATTCAATTTGTATCCTCCAGCAAAAGCAATCACAGAAGTAGGAGACAATGAATGGGTTGATGATGAGGACACTATACAACTTGTCTTTACCATTTCTGAAATCAGTGAGGATAGTCAAATTCTGAACACATTAGAAAATTTTGAGACATCTTCAGAATATGACCCCACACAATTTCAGTTGGAATCTAACATAGAATATTTATCATCAAGACAAATTTCTCTTTACTCTATGGAAGAGTTCGGTAGTTCTACCATTGATATTTTTCCAGGAAAAACATTGAATATCAACAAAAATTTGGAAAAGTCACAACAAGAAGAACTAACCAAAATCTTGCAAAAACATTCTACTGCATTTGCATGGGAGTATACTGACATGAAAGGTATTGATCATAAGACTTGCATCCATCATATCTCTATTGAGGAAAACAGTAGACCAGTCAGACAACCTCAAAGAAGGATGAATCCAAACCTTAGGGAGATAGTGAAAGAAGAGCTCCAAAAACTACTAAATGTAAACTTCATTTATCCAATTTCAGATAGCTGATGGGTTTCTCCTTTGGTTATAGTACCTAAAAATAATGGTAAATGGAGGGTATGCATTGATTACAGGGAATTGAATAAAGCAAATTTGAAGGATCACTTTCCTTTGCCCTTTATCGATAAGGTATTAGATACATTAGCAGGCAAAAATTACTTTTCATTTTTGGATGGTTTTAGTGGCTATAATAAAATTCAGGTAGCACCTGAAGATCAAGATAAGACCACATTTACCTGTCCATGGGGAAATTTTTCCTATCGAGTGCTTCCTTTTGGGTTATGTAATGCACCCGCAACATTCCAAAGAGCAGTACTAGGAATTTTTTCTGATCTAATCCATGATTGTGTAGAGGTTTATATGGATGATTTTACGGTTTATGGTAATTCATTTGAAGAGGCATTAGAAAATTTGGAAAAAGTCCTTATAAGATGTAAAGAAACAAACCTTTCATTAAGCCATGAAAAATGCTTTATGATGTTTACTGAAGGTATTGTTTTGGGGCATCATATTTCAGGATATGGGATTAAGGTTGATAGATCAAAAGTTGAAGTCATCTCCAAGTTGCCTATTCCAAATTGTCAAAGAGATGTTAGAAGTTTTCTAGGATTTACTGGATACTATAGAATATTTATAGAAAACTTCACTAAAATAACAACTCCACTCGTCAAATTACTTACAAAAGACTGTGAATTCAAATGGGATCCTGATTGTCAATCAGCCTTTGAAACTTTGAAAACAAGAATATCTGAAGCACCTATCTTGAGAGGACCAAATTTGAAACTCCCTTTCCATATTTCTACAGATGCTTCAGATACAGCTCTAGGAGCTGTGTTGGGTCAAAAATATTTAGTCCCTTATGCCATTTACTATACCAGTAAAAATTTGACTCCCACTGAGTTGAACTATACTGTAACTGAAAAAGAGTTTTTAGTTGTTGTTCATGCAATCAATAAGTTTAGACATTATATAACAAGCTATGAAACTTTTATTCATACTGATCATTCTGCGATTAGATATCTAATGAACAAACCTGTTACTAATGGCAGAGTGACAAGATGGCTCCTACTTTTGCATGAATTCAATATTACTGTGTTGGATAGACCAGGAAAACAAAATACAGTAGCTGATTTCTTGTCTAGGATTCAGAATTTTAAATAAGATTCTCCTGTAGAGGATAAGTTTTCTGATGAATACTTGTTTGCAGTAACTATTAAGACTCCTTGGTATGCAGATATTGCTAACTATTTGGTTACAGGGAAACTGCCTTCACATTTGTTTCCAAGTGAAAAAAGAAAAATTATTCAGGAGATTTCAAAATATTCATGGATTTCTAACGAATTGTTTAAAACAGGGCCAGATCTTGTGATCAGAAGATGTGTCAGGGAAGATGAAATGCCTGATATTCTTAAGGCATGTCATGATGAACCATGCGGCGGACACTTTGCAGACAAAAGGACGGCCTATAAAATCCTCTCTTTAGGATATTATTGGCCTTCCCTCTTCAAAGATACAAAACAATATGTCAAAAGGTGTGACAGCTGCCAAAGAGTAGGGAAACCTACCCTTTCAAATGAAATTCCATTGCAACCACAGGTACTCATCGAACCCTTTGAGAAATGGGCTTTAGATTTCATAGGACCTATTAATCCACCATCTAAGCAAAAAAAGTATATATTGGTTTGTACTGATTATGTTACTAAATGGGTAGAAGCTAAAGCATTAGTGTCTGCTACTGAAAATTCAGTTGTTAATTTTCTTTATGAGGATATTTTTACTTGCTTTGGTGTTCCAAGAGAAATTGTGACAGATCAGGGAAGCCAATTCACATCCAACTTGGTGGAGAAGTTGATGGAAGAATACAAAATCAAGCACAGAAGATCTACTCCTTACCATCCGCAAGCAAATGGTCAAGTGGAGTCCACAAAAAAAGTTCTTGAAAGTATCATCACCAAAACTGTTCATCTACATAGAAGAGATTGGGCAGAAAGGCTTTCTGAAGCCTTGTGGGCCTACAGAACTACATGGAGAAATACAATAGGACATTCTCCCTATGAACTTGTTTATGGGAAAGAAGTCCTGCTCCCCATTGAGTTCCAAGTCAAAACCTTCAAGATGGCAGTTCAGTTGGGGATGGATCTATCAGAAGCCCAAAAGCATAGAATGGAGCAGTTGAATGAGCTAGATGAGATCAGACAAGAGGCAATTCTAAGAACTGATTTAGTTCAATATCAAAGAGCTAAATGGCATGAAAAATACATCAAAGAGAAGAAGTTTCAAGAAGGAGATTGGGCATTGCTATTTGACTCCAAGTTTAAAGATTTTAAAGGAAAATTTCAGACTCATTGGCTTGGGCCATATGAGATTGAAAAGATCTTTAGCAATGGAGCGGTAAGAATCAAGACCATTGATGAATTTCAAACTCCTCTTATTGTGAATGGCCACAGATTAAAGATCTATCATAAGCCACTCTCAAAAGAGGAATTTGTCAAAATGTTTCAAGATAATTCTGCAATAAGGCTGGTGCAGAAGAATTCTTCTTCTCCACCAGCCTAGCCTTTGTTCTCTTCAGTTTCAAGTAAAATAGATATATATATATATATATATATATATATATATTGTATAAGCCTGAAAACCAATCACCGATTGGCAGTCTTATACAGAAAATATAGGGTGAAAATCAGGAGCACCTGACACCCTATATTTTCCAAAAAAAAAGAAAAGATTTTCTCTCTCATTTCACAAGTTTTATGACAACCCACTCCATTTCATTCCACTTCATTCCACTCCACTTCATTTCATCTATTTCATTTCATTTCACCAATAAAAAATTTCTTTCATGACCATTTTCATTCAGTCAGTTATCATCCATCTATTTCCATTCACCCAAATAATTACTGTGTCAGTTTCCGCAGCTGACACCAGTTTCCGCAGCCAGAAGCAGTTTCTGCAGCCACCACTCTGTTTTTCAAAAATTTACAGTCAGATGTTAGTTCAACAATCATGAAATCAAATGCAGGTATGAAGACATATTATGAAGACATGAGGCATTCAAAAGCATCAATGAGGAGCAACTGATTGAAGACCAATGAAAAATGGCAAGAATTCCAAGGTATGAGTAAAAATTTATTTCAAATGGCATTTCAAGCACATTTTTACATATTGATAACTCCGTAGCCATCCCACGATCTCTATACGATTCCCCCACAATCCTTGCATTCATTTCTAAACGGCCTCATAATCAAGCCTCCGGTCTTCACTAGTGTTCGGCTATACGTTGATACTCCACCTGTAATTAAGGAACGTGGTTGATTTGACTACGGCTTCTCTTAGCCGCACAAAATCCGTAGCCGTTTCATAAACGTGCTTGCATCTACTCTGCAGCCACCTAATTTTAAATACTGTCGAATGCACTTTGCTTCCCCCACTGTTCTATTGACCTCACGGCTACATTTCCACTGTGCTCACATAAGCTTTCACCCCATTTTGTTCTCTGTTCTGCTTCATACCGTGTACCTATTCCCTGATATCCTCTTACAGTCACTGGCCTCCTTCATAAACTCTGATCATTTCTGCCGTCTTACCTCCGCTAAACCCTCCTTACGCAGACGAGTTCTAAAAGTATAGAAGGAAGGATGGGTGAGTTGTTGAGAACAGAACCAGAGGGACCCAAATTTATGGAAGGATACCCGCAAGTCAAAGACATACTGAAAAAGGAAAAATGGCTTCGGTTTATTCAAAAATTCAAAGGCTACCATAAGGAGGTAACAAAATCTTTTGCGAGGTCTTTCAACGGTCTGGAGGTGGAAATTGGGGACCTCAAATTTACAGTGACTGAAGCATCCATAGCAGCTGCTACAGAACTTCCTCAAGAAGGAGAATGCTGGTTCAAGAACAAGAGCATTGGCAAGGAAGCCTGGAGAGTAATCCTACGTAACCCAGGTATGGATGTCACCATTTTCAAAAAGAGAATTCATGTTCATGCTTTAAAAGAAGAGTTGGCCATTTTACTGTTAGTGATTCAAAAATTTATCACCTGTGAGGGACGTTTTGGATCAATGTATATGTATCATACCCGATTGCTGATGAACTTCCTAGACAACCAGTCCCTCAATCTGCCATACATTTTACTAAACAGTTTGAAAAATATGTCTGTAACCGTCCAGAAGCATATAGGGGATGTAGAACCACATTTGTATCACCATGGTCTCGTGAAAATCTTGATAGAAAAACAATTAAAGGAGAAAAAGGATACCTGGGAGCAGTTTCTAATTAGGAATTTCTTTGAAGAACCCCAAGAAACTCCTAAAGGAATTACATTAAAAAGAAGTAGAAGAAAGAAAACAGATGATAAAACTCAAAGCACTCCAACTAACACAGTTGAAAGAACTAGTAGAGAAGAAAGACTGTCAAAAAGGAAGAAGGAAAAGACTGATGATAAAAAGCCAATAAAATCAAAAGAGAAAAGAAGCATTGAGGCTGTGCATCAAACCCCTTCCTCAGAAGAAGACCATCAAGTATTGTCTGAGAGACTAGTTCACCTTCACGAACAGTCAGCTATGGCTAAAAAGAGGGGAAAGGAAAAAGACAGTAGTCCACAGTATGTAAGAAGAAGCAGCAGGCTTAAAGGGAAGTGGAGAAAAACACAAACAAAAGAACCTCATTTTATTGATTTGGGAGAAGTAACACCTGAACAAACTCCAGCTGACCATATTCCATCTCATTCTCAGCCAAACGTTGAACATAGTCCACCTCATTCTCAGTCAAACGTTGAAGCTAGTCCTCAAGACATTGACATGAACCCTTTTCAGCCAGATTTTGAAGTCAATTCTCCTCCACAACATTTTGGGGACAGCCCAAGGAAAACGAAACCCGAGATAGATCCAAAGCAGCAAGAAGTGTATGATTACCTAGAATCTTTAGAAAGAATAGCCATGGGTCCCAGCACTTCATCCACTCAGCCTTATACAGCACAAGAAGCTCTTGTCCAATCGTTGAAACAAGAAGTCTTTGAGTTGGAGGTTTTAAATAGACATATTAAAAATGAAAATGAAGCATTAAAGGAGAAAAACAGATTGGACAAGATCATTCATGACAACACTATGCTACATTTGGGACTATGGCAAAAAAAGAACAGGAAATTGAAGAAGAAATGCCAGAAGTTAAGTAGAGCACTGATTAATATCAAATTCAGATGCTTGATGAAGAAGCCCAGGATGTTAGCAGCACCAAGGAAGAGGAGAAGAGGACTGGATGTACTGGTAGAGGTATCAAGGCATATGAATTGAAGGAGGATGATCAAAATTTTGGTTGCACGAGGACATGCAACACCTTCACAGTGGGGGTACGTTGAGTCTCAAATCTGCATCTTTCCTATACACCTTTCTAGATTTTTTCCCATTTACCTGGACCTCATAAGCCATCAATATCATTGCATATTAATCATAAAAGAGCATTTAAAGTGGTTTTTAACTATGTTTTGTGTCTGCTGTTTGAATTAGATTTTTGCTCATTAAGCTGCGGAATCTTGTCACTTTCCGCAGCTGCTGCAACTTTCCGCAGCCATTTTGTTAAAGTCTATATTGTAGGTGCCTTTAGGAAAATCGAGCCAAATGGGCAAGTTGGAAATGACATGGACATGGATCGAGTCCTATTGGCTCAGTCGAATTCACCTAAGAAGGTTGTGGTCAAAAGTGGTCAAGCGGTGGTCAACCGAAGAGTCCCACCGTGACAGAACTCTGTTTTTCATCACGTGAAGACTTGCGTGGCCGTTTCTAAATCATGGGAGACATATCAACACCTGTAAACGGCTCCGTAAGCCGAATCCAACGACCACTCTCCATAGATTTAATCTTCACGGCAGCCATGATGCTAGATTTCTGGACATGGTGGTTCACATGTGTTGTATCAACGCAGAATGTAGGAAATTAGTTATGACATTATCTATTATAAATAATGCGTTCTCATACGCATAATAGTTAGCTGCTGTAATGTAATTTGCTGGATAGAAAGCCCACTGTGCCGTGACATTATTTCTTTGTTATGACTGCATTTTAAATATATGAGAAGACTCTGTTCATAAGCATAATTCGTGTTTGATAGCTGCTTACCGAGGATTGTGCAGAGGGCCCCTGCACACGCCGAGGTTTTGTGTATTATTGTATAGTTTCATGCTTCATTTCCTTACATTCATTGTGCCATAGTCATTCACGTGTATATATTACATTTCTTATGGTATTAACGTTTTGTTTCTGTTCATAATTTTTCATGCTTTATACTACTGTTAACTGATCAGTGTCTTTGTTCCAAATTATAGTAGGCAGCACGGGCATTTGCACATAGTTTACAATGACTAATGACATGGAATCAATCTTGTCCTTCTGCTGATTTCTTTTTCTTAATTTTTAATTCCAGCATTGTTTTATTCATTTTAGTTTTGTACATTTGCTTTACTAGTTAGTTAGATATTAAATTGCTCATGTCATTATCAGTTACCTCCGAAAGCCATAGCGAGACTAATGGTGAGGGATTGAAGTATGAGTGTGTAATTTGATATTAGTTTATTTTTCTGCAAGTTAGATATTAAATTGCTCATGTCATTATCAGTTACCTCCGAAAGCCATAGCGACACTAATGGTGAGGGATTGAAGTATGAGTGTGTAGTTTGATATTAGTTTATTTTTCTGCAAGTTAGATATTAAATTTCTCATGTCATTATCAGTTACCTCCGAAAGCCATATCGATACTAATGGTGAGGGATTGAAGTATGAGTGTGTAATTTGATATTAGTTTATTTTTCTGCAAATTAGATATCAGATTGCTCAAGTTGTTTATGATTACCTCCAAAAGCCATAGCGAGACTAATGGCGAGGGCTCAGAATATGAGTTGATGTAATTTTGTTTTACCTTTACTTTGCTTGCAATTCTTGGATTTCTTTGAGTACAGTTTCTTTTAGACAGCAACAAGGGTAGTGAGTTTCATGATCAATAGTTCACTGTTTGTTTAACTAGTATAGTGGCACATTTTCATTTTCTTTTAGGAATTAATTTTGTCATTGTATGTTTCAAAATCCTTTTGAAGTTTGAAGTTTGGGAAATCATTATAAAGGGCATCATTGCCTTGAACATTCATAACCATACTTTTCTTTTAGAATTTCCATCTCACATTAGGAAACCAACCAAGATAAATAAAAACCCAAAAACGACAAAAAGTAAGAGATAGGTTATCTTGCACATATAGTGCGCCACACTTCGTCGGCTTACGAATCCCGGATTGAAAAATTAATGTAGCAATTTAGGACACACTAAATTGACCAAACATTTTGGCGCCGTTGCCGGGGAAGTGTAACTAGGTAGCCAATTTCTTATAAAAAAAAAGGAAGGGAAAATTGATAACTTCTTGAAGTATGCTCTCCTCTTGCACCTAGTGTGATCTGGAGGATCAGAAAAGAGAATTATTGGTTCAATAATTTCTTAAGTATGCTCTCTTCTTGCACTTAGTGTGACCTGGAAGATCAGAAAGAGAATTATTAGCCCAACTTAAAAAATAAAAATGACATGCATAGAGCAAGAGATTCTAGGGGAAGGTTTATAGCTAGGGCCAAGAGTTTGATTTTCACAACTCCATCTTCTTCAAGGCATAGACATGATTCACCACCATCTACCCCTAGCCTTAGGATTCTTGGAATTCAAGGAGCAGCTGAATTAGAGGATTCTCCTATATCATCTACCAAATATCATTTAGAAGAGGACCCTTTCTTTACTTCTACAGGAGAATATATTGTAATTAAAGAAGTAGAATCACCTGAAGAAGAAAAGGAAGAGACTCCTTCTCATCCTCCCTTGATAGAAGAACCAGAGGACTTTGAGGACTCTAAAGAAACTATCATGGCAGAGGAAATAATAGATGGATTTGGAGGTAGAGGTAGAGGAGGAGGAAACAATGGAGACAACAATGGTGGAGGTGAAGGTAATAATGGAAGAAATAGGGAAGGAGACAACTTGTTTGGATTCCCTATAGTTGATGAGGAAACTCATACAACGATGAAAAAAATCTCACCATCTATCCTCCCCAACTTTTATGGATTACGAAGTGAGGATCCTGAAACATTTCTGTTTGAATTTGAAGTCGTGTGCCGAACCTATGACTATATGGAAGACTCTAAAAAACTCAAACTGTTTCCTTCAACATTGAAGGGAGCCGCTTTGAAATGGTTCATGGGATTAGCCACCCAATATATTAGGACTTGGAATGATATGAAACAAAATTTTTTGGATAGATACTTGGACTATCGCATGCCCACCAATCAAAAGGATGAGGTATTCAAAATGATGCAAAAAGAAGATGAAAATTTGGAAGAGTTACTTGAAAGATTTCAATACAACTTAAAAAGAGAAAAAATGAGCAACTTAGATGATGAAACTTTGAAAGCCCTTATATTAAAAGCCATCAGAGATGAATGGATAGATATTTTAAACATGATGGGGAAAGGAGACATTTCTCAACTTCCACTTCGTGACATAACTGAACTATGTGTCCATCTCTCAAGGGGAAAATCTAAAACGGGAAAAGGGCCTAGAGATCCTTCTCTTATCAGGGCAAACAAATCTGCAACTGGATCAGTAAGTAGGGCAGAGATTGGCAATATGCTTGATGAATTCAAAACTATATTTTACGGAGTCTTAGTGAACAACTAGACACCCTTAAAATTCAAAACAAGCAGAAAGCAGAAATTGATGCTCTTGCCATATTTTGTCCGAAATGTAGGAAGAAACATGCTTTAAGGGAATGTTCCTTGGATGCAAAAGTTGTAGAAACATGTATGATTTTCTCAGAAAATCATGAGACCAAGGATTGTCTTTCAATTCCTGGACTCAAAGCTATCTTTCAAGAAGATCCAAATTCAGTAGACTCTCTCTGTTTTGTTGCAAGAAGACCTTGGCAGGGGCAACAAACTCAAGGGTTTAACAACCCTATGAATTCTCAACCCCCACCAAATTGGAATCCTTGGCAACAACCTTGGCCCCAACCTTAAAATTCATATCAATCATGGGTACAAGGGATGCAAAATCCTTATGGGAGATTTTCTCAATTTTATCAATATCCTCCATCTTTTCAAAATCAACAAGCTCCACAACTTCCAAACCCAAATCCACAACTTTCATTGCCACTTCCACAACAACAACCTTCTCAACAAAATCCAAATCCTCCACTCATGCTTCCATTCCAACAAAAGAAAAATCAACTTCCAGCTCAGCCATTGCCAAATCCTAATAATAGAAATCCTCAGAATACTTACATGATAGAAGGACAACAATTTCCTACCTATATGATTGTTCGTCTAAATGATGTACAACTCAGGTCTAGTAGAGTTTTAGAAAAACCTTCTATAGATGTCGAAGAGAAAGATACCTCTGAGGAGGACTCTCCTAAAGCCAATAAGGGTTCTGAGGAAGCATTTCTTCAAAACTCAAACATTCAAAAAGAGAAAGAAAAGTTAACACCCACAACTCCTATAGTTGAGCAACCTGCATCTTCATCCACACCTCCTTTCCCTGAAATATTTCAAATTGATAAAGGGGTGGAAAAACAAATATTGTTGCCTAACTATGATTTTCTAGATGAATTAAAGAATGTTTGTATCAAGATTCCCTTGCTACAAGCCATTCGAGAGATTCCTATTCTAGCAAAAACAATAAAGGAGTTGAGTCTCAAAAGACCAGGAAGGAAACTAAAAGACACAAGAAGAATCCACCTGGTAGGAAAAATTGCAGATATCATGATGGGAAAAATTACCATGCAAAAATATGTAGATCTAGGAAGTCCAATTGTCAAGACACATATAAATGGGATAGAAATTCCAAACACATTGATTGACATAGGGGCTGCTATCAACATTATCAGTAGACAGACTATGGACCAGCTAAAACTTCCTAACCTTCTTTTTACACCTACTTTACTGCAACTTGCAGATCGATCAATTATTAAACTAGATGGTGTATTAGAAGATATTTCAGTCTCCTTAGATTCTTGGGAATATCCAGTAGATTTTATGATTTTGACTCCCAAGAGTAATCTAGGAGGGCACCCACTTATCTTAGGAAGACCTTGGCTAGCCACAGCTGATGCTTTCATTAGTTATAGATCTGGGGATATGTACATTCCTAATGGTAATTCGACAAAGAAATTCAATTTGTATCCTCCAGCAAAAGAAATTACAGAAATAGGAGACAATGAATGGGTCGATGATGAGGACACTATACAACCTGTCTTTACCATTTCTGAAATCAGTGAGGATAGTCAAATTCTGAACACATTAGAAAATTTTGAGACATCTTCAGAATATGAACCCACACAATTTCAGTTGGAATCTGACATAGAATATTTATCATCAAGAAAAATTTCTCTTTACTTTATGGAAGAGTTCGGTAGTTCTACTATTGAGATTTTTCCAGGAAAAACATTGAATATCAACAAAAATTTGGAAAAGTCACAACAACAAGAACTAACCAAAATCTTGCAAAAACATTCTACTGCATTTGCATGGGAGTATACTGACATGAAAGGTATTGATCCTAAGACTTGCATCCATCATATCTATATTAAGGAAAAAATTAGACCAATCAGACAACCTCAAAGAAGGATGAATCCAAACCTTAGGGAGATAGTGAAAGAAGAGCTCCAAAAACTACTCAATGTAAACGTCATTTATCCAATTTCAGATAGCCGATGGGTTTCTCCTTTGGTTATAGTACCTAAAAAGAATGGTAAATGGAGGGTATGCATTGATTACAGGGAATTGAATAAAGCAACTTTGAAGGATCACTTTCCTTTACCTTTTATCGATCAGGCATTAGACACATTAGCAGGTAAAAAGTACTTTTCATTTTTGGATGGTTTTAGTGGCTATAATCAAATTCAGGTAGCACCTGAAGATCAAGATAAGACCACATTTACTTGTCCATGGGGAACTTTTGCCTACCGAGTGCTTTCTTTTGGGTTATGTAATGCACCTGCAACATTCCAAAGAGAAGTACTAGGAATTTTTTCTAATCTAATCCATGATTGTGTAGAGGTTTATATGGATGATTTTACAGTTTATGGTAATTAATTTGAAGAGGCATTAGAAAATTTGGAAAAAGTTCTTATAAGATGTAAAGAAACAAACCTTTCATTAAGCCATGAAAAATGCTTTATGATGTTTACTGAAGGGATTGTTTTAGGACATCATATTTCAGGAGATGGGATTAAGGTTGATAGATCAAAAGTTGAAGTCATTTCCAAGTTTCCTATTCCAAATTGTCAAAGAGATGTTAGAAGTTTTCTAGGATTTACTGGTTACTATAGAAGATTTATAGAAAACTTCACTAAAATAGCATCTCCACTCTTCAAATTGCTTACAAAATACTGTGAATTCAAATGGGATCCTGATTGTCAATCAGCCTTTGAAACTTTGAAAACAAGAATATCTCAAGCACCTATCTTGAGAGGACCAAATTGGAAACTCCCTTTCCATATTTCTACAGATGCTTCAGATACAGCTCTAGGAGCTGTGTTGGGTCAAAAAGATTTAGTCCCTTATGCCATTTACTATACTAGTAAAAATTTGACTCCCACTGAGTTGAATTATACTGTAACTGAAAAAGAGTTTTTAGCTGTTGTTCATGCAATCAATAAGTTTAGACATTATACAACAGGCTATGAAAATTTTATTCATACTGATCATTCTGCGATTAGATATCTAATGAACAAACCTGTTACTAATGGCAGAGTGACAAGATGGCTCCTACTTTTGCAGGAATTCAATATTACTGTGTTGGATAGACCAGGGAAACAAAATACAGTAGCCGATTTCTTGTCTAGGATTCAGAATACTAAAGAAGATTCTCCTGTAGAGGATAAGTTTCCTGATGAATACTTGTTTGCAGTAACTATTAAGACTCCTTGGTATGCAGATATTGCTAACTATTTGGTTACAGGGAAACTGCCTTCACATTTATTTCCAAGTGAAAAAAGAAAAATTATTCAGGAGAGTTCAAAATATTCATGGATTTCTAACGAATTGTTTAAAACAGGGCCAGATCTTGTGATCAGAAGATGTGTCAGGGAAGATGAAATGCCCGATATTCTTAAGGCATGTCATGATGAACCATGCAGCGGACACTTTGCAGACAAAAGGACGGCCTATAAAATCCTCTCTTTAGGATATTATTGGCCTTCCCTCTTCAAAGATGCAAAACAATATGTCAAAATGTGTGACAGCGGCCAAAGAGTAGGGAAACCTACCCTTTCAAATGAAATGCCATTGCAAACACAGGTACTCATTGAACCCTTTGAAAAATGGGCTTTAGATTTCATTGGACCTATTAATCCACCATCTAAGCAAAAGAAGTATATATTGGTTTGTACCGATTATGTTACTAAATGGGTGGAAGCCAAAGCATTAGTGTCTGCTACTGAAAATTCAGTTGTTAATTTTCTTTATGAGGATATTTTTACTCGCTTTTGTGTTCTGAGAGAAATTGTGACAGATCAGGGAAGCCAATTCACATCCAACCTGGTGGAGAAGCTGATGGAAGAATACAAAATCAAGCACAGAAGATCTACTCCTTACCATCCGCAAGAAAATGGTCAAGTGGAGTCTACAAACAAAGTTCTCAAAAGTATCATCACCAAAATTGTTCATCTACACAGAAGAGATTGGGCAGAAAGGCTTCCTGAAGCCTTGTGGGCCTACAGAACTACATGGAGAAATACAACAAGACATTCTCCCTATGAACTTGTTTATGGGAAAGAAGTCCTACTCCCCATTGAGTTCCAAGTCAAAACCTTCAAGATAGCAGTTCAGTTGGGGATGGATCTATCAGAAGCCCAAAAGCATAGAATGGAGCAGTTGAATGAGCTAGATGAGATCAGACAAGAGGAAATTCTAAGAACTGATTTAGTTCAATATAAAAGAGCTAAATGGCATGACAAATACATCAAAGAGAAGAAGTTTCAAGAAGGAGATTGGGCATTGCTATTTGACTCCAAGTTTAAAGATTTCAAAGGAAAATTTCAGACTCATTGGCTTGGGCCATATGAGATTGACAAGATCTTTAGAAATGGAGCGGTAAGAATCAAGACCATTGATGAATTTCAAACTCCTTTTATTGTGAATGGCCACAGATTAAAGATCTATCATAAGCCACTCTCAAAAGAGGAATTTGTCAAAATGTTTCAAGATAATTCTGCAATAAGGCTGGTGTAGAAGAATTCTTCTTCTCCACCAGCCTAGCCTTTGTTCTCTTCAGTTTCAAGTAAAAAAAATATATATATATATATATATATATATATATAATATTGTATAAGCCTAAAAATCAATCACTGATTGGCAGTCTTATACAGAAAATGTAGGGTGAAAATCAGGAGCACCTGACACCCTATATTTTCCAAAAAAAAAAAAAAGATTTTGTCTCTCTCATTTCACAAGTTTTATGACAACCCACTCCATTTCATTCCACTCCACTTCATTTCATCTATTTCATTTCATTTCACCAATAAAAATTTTCTTTCATGACCATTTTCATTCAGTCAGTTATCATCCATCTATTTCCATTCACCCAAATAATTACTGTGTCAGTTTCCGCAGTTGACACCAGTTTCCGCAGCTAAAAGCAGTTTCTGCAGCCACCACTCTATTTTTCAAAAATTTACAGTCAGATGTTAGTTCAACAGTCATGAAATCAAATTCAGGTATGAAGACATATTATGAAGACATGAGGCATTCAAAAGCATCAATGAGGAGCAACTTATTGAAGACCAATGAAAAATGGCAAGAATTCCAAGGTATGAGTAAAAATTTATTTCAAATGGCATTTCAAGCACATTTTTACATAGTTATAAACCATAGCTCCATTATATGCAATGATTGCGTTGATAACTCCGTAGCCATCCCACGATCTCTATACGATTCCCCCACAATCCTTGCATTCATTTCTAAACGGCCTCATAATCAAGCCTCTGGTCTTCACTAGTGTTCGACTATACGTTGATACTCCACCTGTAATTAAGGAACGTGGTTGATTTGACTACGGCTTCTCTTAGCCGCACAAAATCTGTAGCCGTTTCATAAACGTGCTTGCATCTACTCTGCAGCCACCTAATTTTAAATACTGCCGAATGCACTTTGCTTCCCCTACTGTTCTATTGACCTCACGACTACATTTCCACCGTGCTCACATAAGCTTTCACCCCATTTTGTTCTCTTTTCCGCTTCATACCATGTACCTATTCCCTGATATCCACTTATAGTCACTGGCCTCCTTCATAAACCATGGTCATTTCTGCCGTCTTACCTCCGCTAAACCCTCCTCACGCAGACGAGTTCTAAAAGTACAGAAGGAAGGATGGGTGAGTTGTTGAGAACAGAACCAGAGGGACCCAAATTTATGAAAGGATACCCGCAAGTCAAAGACATACTGAAAAAGGAAAAATGGATTCGGTTTATTCAAAAGTTCAAAGGCTACCATAAGGAGGTAACAAAATCTTTTGCGAGGTCTTTCAATGGTCTGGAGGTGGAAATTGGGGACCTCAAATTTACAGTGACTGAGGCATCCATAGCAGCTGCTACAGAACTTCCTCAAGAAGGAGAACGCTGGTTCAAGAACAAGAGCATTGGCGAGGAAGCCTGGAGATTAATCCTACATAACCAAGGTATGGATGTCACCATTTTCAAAAAGGGAATTCATGTTCATGCTTTAAAAGAAGAGTGGGCCAGTTTACTGTTAGTGATTCAAAAATTTATTACCTGTGAGGGACGTTTTGGATCAATGTATATGTATCATACCCGATTGCTGATGAACTTCCTAGACAACCAG
Organism: Pinus albicaulis; assembly: GCA_034641835.2. Taxonomy (NCBI): domain Eukaryota; kingdom Viridiplantae; phylum Streptophyta; class Pinopsida; order Pinales; family Pinaceae; genus Pinus; species Pinus albicaulis. The sequence goes on from CM076571.1 coordinate 276,014,410, forward strand.
TCCCTCAATCTGCCATACTTTTTACTAAACAGTTTGAAAAAGATGTCTGTAACCATCTAGAAGCATATAGCGGACGTAGAACCACATTTTTATCACCATGGTCTCGTGAAAATCTTGATAGAAAAACAGTTAAAGGAGAAAAAGGATACCTGGGAGCAGTTTCTAATTAGGAATTTCTTTGAAGAACCCCAAGAAACTCTTGAAGGCAGTACATTAAAAAGAAGTAGAAGAAAGAAAACAGATGATAAAACTCAAAGCACTCCTACTAACATAGTTGAAAGAACTAGTAGAGAAGAAAGATTGTCAAAAAGGAAGAAGGAAAAGACTAAGGATAAAAAGCCAATAAAATCAAAAGAGAAAAGAAGCATTGAGGCTGTGCATCAAACCCCTTCCTCAGAAGAAGACCATCAAGTATTGTCTGAGAGACTAGTTCACCTTCACGAACAGTCAGCTATGGCCAAAAAGAGGGGAAAGGAAAAAGACAGTAGTCCACAGTATGTAAGAAGAAGCAGCAGGCTTAAAGGGAAGTGGAGAAAAACACAAACAAAAGGACCTCATTTTATTGATTTGGGAGAAGTAACACCTGAACAAACTCCGGCTGGCCATATTCCATCTCATTCTCAGCCAAACGTTGAACATAGTCCACCTCATTCTCAGTCAAACGTTGAAGCTAGTCCTCAAGACGTTGACGTGAACCCTTTTCAGCCAGATTTTGAAGTCAATTCTCCTCCACAGCATTTTGGGGAAAGCCCAAGGAAAAAAACACGCGAGATAGATCCAAAGCAGCAAGAATTGTATGATTACATAGAATCTTTAGAAAGAATAGCCACGGGTCCCAACACTTCATCCACTCAGCCTTATACAACACAAGAAGCTCTTGTCCAATCGTTGAAACAAGAAGTCTTTGAGTTGGAGGTTTTAAATAGACATATTAAAAATGAAAATGAAGCATTAAAGGAGAAAAACAGATTGGACAAGATCATTCATGACAACACTATGCTACATCTAGGACTATGGCAGAAAAAGAACAGGAAATTGAAGAAGAAATTCCAGAAGTTAAGTAGAGCACGATTAATATCAAATTCAGATGCTTGATGAAGAAGCCCAGGATGTTAGCAGCACCAAGAAAGACGATAAGAGGACTGGATGTACTGGCAGAGGTATCAAGGCGTATGAATTGAAGGAGGATGATCAAAATTTTGGTTGCATGAGGACATGCAACACCTTCACAGTGGGGGTATGTTGAGGCTCAAATCTGCATCTTTCCTATACACCTTTCTAGATTTTTTCCATTTACCTGGACCTCCTAAGCCATCAATATCATTGCATATTAATCATAAAAGAGCATTTAAAGTGGTTTTTAACTATGTTTTGTCTCTGCTGTTTGAATTATATTTTTGCTCATTAAGCTGCAAAATCTTGTCACTTTCCGCAGCTGCTGCAACTTTCCGCAACCATTTTGTTAAAGTCTATATTGCAGGTGTCTTCAGGAAAATCGAGCCACATGGGCAATTTGGAAATGACATGGACATAGATCGAGTCCTATTGGCTCAGTCGAATTCACCTAAGAAGGCTGTGGTCAAAGGTGGTCAAGCGGTGGTCAACCGAAGAGTCCCACGGTGACAGAACTCTGTTTTTCATCACGTGAAGACTTGCGTGGCCGTTTCTAAATCACGGAAGACATATCAACACCTGTAAACGGCTCCATAAGCCAAATCCAACGACCACTCTCCATAGATTTAATCTTCACGGCAACCATGATGCTAGATTTCTGGACGTGGTGGTTCACGTGTCTTGTATCAGTGCAAAATGTAGGAAATTAGTTATGACATTCTCTGTTATAAATACTGCGTTCTCATACACATAATAGTTAGCTGCTATAATGTAATTTGCTGGATAGAAATCCCACTGTGCCGTGACATTATTTCTTCGTTATGACTGCATTTTAAATATATGAGAAGACTCTGTTCATAAGCATAATTCGTGTTTGATAGCTGCTTTCCGAGGATTGTGCAGAGGGCCCCTGCACACGCCGAGGTTTTGTGTATTATCGTATAGTTTCATGCTTCATTTCCTTACGTTCATTGTGCCATAGTCATTCACGTGTATATATTACATTTCTTATGGTATTAACGTTTTGTTTATGTTCATAATTTTTCATGCTTTATACTGCTGTTAACTGATCAGTGTCTTTGTTCTAGATTATAGTAGGTAGCCCGGGCATTTGCACATAGTTTACAATGACTAATGACATGGAATCAATCTTTTCCTTCTGCTGATTTCGTTTTCTTAATTTTTAATTCCAGCATTGTTTTATTCATTTCAGTTTTGTACATTTGCTTTACTAGTTAGTTAGATATTAAATTGCTCATGTCATTATCAGTTACCTCTGAAAGCCATAGCGAGACTAATGGTGAGGGATTGAAGTATGAGTGTGTAGTTTGATATTAGTTTATTTTTCTGCAAGTTAGATATTAAATTTCTCATGTCATTATCAGTTACCTCCGAAATCCATAGCGAGACTAATGGTGAGGGATTGAAGTATGAGTGTGTAGTTTGATATTAGTTTATTTTTCTGCAAGTTAGATATTAAATTGCTCATGTCATTATCAGTTACCTCCGAAAGCCATAGCGAGAATAATGGTGAGGGATTGAAGTATGAGTGTGTAATTTGATATTAGTTTATTTTTCTGCAAATTAGATATCAAATTGCTCAAGTTGTTTATGATTACCTCCGAAAGCCATAGCGAGACTAATGGCGAGGGGTTAGAATATGAGTTGATGTAATTTGGTTTTAGCTTTACTTTGCTTGCAATTCTTGGATTTATTTGAGTACAGTTTCTTTTGTATTTAGACAGCAGCAAGGGTAATGGGTTTCATGATCAATAGTTCACTGTTTGTTTGACTAGTATAGTGGCACATTTTCATTTTCTTTTAGGAATTAATTTTGTCATTGTATGTTTTAAAACCCTTTTGAAGTTTGAAGTTTGGGAAATCATTATAAAGGACATCATTGCCTTGAACATTTATATCCATACTTGTCTTTTAGAATTTCCATCTCACATTAGGAAACCAACCAAGATAAAAACCCCCAAGATAAATAAAAACCAAAAAACGACAAAAAGTAAGAGATAGGTTATCTTGCACATATAGTGCGCCACACTTCGTCAGCTTACGAATCCCGGATTGAAAAATTAATGTAGCAATTTAGGACACACTAAATTGACCAAAAATTTTGGCGCCGTTGCCGGGGAAGTGTAACTAGGTAGCCAATTTCTTAAAAAAGAAGAAGAAGGGAAAATTGATAACTTCTTGAAGTATGCTCTCCTCTTGCACCTAGTGTGATCTGGAGGATCAGAAAAGAGAGTTATTGGTTCAATAATTTCTTAAGTATGCTCTCTTATTGCACTTAGTGTGACCTGGAAGATCAGAAAGAGAATTATTAGCCCAACTTAAAAAATAAAAATGACATGCATAGAGCAAGAGATTCTAGGGGAAGGTTTATAGCTAGGGCAAAAGCAATTACAGAAATAGGAGACAATGAATGGGTCGATGATGAGGACACTATACAACCTTTCTTTACCATTTCTGAAATCAGTGAGGATTGTCAAATTCTGAACACATTAGAAAATTTTGAGACATCTTCAGAATATGACCCAACACAATTTCAGTTGGAATCTAACATAGAATATTTATCATCAAGACAAATGTCTCTTTACTTTATGGAAGAGTTCGGTAGTTCTACTATTGAGATTTTTCCAGGAAAAACATTGAATATCAACAAAAATTTGGAAAAGTCACAACAACAAGAACTAACCAAAATCTTGCAAAAACATTCTACTGCATTTGCATGGGAGTATACTGACATGAAAGGTATTTATCCTAAGACTTGCATCCATCATATCTATATTGAGGAAAATAGTAGACCAATCAGACAACCTCAAAGAATGATGAATCCAAACCTTAGGGAGATAGTGAAAGAAGAGCTCCAAAAACTACTCAATGTAAACTTCATTTATCTAATTTCAGATAGCCGATGGGTTTCTCCTTTGGTTATAGTACCTTAAAATAATGGTAAATGGAGGGTATGCATTGATTACAGGGAATTGAATAAAGCAACTTTGAAGGATCACTTTCCTTTGCCCTTTATCGATAAGGTATTAGATACATTAGCAGGCAAAAAATACTTTTCATTTTTGGATGGTTTTAGTGGCTATAATAAAATTCAGGTAGCACCTGAAGATCAAGATAAGACCACATTTACCTCTCCATGGGGAAATTTTTCCTATCGAGTGCTTCCTTTTGGGTTACGTAATGCACCCACAACATTCCAAAGAGCAGTACTAAGAATTTTTTCTGATCTAATCCATGATTGTGTAGAGGTTTATATGGATGATTTTACAGTTTATGGTAATTCATTTGAAGAGGCATTAGAAAATTTCGAAAAAGTCCTTATAAGATGTAAAGAAACAAACCTTTCATTAAGCCATGAAAAATGTTTTATGATGTTTACTAAAGGTATTGTTTTGGGGCATCATATTTCAGGAGATGGGATTAAGGTTGATAGATCAAAAGTTGAAGTCATCTCCAAGTTTCCTTTTCCAAATTGTCAAAGAGATGTTAGAAGTTTTCTAGGATTTACTGGATACTATAGAAGATTTATAGAAAACTTCACTAAAATAGCATCTCCACTCTTCAAACTGCTTACAAAAGACCGTGAATTCAAATGGGATCCTGATTGTCAATCAGCCTTTGAAACTTTGAAAACAAGAATATCTGAAGCACCTATCTTGAGAGGACCAAATTGGAAACTCCCTTTCCATATTTCTACAGATGCTTCAGATACAGCTCTAAGAGCTGTGTTGGGTCAAAAATATTTAGTCCCTTATGCCATTTACTATACCAGTAAAAATTTGACTCCCACAGAGTTGAACTATACTGTAACTGAAAAAGAGTTTTTAGTTGTTGTTCATGCAATCAATAAGTTTAGACATTATATAACAGGGTATGAAACTTTTATTCATACTGATCATTCTGCGATTAGATATCTAATGAAAAAACCTGTTACTAATGGCAGAGTGACAAGATGGCTCCTACTTTTGCAGTAATTTAATATTACTGTATTGGATAGACCAGGAAAACAAAATACAGTAGCTGATTTCTTGTCTAGGATTCAAAATACTAAAGAAGATTCTCCTGTAGAGGATAAGTTTCCTGATGAATACTTGTTTGCAGTAACTTCTAAGACTCCTTAGTATGCAGATATTGCTAACTATTTGGTTACAGGGAAACTGCCTCCACATTTATTTCCAAGTGAAAAAAGAAAGATTATTCAGGAGAGTTCAAAATATTCATGGATTTCTAATGAATTGTTTAAAACAGGGCCAGATCTTGTGATCAGAAGATGTGTCAGGGAAGATGAAATGTCTGACACATTAGCAGGTATTAGATACATTATCGATGAGGTATTAGATACATTAGCAGGCAAAAAGTACTTTTCATTTTTGGATGGTTTTAGTGGCTATAATAAAATTCAGGTAGCACCTGAAGATCAAGATAAGACCACATTTACCTGTCCATGGGGAACTTTTGCCTATCGAGTGCTTCCTTTTGGGTTATGTAATGCACCATAACATTCAAAGAAGCCGGTACTAAGGAATTTTTTCAGATCTAATACATGATTGTGTAGAGGTGTACATGGATGATTTCACAGTTTATGGAAACTCATTTGAAGAAGCTTTAGACAACTTGGAAAAAGTTTTAAAAAGATGTCAAGAAGCAAACCTTTCACTTAGTCATGAAATTTTTTTTATGATGTTTACTGAAGGTATTGTTTTAGGACACCACATTTCAGGGGATGGGATTAGAGTTGATGAGTCTAAAGTTGAAGTCATATCTAACTTATCTATTCCAAATTTTCAAAGAGATGTTAGAAGTTTTCTAGGATTTACAAGATATTATCGGAGATTTATAGAAAAATTCACCAAAATAGCATCTCCACTCTTCAAATTTCTCACCAAAGATTGTGAATTCAAATGGACTTCTGATTGCCAGTTAGCTTTTGAAACCCTGAAAACAAGAATATAAAACTTTTCTATCTTGAGAGGACAGAATTGGAAACTCCTTTCCATATTTCTACGGATGCTTCGGATACATCTCTAGGAGCTGTGTTGGGGCAAAAAGGTTTAGTCCCTTATGCCATTTACTATACCCGGTAAAATTTGACTCCCAGGGATTGAACTATCTTATGCTTGAAAAGAGTTTTTTAATTTGTTGTTCATACGATCAGCCAGTTTAGACATTATATAACAGGCTATGAAACTTTTATTCATACTGATCATTCTGCGATTAGATATCTAATGAACAAACCTGTTACTAATGGCAGAGTGACAAGATGGCTCCTACTTTTGCAGGAATTTAATATTACTGTATTGGATAGACCAGGAAAACAAAATACAATAGCTAATTTCTTGTCTAGGATTCAGAATACTAAAGAAGATTCTCCTGTAGAGGATAAGTTTCCTAATGAATACTTGTTTGCCGTAACTACTAAGACTCCTTGGTATGAAGATATTGCTAACTATTTGGTTATAGGGAAACTGCCTCCACATTTATTTCCAAGTGAAAAAAGAAATATTATTCAGGAGAGTTCAAAATATTCATGGATTTCTAACGAATTGTTTAAAACAGGGCCAGATCTTGTGATCAGAATATGTGTCAGGGAAGATGAAATGCCTATAAAATCCTCTCTTTAGGATATTATTGGCCTTCCCTCTTCAAAGATGCAAAACAATATGTCAAAAGGTGTGACATATGCCAAAGAGTAGGAAAACCTACCCTTTCAAATGAAATGCCATTGCAACCACAGGTACTCATCGAACCCTTTGAAAAATGGGCTTTAGATTTCATAGGACCTATTAATCCACCATCTAAGCAAAAGAAGTATATATTGGTTTGTACTGATTATGTTACTAAATGGGTAGAAGCCAAGGCATTAGTGTCTGCTACTGAAAATTCAGTTGTCAATTTTCTTTATGAGGATATTTTACTCGCTTTGGTGTTCCAAGAGAAAATGTGACATATCAGGGAAGCCAATTCACATCCAACCTGGTGGAGAAGCTGATGGAAGAATACAAAATCAAGCACAAAAGATATACTCCTTAACATCCACAAGCAAATGGTCAAGTGGAGTCTACAAACAAAGTTCTCGAAAGTATCATCACCAAAAATGTTCATCTACACAGAAGATATTGGGTAGAAAGGCTTTCTAAAGCCTTGTGGGCCTACAAAACTACATGGAGAAATACAACAGGAAATTCTCCCTATGAACTTGTTTATGGGAAAGAAGTCCTGCTCCCCATTGAGTTCCAAGTCAAAACCTTCAAGATGGAAGTTCAGTTGGGGATGGATCTATCAGAAGCCCAAAAGCATAGAATGGAGCAGTTGAATGAGCTAGATGAGATCAGACAAGAGGCAATTCTAAGAACTGATTTAGTTCAATATCAAAGAGCTAAATGGCATGACAAATACATCAAAGAGAAGAAGTTTCAAGAAGAAGATTGGGCATTGCTATTTGACTCCAAGTTTAAGGATTTTAAAGGAAAATTTCAGACTCATTGGCTTGGGCCATATGAGATTGACAAGATCTTTAGCAATGGAGCGGCAAGAATCAAGACCATTGATGAATTTCAAACTCCTCTTATTGTGAATGGCCACAGATTAAATATCTATCATAAGCCACTCTCAAAAGAGGAATTTGTCAAAATGTTTCAAGATAATTCTGCAATAAGGTTGGTGCAGAAGAATTCTTCTTCTTCACTAGCCTAGCCTTTGTTCTCTCCAGTTTCAAGTAATATATATATAATATTGTATAAGCCTGAAAACCAATCACTGATTGGTAGTCTTATACAGAAAATGTAGGGTGAAAATCAGGAGCACCTGACACCCTATATTTTCCCAAAAAAAAAAAGATTTTCTCTCTCTCATTTCACAAGTCTTATGACAACCCACTCCATTTCATTCCACTTCATTCCACTCCACTTCATTTCATTTCACTTCATTTCATCTATTTCATTTCATTTCACCAATAAAAAATTTCTTTCATGACCATTTTCATTCAGTCAGTTATCATCCATCTATTTCCATTCACCCAAATAATTACTGTGTCAGTTTCCGCAGCTGACACCAATTTCCATAGCCACCACTCCGTTTTTCAAAAATTTACAGTCAGATGTTAATTCAACAGTCATGAAATCAAATGCAGGTATGAAGACATATTATGAAGACATGAGGCATTCAAAAGCATCAATGAGGAGCAACTGATTGAAGACCAATGAAAAATGGCAAGAATTCCAAGGTATGAGTAAAAATTTATTTCAAATGGCATTTCAAGCACATTTTTACATAGTTATAAACCATAGCTCCATTATATGCAATGATTGCGTTGATAACTCCATAGCCATCCCACAATCTCTATACGATTCCCCCACAATCCTTGCATTCATTTCTAAACGGCCTCATAATCAAGCCTCCGGTCTTCACTAGTGTTCGACTATACGTTGATACTCCACCTGTAATTAAGGAACGTGGTTGATTTGACTACGGCTTCTCTTAGTCGCACAAAATCTGTAGTTGTTTCATAAACGTGCTTGCATCTACTCTGCAGCCACCTAATTTTAAATACTGCCAAATGCACTTTGCTTCCCCTACTGTTCTATTGACCTCACGGCTACATTTCCACCGTGCTCACATAAGCTTTCACCCCATTTTGTTCTATGTTCCGCTTCATACCATGTACCTATTCCCTGATATCCACTTACAGTCACTGGCCTCCTTCATAAACCCTGATCATTTCTGTCGTCTTACCTCCGCTAAACCCTCCTCACGCAGAAGATTTCTAAAAGTACAGAAGGAAGGATGGGTCAGTTGTTGAGAACAGAACCAGAGGGACCCAAATTTATGGAAGGATACCCGTAAGTCAAAGACATACTGAAAAAGGCAAAATGGCTTCGGTTTATTCAAAAGTTCAAAGGCTACCATAAGGAGGTAACAAAAGCTTTTGCGAGGTCTTTCAACGGTCTGGAGGTGGAAATTGGGGACCTCAAATTTACAGTGACTGAGGCATCCATAGCAGCTGCTACAGAACTTCCTCAAGAAGGAGAACGTTGGTTCAAGAACAAGAGCATTGGCGAGGAAGCCTGGAGAGTAATCCTATGTAACCCAGGTATGGATGTCACCATTTTCAAAAAGGGAATTCTTGTTCATGCTTTAAAAGAAGAGTGGGCCAGTTTACTGTTAGTGATTCAAAAATTTATCACCTGTGAGGGACGTTTTGGATCAATGTATATGTATCATACCCGATTGCTGATGAACTTCCTAGACAACCAGTCCCTCAATCTGCCATACTTTTTACTAAAAATTTTGAAAAAGATGTATGTAACCGTCCAGAAGCATCTAGGGGACATAGAACCACATTTGTATCACCATGGTCTCGTGAAAATCTTGTTAGAAAAACAATTAAAGGAAAAAAAGGATACCTGAGAGCAGTTTCTAATTAGGAATTTCTTTGAAGAACCCCAAGAAAATCCTAAAGGAAGTACATTAAAAAGAAGTAGAAGAAAGAAAACAGATGATAAAACTCAAAGCACTCCTACTAACATAGTTGAAAGAACTAGTAGAGAAGAAAGACTGTCAAAAAGGAAGAAGGAAAAGATTGAGGATAAAAAGCCAATAAAACCAAAAGAGAAAAGAAGCATTGAGGCTGTGCATCAAACCCCTTCCTCAGAAGAAGACCATCAAGTATTGTCTGAGAGACTAGTTCACCTTCAGGAACAGTCAGCTATGGCCAAAAAGAGGGGAAAAGAAAAACAAAAGGAAAAAGACAGTAGTCCACAGTATGTAAGAAGAAGCAGCAGGCTTAAAGGGAAGTGGAGAAAAACACAAACAAAAGGACCTCATTTTATTTATTTGGGAGAAGTAACACCTGAACAAACTCTAGCTGGCCATAGTCGATCTCATTCTCAGCCAAACGTTGAACATAGTCCACCTCATTCTTAGTCAAACGTTGAAGCTAGTCCTCAAGACGTTGACGTGAACCCTTTTCAGCCAGATTTTGAAGTCAATTCTCCTCCACAACATTTTGGGGACAACCCAAGGAAAACGACACCCGAGATAGATCCAAAGCAGCAAGAAGTGTATGATTACATAGAATCTTTAGAAAGAATAGCCACGGGTCCCAGCACTTCATCCACTCAGCCTTATACAGCACAAGAAGCTCTAGTCCAATCGTTGAAACAAGAAGTATTTGAGTTGGAGGTTTTAAATAGACATATTAAAAATGAAAATGAAGCATTAAAGGAGCAAAACAGATTGGACAAGATCATTCATGACAACACTATGCTACATCTGGGACTATGGCAGAAAAAGAATAGGAAATTGAAGAAGAAATGCCAGAAGTTAAGTAGAGCACTGATTAATATCAAATTCAGATGCTTGATGAAGAAGACCAGGATGTTAGCAGCACCAAGGAAGAGGAGAAGAGGACTGGATGTACTGGAAGAGGTATCAAGGCATATGAATTGAAGGAGGATGATCAAAATTTTGGTTGCATGAGGACATGCAACACCTTCACAATGGGGGTATGTTGAGTCTCAAATCTGCATCTTTCCTATACACCTTTCTAGATTTTTTTCCATTTACCTGGACCTCCTAAGCCATCAATATCATTTCATATTAATCATAAAAGAGCATTTAAAGTGGTTTTTAACTATGTTTTGTGTCTGCTGTTTGAATTAGATTTTTGCTCATTAAGCTGCGGAATCTTGTCACTTTCCGCAGCTGCTGGAAATTTCTGCAGCCATTTTGTTAAAGTCTATATTGCAGGTGTCTTCAGGCAAATCGAGCCACATGGGCAAGTTGGAAATGACATGGACATGGATCGAGTCCTATTGGCTTAGTCGAATTCACCTAAGAAGGCTGTGGTCAAAGGTGGTCAAGCGGTGGTTAACCGAAGAGTCCCACGGTGACAGAACTCTGTTTTTCATCACGTGAAGACTTGCGTGGCCGTTTCTAAATCACGGGAGACATATCAACACCTGTAAACGGCTCCATAAGCCGAATCCAACGACCACTCTCCATAGATTTAATCTTCACGGCAGCCATGATGCTAGATTTTTGGACGTGGTGGTTCACGTGTCTTGTATCAGCGCAGAATGTAGGAAATTAGTTATGACATTCTCTGTTATAAATAATGCGTTCTCATACGCATAATAGTTAGATGATGTAATGTAATTTGCTGGATAGAAAGCCCACTGTGCCGTGACATTATTTCTTTGTTATGACTGCATTTTAAATATATGAGAAGACTCTGTTCATAAGCATAATTCGTGTTTGATAGCTGCTTACCGAGGATTTTCCAGAGGGCCCCTGAACACGCCGAGGTTTTGTGTATTATTGTATAGTTTCATGCTTCATTTCCTTACGTTCATTGTGCCATAGTCATTCACGTGTATATATTACATTTCTTATGGTATTAACGTTTTGTTTCTGTTCATAAATTTTCATGCTTTATACTGTTGTTAACTGATCAGTGTCTTTTTTCCAGATTATAGTAGGCAGCCTGGGCATTTGCACATAGTTTACAATGACTAATGACATGGAATCAATCTCGTCCTTCTGCTGATTTCTTTTTCTTAATTTTTAATTCCAGCATTGTTTTATTCATTTCAGTTTTGTACATTTTCTTTACTAGTTAGTTAGATATTAAATTTCTCATGTCATTATCAGTTACCTCCGAAAGTCATAGCGAGACTAATGGTGAGGGATTGAAGTATGAGTGTGTAGTTTGATATTAGTTTATTTTTCTGCAAGTTAGATATTAAATTGCTCATGTCATTATCAGTTACCTCCGAAAGGCATAGCGAGACTAATGGTGAGGGATTGAAGTATGAGTGTGTAGTTTGATATTAGTTTATTTTTCTTCAAGTTAGATATTAAATTTCTCATGTCATTATCAGTTACCTCCGAAAGCCATAGCGAGACTAATGGTGAGGGATTGAAGTATGAGTGTGTAATTTGATATTATTTTATTTTTCTGCAAATTAGATATCATATTGCTCAAGTTGTTTATGATTACCTCCGAAAGCCATAGCGAGACTAATGGCGAGGGGTCAGAATATGAGTTAATGTAATTTGGTTTTAGCTTTACTTTGCTTTCAATTCTTGGATTTCTTTGAGTACAGTTTCTTTTAGACAGCAGCAAGGGTAGTGAGTTTCATGATCAATAGTTCACTGTTCGTTTAACTAGTATAGTGGCACATTTTCATTTTCTTTTAGGAATTAATTTTGTCATTGTATGTTTCAAAATCCTTTTGAAGTTTGAAGTTTGGGAAATCATTATAAAGGACATAATTGCCTTGAACATTCATAACCATACTTGTCTTTTAGAATTTCCATCTCACATTAGGAAACCAACCAAGATAAATAAAAACCCAAAAACGACAAAAAGTAAGAGATAGGTTATCTTGCACATATAGTGCACCACACTTCGTCAGCTTACGAATCTCGGATTGACAAATTAATGTAGAAATTTAGGACACACTAAATTGACCAAACACTAGCCTCAAAAATAATTTTGAAATGAAAGACTTAGGACACTTGCATTATTTCCTTGGTTTGCAAGTCTTGCAATCCAAAGAAGGCATTACCCTCTCTCAGTCCAAGTATTCCTGTGATCTTTTACACCACTATCACATAGAAGACTGTAAGCCATCCTCTTCTCCCTTTCATTTTGGAGTCAAGATTTCAGTCACTTGTACTACTCCTGAAGTTGATGCTACCTTATACTGTCAACTTGTTGGTAAAATTTTGTATCTAACCCATACCTATCCTGACCTTTCCTTTGTCGTTGGTCTTTTCACTCGGTTTATGCACCAACCCCATGAAAGTCACTAGAAAGTAGCTAAAAGAATACTTAGATATATTTGAGGTATAGTTCAGTTCAGGATTCATTACAGTGCAGGAGCAACTCCATTGTTGATTGGTTTCACTGATTCTGATTGGGCTGGTGACCCTGATGATCGAAATTATACTGCAGGATATGTATTCACTCTTGGTTCAGGACCTATTACTTTCTCTTGTAAGAAACAAAGTGAAATATCTCTTTCTTTAGCAGAAGTAGAGTATCATGGTGCAGTTGAAGCTAACAAGGAAGCCATGTGGCTTCGTCAGATCCTGTCTGAATTTGGTCTCCATCAGCTACATCCAACTACACATTGGTGTGATAATCAGAGTGCAATTCAACTACATAAAGATCTAGTTCAACATCAGCATATGAAACACATTGAAATCCACATATAATTCATCATAAATCTCATTCATGATCGTGTTCTTGAAGTGAAGTATTGTCCAAACATTGATCAAGTAGCTGATATCTTTACCAAGGCTCTCATAGAAGCAAAATTTACCAAAATTCGATCCATGCTTGGAGTTTAGGAAAATTTTCATTAAGGGGGGATAGGCTCTAATGCCTCCTTCCTTCTCTTATTATGTCACTTTTGTAAATCCTTCAATGCTATCCCAATTTTTTCTTAAGGGGGGATGTTAGGATATTTCGAAACATAGGCAATAGGCTCCTTTTGTGTCACTTTTGTAAATCCTTTAATCCTATCCCAAGTTGTTCTTAAGGGGGGATGTTAGGATATTTAGACACATAGGAAATAGGCTCCTTTTGTGTCACTTTTTTAAATCCTTTAATCCTATCCAAAGTTGCTCTTAAGGGGGGATGCTAGGATATTCCGACACATAGGAAATAGTTAAGAATAACTTGGTCTAGTGTAGAGTTAGGTAAAGTGTGTTTCTTTACCATGTACATTTGTAACTTATAATTCGAAGGTCACTATTTGTAGTGATCTGACGGTTATCTCTCTCCTTAGATCAAGAACCAAAGGTAACCGTCAGATCACTACAAATCAGGACCGTTGGATTATAAGTTACAAATGTACATGGTAAATAAACACACTTTACCTAACTCTACACTAGACTAAGTTATTCTTAACTATTTCCTATGTGTCGGAATATCCTAACATCCCCCCTTAAGAACAACTTGGGGTAGGATTAAAGGATTTACAAAAGTGACACAAAAGGAGCCTATTTCCTGTGTGTCGAAATATCATAACAGCCCCCCTTAAGAACAACTTGGGATAGGATTAAAGGATTTACAAAAGTGACACAAAAGGAGCCTATTTCGTATGTGTCGAAATATCCTAATATCCCCCCTTAAGAAAAAATTGGGATAGGATTGAAGGATTTACAAAAGTGACACAATAGGAGAAGGAAGGAGGCATTAGAGCCTATTCAACTGATAGTCAACTTCCCTTTAACCTTTGTCTCAAATGATCTCCACTAGAACTACCATGCATGCATATATTAATAGTAAATCATCAGTTGCATGGAAGATCATTGTATGTGAATTAAATATGATTTAATTCACTTGACCTCTCACTAGTGTAACAAACAGTTACAACTAGTTCAACTAACTTTAACTCAATAAATTAAGTTAATTGATTTCTCATGCATTAAACTAATGCACTAACTGCAATTCAAACTCCATAACTAATAGAATCACCCTGCATGCCTCACCAACCACCCTCAACTCGAAATTCATGAGCTAACTGAGTCTATCACACTCAGTTAGCTATTACAAGTGTTTATGAGATAAGATTACAATTTACTGTCCAATTTAATTAAGGGAAAATTAAATTAGACACATTTCCAATTTATTAAATAAATCGGCTTGCAAACTAATGTATCGCTAGGACCCATCACTACATGACCTGTGGTCCCACACTAGTGTGTGTGCTGTCATTTTGTTTATGGATGCCAATTTCATTGTTTCTTATTTCAAACTTCAACCTCCCTCTCAACAAGAAAGGAATCAATTTGTTCCGATCCGGTACCTTGGAATGTTCTTGCATGTGTACATGCAACATGCAACTCTTGCATGCAACAATTCTCTAGTGTTGTTCACACATGCAACACTTCTGAAACTGAATCAATATAATGCATCTATCATCAAAGTCTTTTGACTACTGCTAGCTACTGCACATGTCTACTAGACTCTCTGCGCTGTTGACATCTGCATCCATGCACTCTGCACTGCTGCCAACTCTGATCTATGCTCCAATATACGACACCTATCACTCTAATTTTTGTCTTCCTAACATCTGACTACATCAATATAACCGATCCTACTACTGTTGTATTTTGGGCTCCTCGTAGCCAGGTTCGATCCATGAGACACACCATCTCAATGAATCTTGTCCAAATTTCTTCTGGGGATTAATTTTTCACATCGCCCCACCTCACACCTGGAGGTATAGCTGCATATACTCCCTCTGCCCTTCTGGCTCAAAATTTCCCCCTCCTGTATGTCTCTTCTTGAGTGGACTCTTCCACTCGGTCTCCTCTCTGCTTCTCCAATTGTGGCCTCTCCACAACCTTCTGAGACTGCTTTTGAGGTTGCATGTTGGGAGATAATTTCTCCCTCTCAACCACCAAGTCATTAACCATTTATTTTCTCCTCAAAGCCTTACATGCATCCTCAACCTCAAGAGAATACAGGTTCTTGACTCTTGAGCTGATCTGCTTCACCTATCTCATGGCTATGTGTTTAAGGAACACATTTCCTTTTCTAAACATCACTTCATAACCACGATCTTCCAATATCGCTACAGAGATAGGGTTCTTCCTTAGGCCTGGAACATACAAAAAATCTTCTAGTTTGAGATGGGATCCATTCTCCCTTTGAAAGGTAATTATACCTATGTCGGTCATGCTATATCTCCCGTCATCTCCAAACTCTATGTTCTAATATAGGTCCTTCTCCTCCAAGTCACCGAAGATATCTCTATTCCCCGTCATATGTAACTAGGCACCACTGTCTAAATACTACATGCATCCCATTACAGTGTTGTTCATGAATGCAATGAGGGTAAAATCAAGCTCGAAATGTGAAGCCAATGCTTCACCTGTAGCAACTGCAAGCTTCTTCTTGCTTGCCTTCTTCTGTGGACAATTTGTAGCATAGTGCCCATGCTCATGACATTGAAAAGATCTGATCTTGGACAAGTCACTCTTGCCCTCTTTGCCTTGGGAATTATTTCCTTTGGATTTCTTTCCTTTTTTGATTCGTGCACATTGTAATTGTCCTGTCGTTGCAAAATTTCTAAAAGAAAAAGAGTTTATTTTAAATCAACGATATCTCCCTCATCTGAGCTCCGATTTGGCCGATTATTTTTTTTCAATTTGGGTAATTTTTCACAAGGAATCCAAATATGCTATTTGTTTTCGAAAATTTTGTATAAAAATTTTCAGATATTCTCTGCAAACTCGCGTGCCTTAATAATTCTTACTCTAACACCATGTAGAAACTATACAACCATATGTATATCAATGGATTCAATCAGATCTAACAATGTACTAAAGCTAGATACTGAATCCTTCTACAAATCAATTGTGGAAATTAAACACAATCGCCAATCACATGAAGCAAAGAAACAATTAAATCAATCCACAATAGAGATATTTTTCCTGGGGAAATCTTGCTACTCAAAACCCCCCTATCTCTATTGTATAACGAACCAAGGAATCATGAAACAATACAATGCACTCTTCTCACAAGATTCTGTTGCACTATCTTAATTATCTCACACTGATCTAGAAAAAATTAGGCTAGTACTTAGCCAATTCTCAGCCTCTTCTTAGCTTTTGTTGCTCACGCAATTCATGAGGAATGCAATCCCTATTGTTTAGGAATTCTAGCCTTCCTAAAATCCGCAAACATCATGGGCAATCCTATGGTATTTTAACTACATCTAGGCAGTTTTCTAATGACACAACTGATAATCAACTTCCCTTTAACCTTTGTCTCAACTGGGTCTCCACTGGAACTACCATGCATGCATCTATTAATAGTAAATCATCAGTTGCATGGAAGATCATTGTATGTGAAGTAAATATGATTTAATTCACTTGATCTCTCACTAGTGCAACAAACAGTTACAACTAGTTCAACTGACTTTAACTCAATAAATTAAGTTAACTGATTTCTCATGCATTAAACTAATGCACTAACTATAGTTCAAACTCCATTACTAATGGAATCACTCTTCATGCCTTACCAAACACCCTCAACTCTAAATTCATGAGCTAACTGAGTCTATCACACTCAGTTAACTATTACAGGTGTTTATGAGATAAGAATACAATTTATTGTCCAATTTAATTAAGGGAAAATTAAATTAGACACATTTCCAATTTATTAAATAAATTGGCTTGCACACTAATGTACCACTAGGACCCATCACTACATGACCTGTGGTCCCACACTAGTGTGTGTGTTGTCATGTTGTTTATGGATGCCAATTTCATTGTTTCTTGTTGCAAATTTCAACATTGTTTTCCTTTGTTGTTAAAATTTTTGGGTCTTATCTCAGGATGAAGTTTGCAACAATGATATTCATCGTGGCCTTCCTTTGAGTAGTGTTTCCATGCTAATTTTCCACCCTCTTTCTTGATGGAAGCATTTTTCTTTCCTTTTCCTTTGAATTTACCCTTTCCTTTGTCTCCACCCTTAAATGTCTTTTTTATGCCCTCTTGTGGAACATTCTTTCCCCTTTCTTCTAGATGTATTTATTGTACACAAACCTCATCTAAATTTGTAGGGTTTAACATGAGAATAGTGTTTCTCAAGTAACTATGTAAACCTCCAATGTATTTTAGTAAAGTGTCTTGAGAGAATAAATCTACACCCAATATCAGTGCTCTCCTTCTAAACTCTTGGGAATAACTTTGCACACTTTGACCCTTTAATTGCCTAAATTTCTGCCAATACATGATAGCTTTCTACATGTATTCTAAAGGATAAAATTGTCTTCTTAATGCAGCCACAAAATAATTCCAATAAGTTATGATCTTACCTCAATTCTTGATGTCCTCTTATGTTTTTTCTTCCCACCAAATGAGTGTTGCACTTTCAAAAATTAATGAAGCAAGCTGAATCTTGGTCTCATCATCTTTGATCATTTATATCCTACAATACACTTCAAGCTAAGGAACCCGATTATCTAATATCTCAAAATTTACCTCTCCATTATACATAGGAAATTCAAACTTTATGTCATGTTTTAAAAATGGAGTTTTACCATGTCCCTTTAGAGAATGTGGAGGTGTTTGTGAAGGGGTTGATGTAGAAGATGATGATGGTGAAGATGAATGTGAGGAGAAAGGTGGAGTTAGAGGTGGTTTATCACCATTTCCTTCATTCCCTTTTGGAGGCTTGTCTCCATTTCCTCCATCTCCCTTTGGAGGATTTGAGCTCTCACCTTGCAACCTTGAATTCCTCTCCTTTTAGAGAACTTTCACCATCTCAGTCATGTCAAAGAATTATTTCCTAAAATCCTTCTCATTCTCAGTCATATTTTCAAGCCTTCCTTGATGTGCCATAACTAGTGAGGCCTTTGGTGATACTTGAGGTGAAACTTGCGGTGGAGATTGTGGCAAATGTTCTCTCCTTGAACTAACTTGAGGACTTGCTCCCACAATTTTTCCTTCTGCCCTTTTGAGCTTCAACCTTGTAAGCATCAGAAACACTTGAAATAGAATTAAAACCTCGATACAACCAAATAACCAAAGCTATGATACCAAACTAATCTCTATATGAAAACTTGAAGGTTTTTGATGAAAATTGCAAGTGAAATTTTTAGGGTTTTTATGCAATTATGTAAGTTGTATTAACACATAATGATTATTTTAAACTTATTTTTGTAGAAAATAACAAAGAAAACAATACCATAACATAAATACAAGACAACAAATGATGAAGGAGTTCACCCCTCCTGGGCTACGTCTCCTGGTCCATCTTCCAATGTTGGGCGTCTTTCATTGTGCTAAAAAATATGTGTTTACATAAACTTGCTGTACTCAAAATGAAAAAATAATGTCTCCAATGGCTCCAGAAAATTAAAAAACCCCTAGATGGGCTCTTTATGCACTCAAAAAGGTCAAAAAATGTCTGAGTTATGCTCCAGAACAATTTTCCTACGCACTTTCCTCCAATTCGTACCCACTTGCAATCCATCCTAAAAATTCCACACTTTCTGGCCACATGGAGAAACAAATTTGCCTCACGTTGGTGAGATTCACATCGGTTCATGTGAAAATTGTTGAACCGTTTAAATTAATCCCGCGAAAGGTTAACTTCGCTTGAACCATGGTTGGGCTGGTGATTTGGTTAATGTAACCGTTGAGTTATGTTGACCCCACGCCATAAACTGTACATTTTTTGGTTCAACTTTGAACTATGATGGAGTTTGAATTAACATGCCAAGTCTTAAACCAAACCCAATATTTGTGATTGTGGTTGCAGAACTGTGGGGAGGTTCCAACACCACGTTAATTCATAACCCATACTCCACTCATTACTATGGTTGATATGTGGATTGGTTCCGCTGGTTTGAACTCCATTCAAACTGTGCCATGAGCTATGGCTTATGTTGTGACTTGTGGTTTGGGGTCAGGGTTAACTCCGCACCCCTAGCTTCCCACTACAGTCTCATATCTTAGGTGGACCAAGGATCAGGGGTTAACCCCGACCCTGACCCCCAAAGTGAAACCTATCAAACTTTAAAAAGGATTTTCACTCTATAGATATCAAAGAACAACATAGGAGGACTAGTAGAGTGTTGTGTTGTCGGTTGGTAGGCTGTGTGCTCGAATCACATGGAGGTCAGTTGAGATTCACACATGGAGGCCATATGGAGGCCACACATTGGCCCACATGGCATCTTCTGATTCAACTAACTCAATAACCCATAAACCAATCAAATCACACCTTCCAAGAACCAATGAAAAAGAGACACTTGTCAACACACCATTGGCTAATAAAAATAAGTCACCTTTCCCAGTCATATGCCTAGTTAGCATACAAACTGTTGACTGGGCATATTTGCAACTTTAATTTTTAAAATTTTTAGATGTTTGATAAAACGTTCAGAACGTGATATCAGGAGCATATGTTATCATTTTGGAGTGAAACGATTTGCGTTGGATTCAGGGCGATGAGATATTCATTTTGGTGCCAATTTTGAGCACTTTTAAACACTTTGAATTTTGAGCACTTTACTGATCCACTAGATCATAATTGGTTGTGTGTTAAAATTGGTTATTGTCCATCATGTGAGGATGTTTAAGTGCATGGATTCATTGACATTATTGATGAAATTTCCCATGCCTGAGAATATTTTAAGCTTACAACATTGAGTATTCCTAATTAGTAGTACTATAGACCCATAGGGAAATGGAATATCCCGAGGGAATGCATTGCGGAGAAAGGGGATTTTTTCCTTGGGTTATGTAGGTTGAAGGGGAAGGAGAGATAGTAAGTTGAGATTGTTACATGGTTGGTTCAGTAAATTATGAAAACTTTGTTTTTTGTGTGACTGAATAAACATTGTTAGCATGAAGGTTTGATCATTTGTGATTGATTAAAGTTATCTTAGGCACACATATTTGTGGAACATATCCTCAACTTTGGAGTGACTTGCTACTAAGAGTTTTGGAGTGAAAAATTATACATATGAGAGGAAAATTTGACTTCTATAGCTATTTGATGAAATATTTTGGGGAAAATAAGTGTTCTGTATATATTCGATTCATGATATATTTACTAATTTATTTCTTTTTGTTTATCATAGTGTATTCCTAATGCTTTTCACTTCATGATGAATGTGTTTCTTGTTTAAGAATATATGTTTGTTAACATTTTCACATGATTTTGCTTCCATTCCATGTTTCTTGAATTCATCTTAACCACATCATAGGTTGATAATTACTTCAAGAATGTGGGTTCTTGATGTACTCTGCATGTTGGGTACATTCAATCATATTAGAGATAAAATTCACAGTGATGTGAATTGGCTTGGAGTTAGGTACATTACGTTGTGGCATTATAGTTGTGGTTTTAGCATTGGACATGCATGGGTAGAGATTAAAGTAGATTTGTTTGAGTTCATTATTGTAGATTTGAATTTACGTTGAAATTAGGTGATGGTTGTCTAAATAGATGAGAAACCTTTAATTTATATATGGAATCCCTTGTGGATTGATCATGAGGCATTGATTAGGTGAGTATCGAGGTGGAATCAATCATGCAAATATTATTCTAGAGAATTCATGGTAGCCTTGTGTAATTTTTCCAAGAAAAAAATGTATATCACATCAATGTTGGAGGTTAGTTTTGATTTTGACATTGACGGTTTAGATTCACCATGAAAATTGTTAAAAAAAATTCTACATTTGATTGAACCTACTGAAAATTTGTTTTCCAAATAATTGAAGAAGAAAAATCTAGTTGTAACACACCCCCTCCCAAACCTTGCACCAACCAAGGTTATAAGGAGGTAGTTATTATGTAGGCCCAAACTCCAAGGTAGAGTTATAGAAATGGGGTCTAATTTTGTTTCTCTTTTCCAACTTCTCCAAAACCTTAAATGGATGCCATCTTGCATTCGTCTCATCGATACCTTTCCAAAAATATAAATCTTACCTCAATTTGAATCACATATAAAAATAAATGACCCTTCAATGATATGCCAATTCACCCTTGCCACGACATCATTGATTCCACATGGAAATTACATGCTAACCCACAAGGTGCTTTATGTGTCATCTCTGCCATCATGGACCAATCGATGTGGATAAGTGCATTCCTACAAGAAATTGGAGGTCATCATATTCCACCCCCTCCACAACATTTTAACGCTTAAAAAAGGGGCCCAACCCTCGACCTCTGACTTAGACATCGGCCTGACCTCCCTCCTGGATCATTTATGCTTTGGGCCTTAACTAGTTTGACCTCGACCTAGGCATTCAACCTGACTTCCGAATTAGGTGTTCATCTCAATTCTTGAACCCTGATGTCTCAGCCTACGTACCTTGGGTCAGACGCAAATTCACCTGAGGTTCAGCCTTATGTCAACAAACCTCCCAAACGCCGACTTGGCGGGTCCTACAAGTGACTTCAAGTTGGTTTTACAAGATTTTTACACTTGGAAATTTTGACAAGTTTCTTCCTGGTTACACAGGTGCCACAACTTATGACTAACTCAGTAATGATGCACATGATTTACAAAGATGAAACTTGGAAAATTAATTGTAGAGGAGATTACACTTAGTAAATAAGCATTCGAGTGTGTTTCTACAAAAACACAGGGAAATTTAGTAGCTCCCTCACACATCACCAAAATGTGTTTGTTTTACTCAATCAACTCACATACACAGAGAAAATAAACAACCAACAACCAACTTCCCATACTTGTCAAATTAATGAAAGGAATACAACAATTCATGCTTACACAAAATTTACATAAACTCAACCATTATTTAGACATGCTTACAGGGAATATAATTTCCATTGACACAAAATAAATCACATTCCTTATTTAAAATATAAGCATATAACCAATACAATGACCAATGAGAAATATCCAAATATAAGAAGGATGAGAAAATACTTATCTTATATAGCTAAATAAATAGGAAACTGAGATTAGTACTTCAAATCTCCACCCAACCATAGACAGTATACAACCACTATTACTTGTAGTTTTCACCCCCGAGCTAGTTTCTAATGCCTGAGGCGGAGTACTTCTGAGGGAAGCTTCAACCAAAAGAACGACTGCAAGAGGATTTCCCAATGCCACTTTTCCTTCATCCAACAACTACATAAGCTTCCGCTCACTCCTATTCTTTTCATTCATATTGAACATCCATTCTAGAACATCACAATATAGAGATTTTAACTCACTTTTAGGAGAAAAGAGTCCGAAATAAGGAAGGTTCATCAAGGCATAAGCTATTGATTGGTAGAAATCACTCTTCGGGTGCTTCATCAGTGGGTCAAGCACCAAATATTAAACCCCAAGGCAACTCTTGGTGTTTCATCATCCCTCACAAGCACCTGAGTGATTCTTCCCAACCCATTAGGTTCATCAATCCACAAGCTTCCAATGGATTCTTTAGCCTTATAGGAAATCCACTGCTCTCTACAATGATTTTTCCCAGCAAGCCTCTATGAGGGTTCTTCAGCTGGTTTAGAAACTCTCCAAATAATAACAACAACAAACTACTCTAGTACATTATCTGTTATGCGTTCACACCTCCAAGTTCCAACCTTGGAGGAATTTTCCCTTTTTCATATAGGGTCCACGCAAAGAACCCTTCCGTTGCTCTTACGTTATCCCAGATAGCTTGTTCTCTTTGTCTAATCCTATGCATTCCAATGTATTTTCTCACCCATGAGAATGTCTCTTTCGAATCCCTTATCTCTTGTACATGTTCATGTCCTCTTAACATACCAATTGTCTCTCTTTTTCCCAAAGCTCCATGTAGTCAACTACTGGACAATGTGACCCATTCCTGTCTTTAAATTTGTGTACTTTTCTTGTGTATGGTTGGAGCTCAAAGGACATCTAGTCCAGTCCTCTTATTTTCAATTAATTTATGGCACAATCAACCCCATTTAAACCCACTCAACTAACTAGGACAAATATTAAATACAACAACTACCTCAAGCAATCTCCTTCCTCAAATAATGGAATTTTGTCCCTCTCACAACATTTTAAATAATTATTATTATTTACAGTGAGACAAATATTAGCCAAGGGATATCATAGTCCCCTTAAAATGAGAAAATTATTAACCAGGGGTTTTCATAGTCCCCTCCCCCTTGGTGGGGGAACACCGTCCTTGGTTTTCAATAACCATATACAAAAAACATGATTTATGCCAAGATTTGTTGTTTATGGAACTTATATACACAAATATTTACAACATTTATATTATATTTACATTTTCCTTACTCAAAAAATAAGAAAGGATATGTTTCCCACATCATGTCTTTCATTTCCCATGTGGCTTCCTTGGGCCCAAAGTGCATCCACTGCACTTTGAATTGCTCTATTACTTGGTTATGAAGTGTGAGTTTCCTCTAATCCAAGATGCATATAGGTTTTAGTTGGAAATCTCCCTCTGGTTCTACTTGTAACACAGACTAATCAATTACATGATTCGAATATTGCATATATCTTTTAAGAAATTAAAAATGGAAACATCATGCACTCTAATTGATGAAGGCAAAGCTAACCTGTATTGCACCATTCCTATCCTCTTCATCACTTCAAATGACCCAAAAAACCATGGTTCTAGCTTGGTGCAAGATCCAAATTTCAGGGAGCTCTTCTTAGGTCTAAATCGCAGGAAAACATGTTCCCCGACTTGAAACTCCTAATTTATTATGTGTTGGTCCACATAGCTCTTCTTCCTTTCATGTACCACCTTTAAATTCCTTCTAATGAATTGAATTTCCTTCTCCATTTCTTTCAACATATCAGGCCCAATGAGGACCAAATTCACCAGATCACTCTAGTTGATATAAGTGTTACAACTCCTCCCATAAAGCGCTTCAAATGGGCTCATTTTCAGCAATTCTTGATGCCCATTATTGGATGTAAATTCCACTAGTGGGAGGTACTCTTCCAACTTCCTAAGCTAGTGCATTACATACATTCTTAATATGTCCTAGATAATTTTGTTTGTTCTCTCTATTTTCCCATCGGGCTAAGGATGGTATGTTGTCCTAAATGCCAAATCTATACCCAAGCCTGCAAATAATTCTCTCAAAAATTTTGAAATGAATTTAGGATATCTATCATAGATAATCTTCTTGGGAACTCCATGTGG
Organism: Pinus albicaulis; assembly: GCA_034641835.2. Lineage (NCBI taxonomy): Eukaryota > Viridiplantae > Streptophyta > Pinopsida > Pinales > Pinaceae > Pinus > Pinus albicaulis. The sequence continues at coordinate 276,039,205 of CM076571.1, forward strand.
TCTTACGATTTCATTTATGATGACTTTTGCTACTTCACTTGCTGAATTTTTGGATTTGACAGCCACGAAATGGGCCACCTTTATCAATTTGTCAACTACTACCATGACTGCATCATGTTGTTTTGGAGTCCTTGGTAGCCCTGTAATAACATCCATGGAAATCACTTACCACTTTTATTCCAGGATAGGTATGGGATGTAAAAACCAACTGAGTGCTTGCACTCAACTTTTACTTGATGGAATTTTATGCATCTTGAGATAAGTTATGCCACCTCCCATTATAATTATGTCAAAAATAAATTTTCTTAATGGTTTTCAGTGTCTTCTGGTGACCTATGTGGCTAGAATATGGCTAGGCATGAAAATGCTTTCATATGAGTTTCTTCAAGTCGTTATTTGGTACACAAATTCTATTTTTGAATTTAATTAATCCATTTTCTATAAGGAAATAGTCATTATTTTCATTTCCTTGGAAGCTTTTTTGTAATTTCTCTTTTAATTTCTGATATTTTTCATCTTACTACCCAGTGCGTTTGATATTTTCTTCAAGGTCTATTCCATAGGAAATTATGGTTGCTAAATGGTCTAATTGCACCCTCCTACTGAGTGCATCAACCACTATGTTCTCTTTTCATTTTATATGCTTGATTTCAAAATCAAACTCGCTCAGAGCGGCCAACCATCTAGCCTTGCCTTGCATTCAACTTGGGTTGTTCAAATAAATACTTCAGCCCTCCATGACCATTCATTACGATGAATTTTCTACCAAGAAGGTAGTGCCTCCACATATTCAGTGCATGGATGATGGTAGCCAATTCCAAATCATGAGTTACATAATTATTCTCATGTTCATTTAAATTTTAGGACTCATTGCACACCACTTGAAATTCCTGCATCAAGACTCTACCAAGTCCCTCCTTGCATGCATCTGTGGAAACAATGAAATTTGTTTCAAGATATGATATTATTAATATAGGTGCATTGATCAACAACTGCTTCAATTGATTGAATCTTGTAGCACAATCAATTGTTCATTCGAACCTCTTCCTTTTATTTTGTAGAGCAGGAATTGGATAACCAATATTGGAGAAATTAGTAATAAATCCTCTTTAATATCCTTTCATTCCCATAAAGGACCTAACATAAACCATGTTATTAGGTGTTGGTCATTCCATGATAGGCTTAACCTTCTATGGGTCAATTGCTACTCCCTCCACTCAGACAATGTGTCCCAAGTAATGAATCTGTGACTAAAATAAGTTGCACTTACTATGCTTTGCATAAAGATTATGCTCTCTTAGCAACTGGAATACTTTTGCCAAATGCTCTTCATGCTCCTCCTTGGTCTTTGAATAGACCATAATGTCATCCACAAAGACTATGAAAAAATTATACAATAAGGGTACAATACATTATTCACAAGGAACATAAAGGTTGTAGGTGCATTGGTAAATCCAAAGGGCACTACCAGGAATTCATAATGCCTCGTTTTGAAGGTTTTTTTATGAATGTATTCATCCTTTATACACACCTAGTGATAACCTAACCTTAAATCGATCTTGGAGAAGACTGCTACCCCTCTCAAATGGTCACATCAATCATTAATATGTGGCAATGGATATATATTATTTATGTTCACTTTATTCAATTGTCAGTAATAAATGCATAACCTAAGTGTTCCATCCTTCTTCTTTACAAAAAATACTGGTGCTCCCCATGGAGATACACTTAGTCTTATGTAACCTTTTTCCAACATCTCCTTGAGTTGTAGCTTCAAATCAACTAATTATGGAGTGTTCATTATGTACAGAGATTTGGATGTTGGAGTTGCTCATGGAATTAGTTCAATGGAAAATTTGACTTCTCGATGAGGAGGTCAACCAAGGACTTCTTAAGGGAATACATCTAAAAACTGTTGTATAACATGGTACTTCCTCAAGACATCATTGTCTTTATCCTAAACACTATAATTAGCTTCATCACTACTGGATATTTGTACAACAAATAAAAGGCATCCTTTTCTACAACTTCTCTTGTCTTGTATAGCTGAAATAAATCTCATAAAGGTAGCTTTCATTTTTCGACTTCATCAAAGCACTCGATGGTCTTCTCAAAGAAATAAACCTTGGTATGATGCACATATAAAAAATCCATGTCCAACAATACCTTATACGCTCCTAATTGTAGCACATTGATGTTTTCCACTTTTGGAATCCCATTTAATTCAATTGGGTGAGCCTTCACCCAATGTTAAACTTTTCTTTTTGTCCCCGTGGACAATTGGACTAAACAAGAATCATCATGTGCTTCCTTATTTATTGCATATTTCTCAACAACAATAGGAATGATATAACTAAAATTTGAAATAGGGTCAATCAAAATCAAAATTCTTTAGTGTTGAGATTTTGGGGTAGCATCGGGTGTGCTCTAGCTCTGAAATTTTGTGGAGGGGATAAGACACACAAGATCTCCAAAAACTAGAGAGGATTTGGAGAAGTTTCATCTGGTGCTGAAGTTATTCAAATATATATTTTTTTTAATGAGGACCCTAAGTCTAACTTAGGGAATTAGAAAAATTAAAGTGAATTAATTAAACACATGATGAAATGTTCTAAGTGACGTGGATCAAGCAGTATTTTAATATGAGCAGTCAATTAGAGATTAGATCAAGACCATTAATTTTCCAATGAGAAAAGTATAAAGGAAGGGCTTGGTGTTATTTGGAGAACACACACACATAAGCATATCACTGAAGCTAAGTCAAATTTCTGGGGCGGGGTTTGCTGAGGAATTCTAAGCGAGTTTGTAGTGTAGTGAGGGGAAGAAATAAACAAGGGATGATATGATCCAAGGCCAAGAATACAACAGCAGAGAGGAACTGAGTACCAGATAGTGCAAAGCCGAACAGGAGGACACAGTTCAGCCATCACCATGCAAAGTACTTCACAGAGGCTACGTAAGCCCAGCCAGGGTGACACAAAACCAGCCAATGCAGTGCATGGGCTGCGCAGCACCAGCCGATGTGACACAGACCCAACCAGGGCAGTACAGTACTAGCTAGGGTGACATTGGCTAGTGAGGGCTGACGAAGAGGCTACAGAGGTATCATTGTGGGTTCCAATGGGCCAGAAAGGCCTTGTGATCTGTAAATCCTGATTGAGGGTGTGATACAACCATATTTTCTATCTCCGATTGAAAGGAAAATTTTTTCATGTAATTTATCTATAGGGCCAACCATTTTTGGTGCCCAAAATGATGTATTCATATTCTGCATGATAATAAAACGCTCTAGAGTTTTTGCACCGGTTTTCCTGCATTGGGTTTTTCCGGGGACATTTGTCCAAAAAATCTGTGTAATCTTGTCACATGTGCATATTGTTCGGTAAATGATATGTAGATGTGTAGGCTGAATTTTGTGTCTACTTTAATGCTTTTCTAAATACTTCAGTTAAATATCTTGTTAAATTAATCAAACAAGTAAGCGAAGTAGATATAGACCCTACAGTAGGGTTTTTGTTTTGAAACTTTCACACGGTATCAAAGCATTGCAGATCAAGATGATCCACTAGTAGAGTGAATGAAGAATATTGTTGAAGTGAGGGCAACTAAAGCAACATAGATCCAAAAGAGGGAAGCGCAACACCAGGAGGGACGCAACCCAGCCAGGCTGACATAGAGACCATGCAGAGGTTGACGTAGAGCCATATGAGTGGCGCAAAGGAAGTGTAGAGCCTTCCAGAGTGACACAGGAGCAACTTGCATTATGCAGTCGCTGCGCTAAGCCAGTCTGCTCATGCAGAGGCTAGCCTGAGGGACGCAGTCCATGTAAAGATTTATGTGCAGTTTGCTAAAGTCTGGAAACATAGCTTCTAATATTCAAAATTTGCTAGTGTGGCATAGGTTCTGTCGGTTCAGAAAAATGCCTAGCAATGGTGACAAGAGTGGGAGGAGAATAGTCACTCAGCAGATTTGCGCCAAACATATCTGATATTTGATCAAGAGGGTGATCATAGAGGATTGATTCAGTTGTTTTGGCGAAGGATTTCTAAGAGGAAAACAAATTTTCAGAGGGAGAAACTACTATAGAGGGTTTCTATCACCAAGAAATCCAGATCTAGTTTTCTATTGAGTGTTGCAACAGGAAGAGGGAGAGGAGTACTTGTTCCGACAGATTCGAGTAGAGATGGTTTCTCATGGACAAAGAGATCAGAATATGTTGGACGGTGTGTCCAACTTTGTTATCTGGAGGGCCAGGATCCTGACAATCCTGGATGAGTACGACATCAAGGACCATGCTGAAAATGTCCTATATGTGCCTACCATTGAAGATCCCCTGAAGAAATTCAACGAAAATCAGGCGCGAGCTAAGTGCTTGATCATGGATGTAGTCAATGATCATGTGGTTCCACATATTTCCAGGAATAACACAAAAAATTAAATGTGGAAAGCTTTGAACATGATATATCAGGGAAGCTTTTTCCAGAGGAAGATGCTTCTAGAGAATTAGATGCGATTGTTCCAGATGGAGAAGGGTGAGGAAATCAATCCCTTCCTCTTTAGACTTCAGACTATCTGGGACCAACTAATTGCAATGGGTATGACTCCAGACAAAGGGCTCTTGGTGAGGACTGCGCTAAATGTAGTCACTGATGAATGGGAAACGTTTTTCCAAAGCATCTTGGGCAGGGCAGCATTACCATCCTAGGTGGACATGTGGGCAATCCTCCACGAGGAGGAAATCAGGAGATTTACCAAGAGGAAAAGTAGCAACGATCGAGTCAAAGTAAAGAAAGAGGAGGAGGAGGATGCAACCCTTGCATCAATGGGACAGAGGCAACAAGGGAAGAAGAAGAGGGAACTATCCAAGGCCTGGTGCTTTAATTGTGGTGAACTTGGACACTTCGCCAGCCCTTGTACTACGAAGAAGGACAAGGGATATTCTAATTCCAAGGCGGCAACAGAAAAAGTGGACAATGGTAGTGATGATGACGTAGCCATGAGTGCTCATGAACCAAGGAAGTGGGGCAATATTGATCTATAGAGCAGCTACAAATGGAAGGTAGGATCCTTGAGGTACCCTACTCTTGGATCACATACGTGCTATGAGAGACTTAAGACAGTAGTGAGGATGATTGGAGCAGTGGGTGCAGAAGATCACAATCGAGAAGAGGAAGAGATGGACAACGCAGAGGAGAGGCAATAGTAGCGTGGAAGCTGTTTAGTAAATTTAGTGTCCTAAATGCCTTCCATTAATTATCACCAGGGCTTGTAACTTTGATGAAGTGTAGTGCACTATATGTGCCTAAGTGTCCTTTCTCTTACTTCGTTGTTTTGATGTTTTTATTATTATTTTTGGGGTTTTGTGGTTTAGTACTTAGTATTCTATCCTAGGCTAAAAAGTGAAAAGTGAATCTAATAAAAAAGGAAGAAAAGGAAGTGTTATAAAACTAAGTTAATTTCTATGAAAGAAACCAAAGTTTATTGACAAGTTTTAAGGCCTAGTTCTAAACAAAAAGATAAAGCAAGTACTTCAATAAGTAAACCTAATCCATGGATCTATAACTCAATTGAGATCTAAGAAATGAAAACGGGAAATGCAATTGATAACTCAAACATTGCATTGAATCTAATCATTTAGCCATTCTCGCAAATCATATTTAGATCAGTTTCTATTAGAATGACCTTTAAAGAGATTGTTAGTTGCAATGGGATGAGGATCTTCTAACTACAACTAATTAAGTGAATAACCAACTTATCAAGTCTCATCCAATCCTGAAGCCTTCACTCCTTGGTATGGCTCTTGGACAAATCAATTATTCTCTTAATTTTAGTAATAAAATGACATAAATAATGAAATATTAAACAATCACTGTACCTATAAGTCATTAACCATTTCAGTATAAGATTTGTTAAAAAAATATGAAAAATGGCTTTTACTTGGTTGAATACAACAATTGGCAACTATGAAAGTAATGACAGAAAATGAAATGTAAACAATCACTGTACCTATAAGTCATTAACCATTCAGTGTAAAGATTTGGTAAAATAGACAAATGGTTTTTACTTAGTTGGACACATCAATTGGCAATTTATGAAAGCAATAAACTTAAGCATGAGCAGAAAGAAATACTAAATAGAAATTGAAGCAAATCTAGCTAGAAAGCATAAAAAACCTCCTTAGGTAGCAGGGGCCCTCTGCTACCAAGTTGGTGAACTCCTTAGCTTTTCAAAAGTGTAATCAAACCAGCATCTTGTAGCTGAAATTCTTCATTAAAACAAAATTTGGAAAACAGAGTATTCACTGCAAATCTGAACTGTACTGTACTTTTTCTGAACTGTCTTTTTGGTCTTGTACAACCAATATTAAAGGGAAATTACATAACTGATTATGAGATATACTTGCTATAGGTGGCTAATTTGAATTAGAATTGCAATAGGACTATTGGACTCTTGCTAATTCGAATTTATACTTGTAATAGGACTACTGGACTCAAATCAAGAGTCCTACTGCATTTGGATAACATAGTTTGACTCCACCTTTGACCATGAGTTTAGGCATGCTTTTCTGTCAATCTGGACTGAGTGAGTAGGATAGAATCTATGTAGGCATCATTCTAGAAACACCCATGTGGCCCAATTCTCCAACTAACACCTGGAACATATTCAACCACAAAAATAATTGTGGAATGCCTGATCAGCTACGAAACGTCTGTATTTTGTAGCTATACTGCACAAAATTATTAAAACAACAAAAACCATGAAAATACAATATGTTAATCAATTGGATGTATCCTTGGGACAATCCTAAACATTATTCATTGATTGGGGCTTATGAATTGATGAAAGAGAGGTGAAATGAGATGAGAAATTTGTAAAGAAAAGGGAAATTCTAGGGTTCAACATACCCCCACTACAAAACTATTGCATGTCCTCATGCAATTTACCAAAATTTCAATTTCTTCTTCCTTATAGCATGTGCTCTGATACTTCAGCCAAAACATCCAGCCTTATTCTTCTGTTTCTTGAAAATGACTTCTTACAAGAAATCCTTCCCAACTGTGTCCTATGCTCCTTAGATAGAATTCAATCAGCATTTTTACTAGACCATGATGATATAGAGTGGTTTCTAAAAATTTAACTCTCTTTTGAACATTGGAAGTCATTCTCTTTAAACCATTGAGTAAAAAGAAAGGTAGATTTGTCTCACCCTCTTATAGGAAATTCATTAATAGCCTAATATGGTAAACATACATAGTCCCAAACGTCCCTTCACATGTTATAAATTTTGCAAAATTAGCAGCATGTTTCTCCACTTACTTTTCAAAGCAGTGCTTGGAATTCCTTTTCTAAAGATTGAAACATCCATACCTGGAATTTTCAATATCTCCTTCCAAGACTCATTATGAAATTCCTTGCTCTTGAACCACCATTCTCCTTGCCTTGGGAGTCATGTTGCCTCAGCCAAAAATGATTCTGTTATTGTGAATTTGATGTCTCCAATCTCTACTTCTGCTCCATCAAAAGATCTAGCAAATGATTTTGTAATCTCCTTATGGAAGCCATCAAATTTTTCTATAAAATTCAACCATCTTGCTTGTTGTAGTAGCTCCCTAACTTGTGGATATCCCTCCAGATACTTGACTCCTACCGGCTCTATTCTGACAATTAGACCCATTCTTCACCTGTGCAAAGTATCTTCCCCTTCATATTTACTTTCCTATGCTTAAAGATAAATTGGTTGCAAAGTCTGATGCTTTCCCTTTAAAATTGTCTCTCTATGTTTGGAGATAGATTAGCTGCAGAATGACGCTTAACCTTTAGAATTACTTCTCTGTACTTAGAGATGGATTGGCTGCAAAGTGTAATGGAGGTGAATGGATGGAGGTAATTAAGCTATGAGGGAAAATGAAGTGGCTACGGATCTAATGGAGAATTTATGATGAACTTGTGGTGAAATTAGTGAATGATACAATCTTAAGGAGATGTGGACTAGTAGGTTACGTTTGTGATTATGACTGTTAGTCATTAATCAAGGTTTTAATGAGGACCATTATGGAATGTTGGATAAGGGATATGGCCAAGATATGTTAATAAATTCGAATGATAGGTTGTTTAGGAAACATATGATTATACACATTGTATCTATTTCATGTTTTAACTTTTTGCTATTAAAATAATTTTCAAAATCTACCTCAGAATTTTGACCTTGTTAATTGTTGTGTTTGATTTTGTTCCTTTGGTCCTCTTTTAGCATGTTGGTCTTCAAAACAGAATCCTTCAATTTCCTGTAATCATCATCCCTTTGTAGGCTGTACAATTGTGTCAGAATTGCTGAATAACATGTGGTTGCAACATGCAATCTGTAAAATGAAATGAAGTATGGCTATGGAATATGGATGTGAAATGAAATGGAATTAAATTGGAATATGACTTGTGAAATGGAATAAAAGTGGAGTGAGATGGAGTGAAATTGTAAAATGAAATGAATTTTTCAATTTCTCTCAAATGGTACATCAGACTTCCCTGAAATTTTCTGAGGTTGTTACCATTAATATTATGCATCTTCTGAAAAAAAATCTCAGCCATTGGTTGAATAGATCTCCCGAAAAATGAGAAATGGCTGTAGGTGAAAGTGGCCAATTTCTTGAAGAATACATACTGAAATTTTCTGAAATTTTCTGTGTTTATTTACCCTACCTCAATGCATTTACCGTAAATATTTAAGGACCAATGGATGCATGGTTTTAAAGTTATGATCAAATCAATTTATGCCCTGTTTCACCCTTCATGCTGCCCAATGTTGCAAAAAAAAAAAAATGCCACAAACTCATTTTAAGGCCGAATTGAGTGATTCAAAAGGGAAACTGTGTATTCTTACCTTTTCTACTACCACATGCTTTCAGAATTTCATTTTGATGAAGAAAATGCACTGCTGTGCAAAAATACCAAAATCTGTCCTAATCTGTCCATAATGCTGAAAAATGAAAATATGCCTTAGAAACCCATCTTAAATGTCATTCAAAAATGCTTATTTTTGAATTATGTTCGCGGCATACTCAATTTATCATATTCTGAGAAAACCCAGAAGCTCAGAATTTTGTATTTCTGCTCCAATCTCTTGCAATATTTGCACCAAAACTGCCTCTGGAAAAATTTTCAAAAACAAGAACAGGCTGCTACAACAATACCTGTAGAAACTGCCACTTTCTGCAGTTGTTGTTGAATTGAAAAAAATATGAACATGTTGCTACAAGAAACTAATAAAATGTACTACTGCAAGTTTTTGTTGATTCCATAAAACCATTAGTCTTCATCGAAGCCAAAATTCATGGAACAATTCTTACCATGCGAATGAATGTGTCGAAGTCGAGCATGGGAAGAAATTATTAGATTATCGATCAATGATAAAAATCATTAACCAATGCGAGACAACTCACCAATAATGTAAATGAGTGTCAAGGTACCTGAGTGCATCTTGACAGGGATGAATGAATGTGTCGAAGTCGAGTCGCCTGCAAGATTTGACAATCAAGAGACATTGTTGTATTCCCATTGTTATCAACGAGGAGGCTTGCCATTGATGTATGAAAGCTCCAAGGAACTCCAAATAATATCTGATCTTAATCCCAGATAAGGTGTTGAGGTCAATGGGACAAGATCTATTGGAAGGTGGGCCTTAAGGAATCCCACATCAGCCAACTCGAGCATAGAACCAAAACTGATTTGACGAACCGTACTAAAAGATTGAAACCATCATGAAATTGCAGAACTTATTGTGAACTTTGCTCGCCAGTTACCTGGTTTTCAAGAAAATTTCATGTCCAATTGTGCTAGCAAGCTGGTTTTCACAATAGGACTTATTTTTCTCTTTACTTTATATATATATATATATGTCCTACTCTACTTGAAAAAGAAAATATTTTTCAAGTATATGAATACTTCCAATGGAACCATGTCTGTAACAAGATGATAGAAAAACTCATATGCAGGTTTGAAAGATACTCTTTGATATATACCCATATATGAGAGACCAATTGCCTTGATTGAGATGATATCAGAAGATACTGAAGAATTCAGCATTGGGATCCGATGACTCTCCTGAACGAAGATTCAATGTAATCTTGTATTCCTTGGCTTCCTGCTATCATGTCATGCAAGTCTTCAGATATGTGATCTTCATTTATAGAATCTGGTAATAGGCAAGCATGAAAATTTTCAATATCTGGTTCCAATAATTTCTCTTTATCAATAGACATCCATGATTCTTGGACCTTATCCGGATCTTCTTCTTCTGGTTGTTGTTCTTCAATGATAGCTGGTGAATCATTTTGCAATACCTCAAAATTGTAAGTTGATTGAGGTGTTTTATTGTTGGGAATATGAAATGGTTGTGCATGTAGTGGAGTGGGAATGTGTTGGCCGGATAAATTGATCTTGTGGACAAGACCGATATCCCTAGTATCAGAAGATATTCTAGCAACAAATAGATAAACAAACCTATATTTCTCTAGACATATGCGATTTACAAGTAAATACTACAGAGGTGTTAAGGTCTTACCTTAGATCCAGTGCTTGTTCATAGTAGTCATCCTCCAATCACTTGAAAGAGTTATCTTTGTAGACCTGCAATCACAAACAAGAAAACATTAAATAACACCTGCATAATAAATATTATAAATCATGCCTATCATGGTGATCAAGGAATCCATAAAATAAACAATCAAATGACAACTTATTGAGAAAAACAAACTTATTTGTATTAACTTTGAAATAGTAGAAGAACCTTACAACCTTTTCAGCCTTGATGTTGAACATGTCTTCCTGGGGTCCAAAGCAGGAATCTCCTTTACTCTGACAAGCCTTGCACTCTTCCAACCGAGACACATAGAGCTATGTAATCTTTCCTCACAAAATCTCAGCTAAAGGAGTCTAAGTTCCAACAACACTTTACCTCAAATAATACTAAAGCTTGAACTCCCCTTGAGGCTTCCCAAGGCCTCATTTTATAGTGCAAAGGAGGAGGTTACAGTTCCAAATATGAAGGGATAAAGTCCTCCTTTAAAGGGATAAGCTCCTCACATCAAGGGGTTAGCTCCTTAAGGTATGGGATACATGAACCTTAAAAGAGCGGACTTGCCACTGCAATATTTCTTCAAGAAGCTTCTAGAAATGACTGAAAGTGAGATTTTGAGTTTAATTTGCGCCTTTTTAATCTTTTACAGGGGTCCGCACCCTTAACACAGAGAAGGTGTGGTCAGGTTCGTAGGAGACATGAACATTAGGTGCGGGACCGCAGGTAAGACAAAGAGAAAGTGCGATACTAGAGTTTTAGAGACTTTTGAGAGCTTTCTCTTATTTTTAAGGATTGACATGAGGAATTGATATTTTATACTTGCAAAGGAGGAAAGTATGAGTGATAATGAGCTCATACAGATAGCAGAATGTCAAAGTGACAATTTTCAGTGCAACAGATTGCCCCCTAAAATGCGAAGTCTGTAATATATGAAGATAGAGTCTGTCATATATGAAGAGTGAAGTACTTTGTCATTTCAAGAATCATCCTGTGGACCCCCAGTAGAAACCTGTAAAAACATTCAATGCAAAATATATATATGTAGACATATCATCCACTGTATAAATGAATAGCAAAATTCCTCGCAGGCTGGATGGTAGAAACTAGATCCAGGGTCTTGATTTCCGCTTCTCGAACTAGTACGATTCTATCCATGTGAATGAATGTGTAGAAGTTGAACATGGTAGAAACCACTTGATTACCAGTCAATAATGTGAACTGTTAACAAGTGTGAGAGAAACCACTAGTAATGTCAATGACTCTCAAAGTACTTAGTAGAATCCATGAAATGTGAATGAATGAGCTGAAGTCGAACATGTCACGGAATCATTCGATCAAAGGTCAATCATGCAACCTATTGTGGAAGGTGAGAAACCTTCCATTGAGGCATGCAGATTTCAAGGTACTGATGATTTCTAGATCAACTTCCTAGATAATGAGCTGTCGTCGATAGAAAGTGATCTGTCGTAGGCCAGCCCACAACACGAAATCATAGATCAAGTTTTGAAGAAATATATTGGCAAGGACTGACTCAGGGATGGTCAAAAAGGAAGACAAATATTTTGCAGAGGAATGATTTATTTGAACTGACCTCTTTAACACATAACGACACTGCAGATGGCTTGGTGACAACTGACCCAAAGCTAATACCCAGAAACCGGCTGAAGACTTTCAATATGGTTTGATTAACTATTAGGCAAAGGATTTTCCCAACCCAGATGAAAAAAAGTGTCGTGTCTAGAGTGGTTAATAGTTTTCGAATAGTCAAAATGTAACAAACAGGTTCGTTTTTCTCTCTTTTCCCCCACCATTTCTAGCAAGTACCTCTTTATTTTTGACAAGCTTGAGGAGGATAACTTTGCTCATCCTTCAGATGAGTCCAACTTAGTTTAAGATTTGAACCCTAAGAAGGAGTGGTTCGTTCCTGCTTAAAAATTTAACAGGTATTTTATTGTTAAATTTTAATGAGTCCAGTATAGGAGAAACTCAGTGTTTTTCAATTTTAGGGAGTCAAAAGAAAAACTTAAGAAAACTCCATGGGCGTACTTTTTCGTAAATTTAGTCTCTCGAGCCTGAAAAAGGATAAAATAATGTGGGAGAGAACTCTATTGACCGTAATTAGTCAACGTATGCCTTTTTCGTAAAAAGTCCATTTCAGTCCGTAAAAGGGGTAAACTTATACTGAAGGGACGATCATTCATTTATTTTAACGAGTTCGAATAATCAAGTGCTCGGAAATCTTTTCAATTTTCGAGAGTCTAAAAAGGACTTTAAAGAGGACTCCAATGTTTTGCTTTTTCGTAAATTTTTGAAAGAGTCCGAAAAAGTGATAAAAGTATGCTCTTTGTTGAAAAAATGATCAATTTTCCTGAAAAATCCAATTTTCTTCACAAAAACTCAAAACATTACACGTACATGTTTAAGATAAATAAAAATGTTTTCAAAAATTACCTTTTTAAAGTGAAAAATAAACAAATTAAAAATTCATTTATTCGAAAAAACTTATAAAAAGGGCTTTTCTAACTTCATTTTTACCATTTGAGTTCAGAGTGAAAAAGTGAGAGCTTTTGGGTAAAAAAGTTCCTGTGAAGATTCTGGAAAATCCATCTGTCGAATTCGAGAACCATTAGCTCTAGGTAATCCACGTCCTCCTTAACTTGCATTTCATCTGTTTACATTTCTTTTGTAGCCTTTAAATTTCATTTTTTAAGGAAAAATAGGTTGAAAAAAATCACTTGCGGGGGTCCACAAGTGCAACATGCGGGCCCTGCGGACCCCGACTTTTTTCTACATAGAAAAAAGTCCTGGGTTCACACCTATTGCACAGCACCCATGTGTATCTAAGCACTGTGTATGAGCAAAGGGTGCGAACCCCGCACAATGAAATTTCAAACTTAAATTTCTCAATTTCTGCCCAAAATTTTTCAAACAAGATTGTTCTAATATGTCTTTTTGTGTATTGTAGGAAATTCAAAATTCTTACTTGGAGAGAACGCGAGCACGAAGATGTAGATGACGCCACAATGAATCATTTTCCTACAATGCAGGCTTTGAGAGCATGCAGATTATACAAATTCTGGGCCATACAGGGCATGAGGGCTCAAGTAGACCTCCTGACATGGCTAGTAAACAAATGGAACACTCAGGACCAATGTTTTGTTATCGGCGGCAACCGGCTCGAAATTGAGCCAAAGGATTTTTTTTTTTTGACTGGTTTGTCCAAGAGGGGAAAACAAATATCTCTGTTTGGGACTAGGCCAGGTGGCCAGTCTGTCGCTAGTCTTCGACTAGAGTTTTGCGATGACCGAGCAGACCCCAAGGATAAACGGATTGATATTAAAACTATAATCCGACTTGAGCTTAAATTCATTGCATTCACTGTTACTAGACTGTGCGGGAGTGCAGCATTGCATGTGGCTATTGGTTTCCAGATGCATATTGCGGTAGACTGTTTTCGAGGCACCATTTTCAACTGGTGCGAGGATGTGTTGGCAAATGTGAAAGGCCAACTAACCAGAGCAAAGAATTGAAAGCTAAAAAACTTTGGATATGGATCCATTTTAGTCACCTTTTCTATATAGAGGATCCCCATGTTCACCTCGCAGAACATTCTTGTCGATGCTGGTCGACCTAGAGAGCCTAGGATGGTTCGTTGGGTTGCTTTGATGGCCCGTCACGCTGAGGGCATAGAGGTTTTTCGATTTCCTTCTACATATTTTCATTGGCTAGAACGCAAAATTTTCGTTATAGAGGACTTTCCATACGCCGGAATGGACTTCCGCAGTGACCGAGACATGGCTCTCCCAGCAGGAGAATGGTGGGATGATTCAGGCAAAAACCACTTTCAACATTTTTTAAGTTCTATTTTTTTTTTTGTATTTTAATCGTCCAAAACTAATAATAAAAATTTTAAATGCAGATGTGGGCCCACGACGACCAGTCTCTCTCTAGCCTTATGAGAGGAGACACCCAGTTGCAGCAGCACCAACCCCCACAGGGCCAATCAACAGAGATCCTGACCGACTTGGAGCATCATCTAGAGCGCTTGACATTAGATATTCTAGAGACTGATATAGATTATATTCCACTTAGGTTACAGAGATATGTGATTGGGGTCCCAGGACCTTTTAGGAGGTTCCTGTGTAGGGTGGCCCGAGCAGTAGTTTCCTATCGTGACCATCACCAGGGATAGGATGATCGATTTGTAGACTAATAACATTTTTGACTTTTTGTATTATTATTTTTGTTGATCATAAGGTATTTGTCAACCTATGATCAAAGACGATGTATATTTTGAAACACACTTCTATGCTATGATATATCATTATTACTGTCTATCTTGTGTAACATGTTATCGAATATTGTGTAATTTACTGTTTTGATTATTGAAAATGTCTATTTATCATACTAGAAGAAACTGCATCTGCTAAAGTATTTAAATGTCTTGGAATATGCTGATATTCAATGTAATCAAATTCACGTTCCAAGAGACAAACTCTTAAAAATAACCGTAATAATACCATATTTCTAATGGCATAAACCCTGTTAAGATGTAATACAACGAGTTCAGAATCCAACCTAACAATCAAACTCCGAATTCCAAATGATATGGATTCAGATAATAACTCAATCACTGCACTATACTCTGCAATGTTATTTGTTGTTTGACCGAGGCTTACCCCATGCATGGACACTAACTCATCAGAGGGTGAATAGATAACCCAAGCTGCAGAAGAAATGTTCTGTGTACTATGACAAGCACCATCAGCAAAACCAATGTAGGTTTGAAGAGACGTTTAAATCTGCAATATCAAGAGTAAAACCCATATAAGCAGGAACAGTGATAAGAGCACACTCTAAACTAGGCACGCTTTTCTAATCTAAGACACGCCAGCAGTAAAGAAACTAATCTAACAAAAATCTCCACTCATAATTTAAGCATAATATCTCTTCAGATAAAGCCCATTTCTAGGTTTATCTAAGGAGACTCCATCAAAATATATCAGTTCATAGGCCCATTTTTCCATTTTTCACTTAACAATGTATGGACCATGCCACATAGGTACAAATTTTCCAGCCCCTAGTTTATCGTTTTCTTGATCGTATACTAAAACTAGGTCTCCTTCTGAAAAATTACGAGGTGTAACATTTTTGTCGTACTGAGCTTTTATTCGCTTGACATGAGCATCGTTTGCTAATGTAGCAGTGTGTTGATTCTCATCTAGCTGAGCTAAGTACAAAAAACGTTTCTCCTCTTCAGAAGTAGCTGGGAGTAATTCTACGACTAATTTTAATGACGCAATTTCGCATTCAATAGGTAACACAACTTCCAAACCGTAAACCAGTTGAAAAGGAGTGAAACCACTTGATATTTTTACTAAGGTCCGATATGCCCTAAGTGCTGAAAATAACATGGAATGCCAATTCGACTTATGAATACCAATGATTCGTTTGATCATAGTGATTAAAAATTTATTGATAGCTTCAACCATACCATTAGCTTGTGGGTAATATGGAGTAGAACTATCATGGCGCAGGCCAAGTTGATCTATTCGTTCAGTCATCATGATATTTCGAAAATGACTTCCATGATCTGTAATGATAGCTTGAGGAACACCGAATCTAGCAATTATATGATTGAACATGAAAGTTGCAGCAGTCTTGCCGTCTGTCGAAAAATGTAGGCATCGCCTCAGCCCACTTAGTAAAATAATCTACCGCTAAGATAATATACGCATTCCCCCCAGCCGAGTGAGGGTTACATGTAATAAAATGAATACCCCACTTTGTGAAAGGACCGACAGCAATTATAGGGTGAGGAGGATCGGGTGGTGCATGCATTTTATGATCAAAGATTTGACAATTGTGGCATTTCCGGACTGCATAGATACAATATTTTAATAAGGATGGCCAAAAATAACCAGCGCACAATATATTTTGGGTTGTGGCATACCTAGACATATGACTGCCACATGCTCCAGAATGGTAGTCATTTAAAACCTTCTCAGCTTCTTC
Source organism: Pinus albicaulis (assembly GCA_034641835.2). Classification (NCBI taxonomy): domain Eukaryota; kingdom Viridiplantae; phylum Streptophyta; class Pinopsida; order Pinales; family Pinaceae; genus Pinus; species Pinus albicaulis. The sequence continues at coordinate 276,055,793 of CM076571.1, forward strand.
ATGAGTAAGACAACGTCGGAAAAAAGAATCTGCTCCACAATGATAGAGTGTATCACCAATAATATTGTATTGCTGGGATTGGAAATGTATTTTCCATCGCTGAGATCATGAGATTTTAAACCAAAAAGATTGGGTTTGGAGATAAACAATAATATCCCCATACCAAGGATCAAGAGTACTGATAAGAAACAAGGATTCATCCGCAATGGGTTGCTCTGCCATAGTTTCAGTATCAGCACACGGGAAATCACACATCAGTTCGGTGAAAACCAAAGATTTCTTTGCCTTGGATTTTTCAAATTCCAAGTCAACTTCCTGCAGGATAACTATCCATTTGGAATACTTGCCTCCTAGTAATTTTTTGGTCAAGATGTACATCATAGGGTTATATTCAGAAATTATTGTGGTTTTGCGTAATAAGATGTAGTGACGAAATATTTGGACAACTTGAACAGCCGCCAAGGCTAATTTCTCCACATGTGTGTATTTGATCTCAGTCGGATTCATATTTCGACTAAGATAGTAAATCACATGTTCATTGTTGAATTCATCTTCCTGAACTAAAACCATCCCAATGGTGGAATGAGAAGCGGCGAGGTACAAAAAATAATCCTAGTTGTAATTGGGAGGATGTAGTAACGGTGCATGGGTCAACGCGTGTTTTAGTGTATCAAAAGATCAATCAGCGATCTCATCCCAAAATAATGGAACGTTTTGTTTTAATAAACTGGTAAAAACCTTTGTTAACTCGACGTAGTTAGGAATGAAACGACATAAAAAGTTTGCTTTCCCCTGCAAACTTTGGAGTTGACGCAGAGTCGAAGGAGGAGATAAATTGACAATAGCTTCAACCTTCGACGGATCAACACGAATGCTTGCTTTGGAAATGACGAATCTCAGTAAGTGACCCGATTCTACACAGAAAACATATTTGTGTGGATTCAGCCTAATTCGATAATGCCTACATCTCATAAAGATAACTCGTAAATGAGTGAAATGATCGGCTCTACGCGATGAATGGGTAGGTAAATCACCGAGATAAGGCTGCACAATGTGCTTGATGTCACGAAATGCATAAGACATAGCCCTTTGAAAAGTTTCCCCAACATTCTTCAATCCAAAGGGTAATTTGCAATAAGAAAATGTTCCCCATGGAGAAATGAACGTTGTTTTAGGCTAATCAGCAGGGAGTATGTTTATTTGATTGTAACCGAAAAAAAACATCCATAAAGGAGAACATTTCACTACCAGCACAATAATCAATTATTTGATCAATATAGGGGGTTGGGTAATTGTCTTTAGGACAAGCTCGATTAATATCCCTATAATCAATACATACTCTTATCGTTCCTTGGTTTTTGTTAACAGGAACAATATTCGATACCTAATCGGTTAAAGGAATTGGATAAATGAATCCTGCATGAAGTAATTTCTCAACTTCGGCTTTGATAGCAGCAGCTTTTCTCAGATGTATTTGACGTAAGCATTGTCAGATAGGTTTAGCATCCGGGTAAGTCTTAATTTCATGGACAACAATTGACAGATCGATTCCCAACATTTCTTCATATGACCAGGCAAACACGTCACAAAATTCTTGAAATAGGGCTTTATAAGTTTGGATTTCATCGTTCGTACAGGAAGCACCTATATGAATGTTTTCAATTATTCCTGGCTTAACTGAAATGTCAAGAGGAACCGTTCTAGAAATATTTTCCAAATTTAACTCAGAATCAGGATGTTGCAATGGATTATGTGGTTCTTTGACATAGTCAGCCGTAAAAATAGAAGAGAAATCATTTTCAAAATGATCTAGCTCAGGTAAAAACGAAGATCGGTGATGTAGATCTTCCCATGGTAAATCATCAACAGACAAAAGTTCACGAATCTGCTCATCAGTATGAACAAGATCAGGAAATGTCGTTGGAGTTGAGCTAGATATAGAAAGTGATTCGTCATAGATCACATTCATTGGATCAGTTTTGGTTGAAGAAGGATCAGAAAACAACTGTACAACCTGATATGCAATTTCAAAGGGACTCAAAGGTATCGCGCCATCAAATGAATCCACCTCGGAATTGGAAGGTATGATCCAAGGATCATCAAAAGTAACAGTATTCGATGAAATCATATGAATATTTTCGATAGGAGGTGATACGTTAGGAGCAGGAAAGGAAAAAGTTCCTAGTAAACCAGAATCTTTAATCAAACCTACGCCAACATCCTTGTAAGGGATAGCCATTTTACCGATGTGATAGATAGTTTCTGTAGAGGCTGGATCGGATGAGAAATAAGTCAATTGGTCTATTGTAACAATATTTCCTTGATGTGGGAACTTGATAAGCTGAAAGACCGATGAAAAAACAGCAGTCATAGCATAAGACAAATTGTGACCCAGGAGAAGGTTGTAATCTAGAGGGGCATCAACCACCTCCACATCTAGATTTACGGTTTTGCATTCGACCCCTATAGGTAAATCCTGCAAAATAATAAAAGGATGGAACCCTCATCTATAAAAAGCCTTTAGAATTGTCAGAGACTGATTGAGTGTAGGAGAACCAAGAGATTTCCAACACTGGATCAACATAATACACGTAGAAGCCCCTTCATCAATCACATTCCAAAAGAAGTGTATGTTTTGACTAATACTGGAATCTGGAAAGCCATTTGATGAGGTAGGCAGGGTGTACTATTCTCTAAGTCGAATATTATTAGGTTCGAATCTTGAATATCGACAGCTCCTATGGCAGACAATAGTAATTTACATTGTGTTGGGCACGATTGCAGCACTTCCAAAGCCGACATTGCTGAAGAGGAAATAGCTAAGTCCTCAACAATGTTGTAATTCTGAGCAGCTCTCGCATGTGGATTGAAAGCTGATTTACGAAGTACACCTTTAGCAGGTGGTTTGATTACTAAGTTTGAATTGGGTTTCTCGATAAGTAGTGGATCAGAAACAGGAGGAGGTGTAGTTGATGTGTTTGAATTAGAAGATTCTGCTCCTTTACCACCAACAGGATTTTTACTACCATAATCTTGCGATCTTGTCGCAATCCTGACATGAGACATCATCATAATGGGTTATTCTTAGGCGTTCAAGGTAGAACCAATCATCTTACTATCTTGAGTAGGAAAAGGATCCTTCAAGACAGCAGGTTGTTGAGAACCTTTAACGAATTTCGAAACCTCTGCTCGATGTGGGCATTCTTTAGTAAAATGATCCTCGTCGCAAATGAAACAAGGGTAGAAAGGTTTGCGTTTTTCGTCATTAGATCCATTTTTATCTGTTTTATCTTTTGAATTTCATTTGTTTTTATTCTTCTCCTTATTTTAACTTCCAGATTTAGATTTGGTCGTAGTTGACTCTACGACATGGATGTCAGCAGAAACTTCAGTGGAAGAATCTCCTTTCGGGGAATCAGGTAAAGTTATTATAGGAGAATAATTCTTTGAAGATTTCTTCTTGCTTTTAGTACTAACTGAACCAATCATACCATCAGCGGCTTGAGACCCTGAAGGAGCTGCAGTTATTTGACCGTGTTTTGGAAGATCAGGGATTTTTCATGTAAAGTACCAGACTACATGTAAACGAGGTCAAGGTACTGAGCTTGAGAAATGACTTGCTCCTCAGTAACAACTCCTCCCTTAGCTACATCATCAGTAATTTTGGGTAAAAACGATTTAATGAACCATTCCGCCAAAATTTGATCCGAAATGAAAACTTTTACTAAATGCCTTCTACGTCGCCATTCGTGAATATGATCAAAAATATATGTGGACGTGGATTGTTTTAGAGAAGTTAATAGTTTCGTGCCATTGTCATATCTAACAGGCAACTGAAAATGAGTTAAGAAAGTAGTTGCTAACTGATTGAAATTATTAAAAGAGCCTCGTGGTAACTCAATGTACCATTTGGTAGCAAGACCAATAAGAGTTCATTGAAAAAGACGTAAGCGAATTGAATCATCAATTATTGAATTAGACGCACACCAGAGGTGATAATTCATAACGTGATTTGATGGATCCTCTCCTGACTTACCCTCGAATTTCGGTATATCACTGGGAAAATTATGTGGCATTGGTGGCCAATACAGATGATAGTAAATCGGATCATTCGTAAGGCATGAAAAATCAGGTAAATCCAAAGTTGCAATAAATGGTAACTGACGGTTAGGGTCGCGAAAACCTTGAGTAATAAGAGAAGTTCTGAGAGGAGGATATCCAGGATAACTGGGAATCGGATTTTCATTAGGAATGGTATAACCTCCCGGGAAACCAGGATTAACCGAACCAAACTGGGGTTTTTGAGGCTGTTGATAAGTATAGCCATGATACGGTTGATACTGATAAACTAGGTTTTGTGCAATGGGACCAAATTGATACTGTCCCTGGTACGGTTGATATGTGAATTGCGGTTGACTTGTGACAATTGTACTTGTACCAGCTTGTCTTGTAGGTATCTAGACCGAAGTCTGAACTGTAGGTCCTGACTGGGGCATAGAGACTTGAGGAATTTGCATGGATGCAGGGATAGAAGAAACTGGAGCTACAGATACTCCAGAAATAGGTGTTATAGGTTGAACAGATGTTGCAATAGTTGCAGCAGTTTGAGGCGGAGTCTAAGGTGTACTAGGCCAAGGCTGCTGAACAGAACCAGGTGCAGGAATTTGAACAGTAGGTTGGACAGGTTGCTGGGTTGGACTAGAAACCAAAGGTTGTCCAGGTTGATTAGGTAACTACACATTAGGTTGTATAGTCTGTTGAATTTGGGATGGATCCCACACCATATTTATTCCGAGGTATTGTCCCATAGAATGTTGTACATATGAAGGACCATAGCTTGGTTGAATGTAGGGTTAATAATTAAGTGGTAAATTCCCAACTCCTTGTACAAATGATTGACCAGAAGGCAGTTAAAAACCTTGAGTTGGGTACTGACCTTGAGGTTGATAACCCTAAGGCATGTACTGAATCTGGGGTTGATAAGGACCCTGAGGAACATACTGAGTTTGGGGTTGACCTTGGGGTATGTACTGTCCTGAAGGTTGATAACCTTGAGGTATGTACTATCCTTGAGGTTTTTCTCCAAAATAATATTGTCATACAGTTTGTCCTGGGAAAAAATTACCCTAAAATTGCCCCCCAGGCGGTAACTAACTGCCTTGAGGTTGCCCCCCAGGTGGTAACTGACTGCCTTGAGGTTGCCCCCCAGGCAGTAACTGACTGCTCTGAGGTTGAGGATTTGGAATATTACCAGACATCATAAAGATTTGCACTGCGTTCGACGTTTTAGTTTTAATTCCATTAAGACCAGATGGTAATACTTTTTCAGTCGGTCGAGGATTTTCCCCTGAGAAAGTACCAAAGAGTGCCTGGTACCCCGAAGGAACAGAAGGCCCACCGTATAAAAATGTTTCCAGTGTTTGGGAAAACATAGATGACTCTCCTTACATGATCGATGAAGGATAATAACCTCTCGGGGTAGGATGAAAAGGAATTCGAGGTGGTGAAAAAACAAGACTCAGGTTTTCTAAAAAAATTGTCAAAGATAAATACCAAGCATCACTCCTAATAGGGCTGTATAAAATGGATTCACGCTCCCTAAGATTCAAACATTGTGGGGATTCAGGAAGAGTTACTTCTTCGTCTGGACTGGCAAGTTCTTCTATAGAAATGAGGCCAGTAGGAAGATCTTCAATAATGATATTTCTTACCCTAGGTGAACCAGGATCAATAGAAGTTGGATTAATAAATCCTGAGGATGTTTCCAGAACAGTAGATTCAATGTCAAGCTCAGAAATTTCAGGTTCTTCAGCTAATTAACTGGAAGGAGAAATACTACCAATAACTTTGGAAACTGAAATTGGCTCTTGAATGTGCTCTGTTGTGGGTATTTGATGATCAGGATGAACAACTATGGATGAACTTTCGACTTCTGTTGATATACTTCTACTGCTACTAGATGATAGTAGAGTATGAAGCCCTTCAAGTTGACTTGGTGTATACTCAGGGGGCTTCCCCTGAAGTCTCCGGGATTGTCTCGGTAATTCTGCCACGATTGAATATCAATTAATCACACGCAAACAAAGAAAATTTCAATAAAAACACCTAAACTCTCTAAAGGAACAAACAGCTGAATCACACGCCTAAAAATCTAAGAGTTCAAACCACACACAAACAGTAACTTCCCGTACTAAAAAACTCTAGTTGGTGATGAAATCCAACTTAGTAGAATTTTAATACAAAAAGGGCAGTTGGAACAGTTACCCCGACAACCTGCTTAATGAAACATACTGGCACAAGTTTCTTCACAAAACCATCTCAAGTGAAGAGAACCCCCCAGAGATTCCAAGTGAGTCTAGTCGACGTCTGCTCCAGGTACAGTGAGATCTTTCCTTCACCGTCACCTTAGGAAATAATCTTAAGTTTATGGACACTAAGGTTACCAACAGTAACAAATACAACTGGGGGAACAGTCTACGATCCAATTCCACGCGCAAGGGCAGAGTAACAAAGCTCAATCCCCTTGAAGGCTCCTCGACATGGTCAACCTGAGGTTTACCAACAAGTGACCCTAGGCTCCTCGACAATGGTTATTTCGAGGTTTACCGTTTGTAATGCGCGCAGATCTTCTATCTTTCCCAATGAAACAGAATTGATTGTCTCAAAGGTTCGGACATGATCTCATGATTAACTCCTTTAAGAGAAGCTTCCCAGATTGTACCAATTACAATTGGATTTATTTCCTACCGCAATATTTATCTACTTGTTTGTTTTAACTACCTTGGAGAGTTAATTACTCCCTGCACCAAGATACTAGCCTAAGCTATATTGGTGATAAGAGCCCTAGAAATAGAAAAAATTACTAGTTCAATTTTAATTAAGCGTTGCTTTTATGGTTGTTCTTTAAGTCAATAGGTATGGAAATGAAACTTTGATGGTGTGAAGACTCGACTTCCAAACACACTAAAAAATGCACCTAAAATGATAAGAAATTCATTTTTATTTCAATGAAATCTAGCTAAAGAAAGAGTTCGAGAAATGCAATTTCTTAAGAGACAATTCTTTCTTTCAACATGAAGAATAAATGAAAAGAAAATATTTTTGTTTTTTCAATAAGAACTCCAACGAGACAAACAATCAATGCTCATAATAAATCCCTTCCACTTTCAAAACTTGAAACTACAAAAAACAATTTTTCTTTCAAAAGAGATCTACAAGTTCTAAAAAAGCAACCAAAACTATGAAAAACTAATTTTGATATCTAAAAAATTCAAAAATATAATTGAATAAAAGCTTCAATTTTTTTTTGAGAATGTTTTGCTTAGTTGTTCAGTAAACTAAAGATTCATTTGCACAGAATAACAAACAAATCAAAATACATCCAGATATGTTTTCTTTTGTAAAAATGAAATTCAGAACTTATAACAAAGCTTGTTCAAAGATTTGCAAAGAGAAAACTAGATATATTTCTCAAAAAGGATGGATTTCACAACTAGGTCAGACTCATCAAGAAGAAAAAAAGACACCAGTGTGATCTGAGGTATTTCAACCTTCTAATCTTTGAGTCACTACAGAGACCAAGTGAAAACCACTCCAAGTATGCAAAACTTCTAGAAAATCACTCAAAACACAAATACTATTGGAACTCACACACAAAGAGGTTTTTGATAGGAAAAATACATATCTGGGCAGAGACTAAGGGTCCTAAAACAATCTAAACTTAAACTGGAAGAAGAAATCTGAAGATTTTCAAAAATTTTAACAGGGTTCACAGGCCCCAGAAGCAACAAGTGTGGTCCCGCAGTGGTTACTTAAGGAAAGTGCGAATATGCCCGCATTGTGTGAGAAGACAAAGTGCAGTCCCCATAAAAGTTCAAGAAAAACTCAAAAGATTTCAAAAATTTTCAAAGAGAAAAATAAAACTAAGCTACCCAGGCAAGTATACATCAATCAAAAACCAGAAAAATCATTTTCTCAAGTCAAAACAAAGGAAAACCAAAAATAAAAAATCTTCTCCCCAGTGGAGTCGCCAATTTGTTGGCCGAATAAATTGATCTTGCAAACAAGAATGATCTCCCTAGTATCAGAATATAGTCTAGCAACAAACAAACAAACAAACCTATCTTTCTCTAGACATATGTGATTTACAAGTAAATACTACAAAAGTGTTAAGGTCTTACCTTAGATCCAGTGATTGTTCGTAGTAGTCGTCCTTCAATCACTCGAAAGAGTTATCTTTGCAGACCTGCAATCACAAACAAGCAAACATTAAATAGCACCTGCATAATAAATATTATAAATCATGCCTATCATGGTGATCAAGGAATCCATAAAATAAACAATCAAATGACAGCTTATTGAGAAAAACAAAATTATTTGTATTAACTTTGAAATAGTAGAAGAACCTTATAACCTTTTCAGCCTTGATGTTGAACAGGTCTTCCTGAGGTCCGAAGCAGGAATCTCCTTTACTCTGACAAGCCTTGCACTCTTCCAACCGAGACACATAGAGGTATGTAATCTTTCCTCACAAAATCTCAGCTAAAGGAGTCTAAGTTCCAACAGCACTTTACCTCAAATAATACCAAATCTTGAACTACCCTTGAGGCTGCCCAAGGCCTCATTTTATAGTGAAAAGGAGGAGGTTACAGTTCCAACTATGAAGGGATAAAGTCCTCCTTTAAAGGGATAAGCGCCTCACATCAAGGGGTTAGATCCTTAAGGTATGGGATACATGAACCTTAAAAGAGCGGACTTGCCACCGCAAGATTTCTTCTAGAAGCTTCTAGAAATGACTGAAAGTGAGCTTTTGTGTTTACTTTACACCTTTTTAATCTTTTACAGGGTTCCGCACCCTTAACACAGAGAAGGTGCAGTTAGGTTCGCAGGAGACATGACCATTAGGTGTGGGACCGCAGGTAAGACAAAGAGAAAGTGCGATACTAGAGTTTTAGAGACTTTTGAGATCTTTCTCTTATTTTTAAGGCTTGACACGAGGAACTGATATTTTAGACTTGCAAAGGAGGAAATTATGAGTGATAATGAGCTCATACAGATAGCAGAATGTCAAAGTGACAATTTTCAGTGCAACAGAATGGATCTTTGGGGTTCTTGTGTGGATGATAATGGGAAAGGTTGAATTGAGGTCAAATGAGGGTGATATTGATGTTGTGGTGGAGGTAAATGGTATGGATAACATTGATGATGGTATTGAGGATAGAGAGGGAAAAATTGAGGATATGGTGGATTTATTTTGTAGGGCCATTGCCAACTTTTTTTCCAATATTGGTTTTGATGTTGGGATTGAGATGGCCAAGGTTTCCAAGGTTGGTTTTGAGGTTGGGATTGAGATTCCCAAGATTGCCAAGGCAACGGTGTTTTCCAATTACCTTGATATTGTTGTGCATAACTTTGAAACTGTGCATAAGGATATTGCATCATATTGGGTTGATGAGGCTGCCATAGTCCTCTTGGAGCTACATAACAAAGTTTCTCTTGTGCTTGATTTGCTCCATTATCATTCTGGTAAACTGCCTTCAAACCTGGTAATGATGGGAAATCTTCAGTAGTATGTGATCCTGCACAAATTTTACAAATTTTAATGTTATCAAGTGGAAATTCATGCAAAGCATGTTTCTTTCTACATTTAGGGCAAAATATAAATGAAGAAACTTTTTTCTTGTTTTGCATTCTTAGCATGTTAGTTTGTTCATTTAAATTACCAAGAATGTTTAGCAAATTGTTAGGTTCAGTTTGACTTACCAATCCTAATGCCGAATTACTTACTCTTGTCATAAATGGATCTTGAGGGGTTCTTACACACTTTGCTTTTCCTCTTGATATGTTCTTGCATAGTTCACAAATTTCTTGAAATGGAAATTGATAGACATCACCTTTTCCCACCAGATTAAGAAGATCAATCCATTCATCCTTTATAGCATTTAGTAGGAGAATATTTAATGCGTCTGATCCTAAATTATGCAATTTAGATCTTTTTATATTATAAGTAAATCTCTCCACTAAATCTTCTAGGATTTCATCCTCTTTTTGGTTCATCTTAAAGACTTCATTTCTAAGGTCATGGTGCATGCAATAATCTTTATATTTTTCCAAAAATATTCTTTTCATATCATACCATTTCCTTATAGAATTTGTTCCTAAAGTCATGAACCATCTAAGAGCTCTATCCTTCAGTGTTTCCGGAAACAAATTCAATTTTTGAATGTGCAATGAGTAGCCATAAGATCTACAAATGATTTCAAATTCAAAAAGAAGGGTTTCCGGGTCTTTTGATATCATACCTTTGAAGTTAGGAAGTACATATGGATGGATGTTCTTCATTTGAACATTGATATCAATTTCTTGAATGCGAAATCCAAAAGGATCTTCCTCATTGTCATCATCTCCATCCATTTCTTCAACTTCCTTTGTAACCTCTTATTCTACCTGCAAAAATATGAATTCATGATGTGGATGTGTGGCTCTTACTGCACCACATGATATGGTGGGTGTGGTAGGTGATTGAAGTTTTTTTTTTTTTGATATAAGAAATAAGGTTACCTAGTTACACTTCCTCGGCAACGGTGCCAAAATTTTTAGTCAATTTAGTGTCCTAAATTGCTTCCATTAATTATCAACTAGGGCTTGTAACTTTGATGAAGTGTAGTGCACTATATGAGCTTAACTGTCCTTTCTCTTACTTCGTTGTTTTGATTTTTTTCTTATTATTTTGGGGGTTTTGTGGTTTAGTCCTTAGTATGCTATCCTAGGCTAAAAAATGAAAAGTGAATCTAATAAAAAAGGAAGACAAGGAAGTGTTACAAAACTAAGTTAATTTCTATGAAAGAAACCAAAGTTTATTGACAAGTTTTAAGGCCTAGTTCTAAACAAAAAGATAAAGCAAGTACTTCAATAAGTAAACCTAATCCATGGATCTATAACTCAATTGAGATCTAAGAAATGAAAACAGGAAATGCAATTGATAACTTAAACATTGCATTGAATCTAATCATTTAGCCATTCTTGAAAATCATATTCAGATCAGTTTCTATCAGAATGACCTTTAAAGAGATTGTTAGTTGCAATGGGATGAGGATATTTTAACTACAACTAATTAAGTGAATAACCAAATTATCAAGTCTCATTCAATCCTGAAGCCTTCAGTCCTTGGTATGGCTCTCGGACAAATACATTATTCTCTTAATTTTAGTAAGAAAATGGAAAAAAGAATGAAATATTAAACAATCACTGTACCTATAAGTCATTAACCATTTCAGTATAAGATTTGTTAAAAAAATAGGAAAAATGGCTTTTACTTGGTTGAATACAGCAATTGGCAACTATGAAAGTAATGACAGAAAATGAAATCTAAACAATCACTGTACCTATAAGTCATTAACCATTCAGTGTAAAGATTTGGTAAAATAGACAAATGGTTTTTACTTAGTTGGACACAACAATTGGAAATTTATGAAAGCAATAAACTTAAGCATGAGCATAAATAAATACTAAATAGAAATTCAAGCAAATCTAGCTAGAAAGCTAAAAAACCTCCTTAGGCAGTAGGGGCCCTCTGCTACCAAGTTGGTGAACTCCTTAGCTTTTAAAAATTGCAATCAAACCAACGTCTTGAAGCTGAACTTCTTCATTAAAACAGAGTCTGGAAAATAGAGTATTCACTACAAATATGAACTGTAATGTACTTTTTCTGAATTTTCTTTTTGGTCTTGTACAACCAATATTTAAAGGGAAATTACATAACTGATTATTAGATATACTTGCTACAGGTGGCTAATTCGAATTAGACTTGCAATAGTACTGTTGGACTCTTGCTAATTTGAATTTAGACTTGTAATAGGACCGCTGGACTCAAATCAAGAGTCCTACTGCATTTGGATAACATAGTTTGAATCCACCTTTGACCATGAGTTTAGGCATGCTTTTCTGACGTATGGACTGAGTGAGTAGGATAGAATCCATGTAGGCATCATTCTAGAAACACCCATGTGGCCCAATCCTCCAACTGACACCTGGAACATACTCAACCACAAAAATAGCTGCGAAATGCCTGATCGGCTATGGAACATCTGTATTCTGTAGCTATACTGCACAAAATTATTAAAACAGAAAAAACCATGAAAATATAACATGTTAATCAATTGCATGTATCCTTGGGACAATCCTAAACATTCTTCATTGATTGGGGCTTATGAATTGATGAAAGAGAGGTGAAATGAGATGAGAAATTTGTAAAGAAAAGGGAAATTCTAGGGTTCAACAGAAGCAACAGCACAGAGGCTGATGGGATTTTAGCAGCGCAGTGCAGTGTAAAGCCTCAAAGAGACAATGCAACACAACAATAGAGGAGGCTTCAGTGATGAGATGCAACCCAACTGACTTGTCTGTGAGTAATTAGGCGATGATTCTTCAATTTCTTACTTATTAGAAATTGATTGTAGTGCAACAGTTAGCAGTGGTAGTGTTATGGGCAACATGATGCAACAATTTGAGAGGGAGTTGCAGTACCAATGTAGCAGTGTCAATGGCAGTGACATGGGAATCAGTACAGAGAGTAGCAGCGTAGTGGATGGAGGGCAGCAGGCCAAGCATCAACAATGCAGAGACCAATTTTGAGATCATGCAATACATCAATGTGGATGTATTGCTAGAGCACACTCCTCGCTAAGAGGGAGTGTTATAGGTCAATTTGGGCACCATTCCCAATGACTTGGTTAACTAGGCATCATCTCCAGGACCGATGATCAATGGTCTATCATTCCCTAACATCTCAGTTTCTATATGCCCTAAGACAAGAAACAACATAAATCAAACAAGACTTTCATCAAGCAAGGGTTTCCATGGTTTGAAGCTTATTATTTAACATATGAGAGCTCACCAAAACAGGACCTAAGGGGCCTAAGTGTGTTGCATATGTAGGTAGCCCCATTCAAGGCTGTTTTTCAAAGTGCTTCCCGACATTTAAAGGTGCTTTGGTCACATTGGGAGCGAAATTCTCATTGTTCCAAAATCTCCACTTGGCCAGTGTATTCTAGAAGGGTTCACATGTGTCAAGCTTCAGATCCAAGTGTCCATTTGACATCTACATGATTGGAAAAATTTCTTGCCTATTTTTGGAATGTTATTGATTACAAAAAAACCTACAGTTCATCTATAAATTGAACACAGATCTAAGTGTTTGAGGAGGAATAATTTGAGTAGAGAAACGCTGGAGAATTTTCAATAGAGAGTTTTATTTGTGGGGTTGCTGCTAAAGAGATTTATGCTGTGATGAGACTTGGGAACTCTGCTGGAAGGTCACTTCAAATCAGTCACTAGGTTGTAACCTCTCCTTCTATCATCAATAAAGAGTACTTCTTGTTTTTCCCTACATGCATCTATGTTTACTTTGATTTTCCATATTGCAAGATCTTGGTTGATGAATGTAGTTTATGCTTAACTGATTTAGCTAACTAGCTTGACTAGATATCTATATTAGTGCATCTTCTGCTGTTTCAGTGTTCTTTCTTGCAGGAAGCATTCAACCAACAAAAACGCTTGAATTTAAAGCTATAGTGGAAGCGACAGAAAGGAGCCATTTGGAAGCAACTAAAACAAGTAAGCATCCAATCCTCTCTATGTATCTGTTCTGAGTTAGGAGAAACAGTAGTATAGTCTTTCACCTGTTGTTCTAGGCTAACACCTACCTAGGGAAGCGTAATTTATCCGTAGATTACAATTCTGGCCCAAAAAACTGGCGACTCCACTAGGGAGAACTTCTCTTGTTTCTAGGTGTTTTAGTCTCTGATTTTATTTATAAATCTACCTAGTAGCTTTTTCACATAAAGATTAGACTTTTTCAGAGCTTAATTTGAAAAGTTAGTGAGACAAACGGTAGCTTTTTCTTTGTTTACTGCGCCCAACGCACCCTTTGTCAAGGCACAGTGCTTTGAATAGCACTGTCTCCCTTCCAAGTCTGCGTTGCAGAGCACTGTCTCCCCTTGGAGACTGCGTTGGCTCTTGAAAGGGACCAAATTCCATTGAAATTGACTTTGCATTTTGCTTCAGTTATGTTTGTTGATTTGTTCTAAAACTTTTGATGCTCAATTGACCAGTAACTCTATATATTTCTTCTCCTTTGACTGAAAATTTGTTCAATGTTGTTTTAAAAAAAAATTCATTATCATTGACAAGTTTATTTCAAAGTACTTTTTATGGCTGCATTAAGAATTGTTTTCTTTCGAAATAGGAAATTGTCGTAAAATCTTCATTTCCTTGATAGGAGAAATTGTTGTTGAAGTCCTCATTTTTCCTTCAAACGAGAAATTGTTGTTTGTATTATTCATTTCTCGAAAGTAAAAAGCATTTCGATTATTGATCTAGTGCACCTAGTTTCTTTTTTGCATTCATAACATTAAGGAAACTGAAAAGAAAAAACTTGCATTTTCATGTAGGATTGTGTGTTTTTTGCAAAAGGAACATTAGGAAATGTGCATTTAGTTTGTGATTTATTGATTTTGTTTTGTTCATTGATTTGTTTGCTCACAAATTATTTGCTCTCTTTCCAAAAAACTAGCATTCTCTTACCTTAGTAGCTAGGTTCTTCATTGAAAAAGCTGAAAGTGAAAGTTTGTTTATCATTCTTAGCTGAACATTAGGAATTTTATATACATCATTGTGGTGAACCTAAAAGGAAAATTGTTAAGCAAGATCAACATAAAATAAATCTCAATTTACTTAACAACGCGTTGGAACATTAACAATAACATTTAGAAGGTATAGGCTAGTGACGTGTTCCGGTGTCGTAAAACATAGCAACTTTCGTTAACTTGTCTGCGATACATTCCGAGTGTGATACCTCACTCCATGTACATAAGTATATTGTAGCTCGTCCACGTACTCTCGAGTATATTGGGCGGTGTTACAGTACGATAAGTATAAAGGGGTGCTCTCACTGTGCGGTTTCACATCAGATAGTTCTAATACGGACTTGGGCCTCCACGTACCTTCAGGTATATTTGGAGGACAAATTTTAGGTGCTATCCATCCATAGTGAACCAAGTCGACCGCCCTAAAATTGTGAGACACCAGACACAACGTTTGGGGAGATTACCTGCCCGTACTTCTTGGTTCACCAGGAGGTATTCTATAGTTAACATTTTCTTGGTAAACCATTTTGCCTAGCATTACCCTCTTTTTGTTTATTTGTTTTTGGATAAAATAAATCAGTAATTGTGGAAGAACACAATCCTACCCCCTGTCATTCATGTAGATTAGCTTTAAAACCACCTTTACTACCAGAAGTTACTTCTGGTAGGCAAAGGCGATCACAATCTGCCGAATCAAGTATAATTCGTACCTTTAGCGAAACATCATCATTTAAACCAGAGTTAGCTGAAATTGTTTCCACACATCTCGGTTCATCTACTGTTGTCGAAACGGAGTCTTCATAGCTACCTGTGGTCACGATCCATCTAATCACTGAGACCATACCTCCTGGACCCGACGTTGTTCAATCACAAATTGATCCAGATCCTGTCTCTTCTTTTCCAGAAAATCTGAATCCTGAACAACCAGAAGTTGTTCTTACCTTGGTCACTCCAAAAATATTTGTAGCCATTGAAACTCCTATATCACACAGTCAATCGTCTGAAATATATTTTGGGTCTGATGGTGAAGTTTTTCCTCCTGGTTTAATCGCAATTGAAGAAATCCCACAACCTGAAACACCTTTAAGTCAAACCAATTTTGGGGGAGACCTTTACCTATACCAGTCTTTTCCTCAATCGTTTCCATCTGCTTTTGTTGATCCCATTTCCATTCAATCTCCCGTTGATTTCGGAGAGTATAAATTTCGTCATACAACCATGCTTGAACCAACATCTTCGGTTGGGTCTACTGTTGCAATTACGTCAGCTCCTACCCTTGCTACTCCGTCAATGTTCAAAACCTCACCAGAGTCATATTTTCACGGTGGCCCTTCCGTCCCAACAAGCTACAATTCATTATCTGGCACTTTCTATGGTCAATCCTCAAGACCATGGTCGTTACCAATGTCATCATCTGGTGTTTTAACTGGTAGTCCTATAATTAGTACTAAACGACTTGAATCATTACATCCATCATCAGGGCAATATCAAGTCGATCCTTATGGGTCAATTCCTTTAAGTACCATATCAACTGGACTCTCAGCATTTGGAGAACAATATTTTTTGTCTTATTATCCTCCTTATGCTGGGAGAAACATATGGTCACCCAATACAACAGTACTCAGTCACATTTTGGTCAAACTATTGTTGACATGAATGTTTGTCAATGGAAGCCCACTCTGCCTATCCAACCACAAACGGTTGTCCAATCGTATCAACTAATTCAACCTGTTACACCCACTTCAATACCACTTGTTAATACATCTATACCCCTGTTACAAAATCAAAATCTTGTACATCAACTTTATCAGGTGAGTTCTTCAACTCGATATCATCAAATGTTGGGTCCACAGACTCAAAATCCTTTGGTAATTTACAACAACTTGTATCAGGGATCATTTACTCACAAGATGGTGTGCCATTTTATGGGGTGTCACAAATGCAATCTAGTTATACATATCAACTGAATCCAACTTACACTAATTTTGGTTATAACATTGGTGGATAGACCCCTTTGCAACCACAGGCGCAAATTCCTCAAACTTCATATCAACAAGTACCATATCCAAGTTTTTGTCAACAGAACTCTCAAGAGTTTGCTATGAAAAACAACCCCTATCTGGGTTACCAACAAAAAATCCCATATGTCGGTGCTCAAAGACCTGTTACCCAACAAATTCCATCTTATCCTGGAAATGCTCAACCTGGCCTTAATAGACAATTGCCTTTTGTTGCAACCTTGGAATTACCAGATTTAAATCGGTTAACCAATGATCCTATGAATTATGCTCCTTGGTGGCTGGTGATACCTCATAAATTACCCTCCGATATACCTAAATTCAATGGAAATCCTAGAGAAGATCCATCAACTCATGTCATGACTTATAATTTATGGTGTTCACATTAGGGGAATTTTGAGGTCTAAAATGGGCCTCCTAAGAAAAATGTACAACAAAAATAAACTTTATAACAACCAATAGGATTCAAGATGATGATGTCAACTATGGGGGATGATTTACCATTTTTTAAATAAAAGGGTAAAAATATTAGAAAATATTAAAATAATAAAACTACTTTTTCAACTCGTATTTTCAACTTATCTCCCAAAAACTTTGCCCCAACGCCGAGTGGAGCACGTTGACGCAAAATTTCACCTCATCCAAGTGAGTACCCATGTTGCATACTTTCATGAACTTCTACTAGAGACAAAAAATGAGAAATACATTAAAAAACGTGATTATAATCGCTTTTTTTATGTATTTCTCATTTTTCGTGTAGTAGAACCCATCGAAAGTATGCAACATGGGTACTCCTTGGATGAGGAATTAAATTTCGCATCCAACGGGTGCTCCCGCTCGAAATTTGAGTAAAAAAATTGGGAGATAAGTTGAAAATATGAGTTGAAAAAGTAGTTTTTTCATTTTTCCCTCTAAAATTTGATGATGTCATCAAATCTTATTTGATTTTTTCCACTATTATTTTATAATTTCCTTAGGAGTTCCATTTTAGACCTCAAAATTTCCTAATGTCAAATTCCCTAAATGATGATTCTGTTCGATTACATATTTTCCAGTGAACGCTCACAGGTCTGGCAGCTAAATGGTACAGTGAATTACCTAGAGCTTCTTTCGACAATTTCACTGCCTTGGCTACTGTCTTTTTGACCCATTTCCAGTTACCGATCAGATATGAAACTGGAATGGAACTCTTGACCAACTTCAAACAGAGTAATGCTACTCACATTTTAGATCATATTCATGAGTGGCATCGCCGTCGACGAATGGTTAAGACATTTGTTCCTGATCAGCTCCTTGCTGAATGGTTCATCAAATCCCTGTTACCATCTATAACAAAGGATGTGGCTAAAGGTGGC
Organism: Pinus albicaulis; assembly: GCA_034641835.2. Classification (NCBI taxonomy): domain Eukaryota; kingdom Viridiplantae; phylum Streptophyta; class Pinopsida; order Pinales; family Pinaceae; genus Pinus; species Pinus albicaulis. Next base: position 276,073,811 of record CM076571.1, read on the forward strand.
GTCGTCACAGAAGATCAAGTTATCGCTCATGCCCAATATTTAGACTTGATTTATACTTAGTCTGGCATGCTCTATGAGAAAATCCCAAATGCGCCGCGATCTAATTTCAATGTTCCTCCTCAAATAAAGGACTCTCATGCTGGAGACGGCTTGATAGGAACTGCAAACACACACAACACTACTACATTTGATCCTGCTCCTACTTCCGAAATTAATGCCATCTCATTTGACAAAGGCAAAAGTGATAAGCAACCATGAAGTAAGAAAAAGGGGAAATCAAAGAAAAAGCAAACTTCTAACCCACAGGAACGATCATATGATCAAACGTTAGGACCACGGAAACCTCGTTATCCATGCATAATTTGTAACGAGGAACATTTTGTTAGGGACTTTCCTCACCATGCTGAAGTCTCAAAAATCATCAAGATTTCTCATGCATCAGCTGTGTTGACAGACCCATTTCCAAATCCAGACACAAATTTGGTTGCTACAGATCCAGCTCCTAGTTCCCAAGTGTTAATGTTATCCACTACAAAACCTTCACAAGATATTTTGGTGTCGACGCAGAATAAATACTATGGTATTCCGACCACTGATCAACCTACTACCTCGACAACAAATCCATCTAATGAATCAGTACCACCTCCTGTTATTCCTGAATTGACAATTAAGCCACCGAAGGGAGTAATTCATAAATCAACATATAATCCTCAAGCAAGAGCTGTACAAAATTATAATATAGTTGAAGATTTGGCTCAATCCCCTTTAGTTATGTCTGCTCTTGAGGTATTACAAAACTGTCCCTCCTAGAAGCAGGCTTTATTATCGGCCATTGGTGGAATTGATCCGACTGATTCTAATCTTGTCATTTTTAATCATACGGCCTATGTGCCGCAGCTACCAGCAGAATTGGCATTCTCCATCCAAGTAAATTTTCTCAATCACCTTGTTCATCGCACTATTATTGATGAGGGATAATCTACGTGCATTATGTCTCTAAACTGTTGGAAGTCACTTGGCTCGCCGCGATTATCACAATCATCAACGACGTTGAAGGATTTTGATGGAAGAACATATAAACCTTGTGGTATTATCAATAACCTGCAAGTTGAATTAGGGGGAAAAACATTAGGTATTGATGTTGAGGTTGTTGACACACCCCTTGACTATAATATTCTACTTGAAAGACCATGGGTATATGCGATGACTGCTATTGTTTCTACATATTTTATAATGGTTGCCTTTCCTCAGAAAGGTACTATTACATTCATTAATCAATTATCCTTTTTTTCCTCCACTTCGTAGGTAAATGGAAGCATTCCGTATATTCACTTACCCCAACTAGAAATCCAGAACATTGGTGTAGGACTCTTAAAGGATTCCACTCTTATGGGAACCTTTGCATTACCGTCGCCTGTGATGTCTGCAGAAATTTCAAGCATAGAGACCTGCTACATGATCTCTTCCACTCTATCTGGCTTAAGGAAGAGTATGGGTGATTCTGATATTTCTATGTTGGATGATGTTTTACCGCTCAGCCCTATTGAGCTACAATAGCAATCAATCTATTTGGCTTGGGCGAAAAATCCAAAATCAGCATCGCCGAGTGTTTGGGTTGATCGTTCATTAGATTTTGTTACTCCATCTGATCCATTTTCCTCAAAAATTTTGACAGATGAAAATATTTTGGAAGCTATGATGTCAGAAGGAGAACCATGGGAAGATTATCCTCATCATTCCCATCTTCCAGATTATGAAGAAAATGATATCAATGAACTATATCACCCATACATTCAAACTTTCTTTTCGAATTCTTTTCCGATTAATGCAATTGAATCTGAGCGATATTTATCAAATATTGAAGAAACGATTTTTATCGATATTTCGACTAAACCTAGCGTTGTAGAAAATATTCATGTTGGTGTATCTTGTTCTCCATCAGAACTTGATTCATATCACTCTGTTTTTCGTGAATTTCGTGACGTATTCGCTTGGTCTCACGAGGAACTACCAGGCATATATACTAGTATAGTTGAACACACTATTAATATGTATCCTAATGTCAAACCGGTGCATCAACGGCTTCGACCTATTCATCCAAAGAAAGCCGCTGCCATCAAAGTAGAAGTTGAAAAATTTTTGTGTGCTAGTTTCATTTACCCTATTCCGCTAACTGAGTGGGTTTCCAATCTCATTACTGTTATGAAAAAATAAGGAACCATTAGAGTGTGCATCAACTATTGGGATGTTAATCATGGTTGTCCAAAAGACAACTATCCTACTCCCTTTATCGACTAGATCATTGACGATTGTGCTGGATGTGAAATATTTTCGTTCATGGATGGATTTTCTGGGTACAATCAAATCAATATCTGCCCAGATGACCAACATAAGAAAACATTCATCTGTCCCTGGGGCATATTCACATATTATAAACTTCCATTTGGTTTAAAGAATACTAGGGAAAATTTTTAGAGAGCAATGGATTATGCTTTCAATGACATCAAGCACATTTTTCAACCATATATAAATGATTTACCAGCGCATTCACGAAAACAGACTGATCACCCGATGCATTTGAGAGCCATTTTCTTACGATTTTGACACTACAAGATATGCCTCAATCCACACAAATGTGTGTTTTTGGTTGTTGGTTCTAGTCGTTTGCTCGGATTCATAGTCTCAAAAGAAGGAATTCGAATAGACCCACTGAAGGTATAGGCCATTCTTGATTTGCCTGCACCATCAAACTTACTTTAGATACAGAAACTTCAAGGAAATACTAACTTCCTAAGAAGGTTCATTCTAATCTACGCCGAAATGACTAAAGGATTTACTCGATTACTAAAAAAGGGGGTTCCCTTCCACTGGGACCAACTTGCGCAAGCTTCTTCTGATGCTGTCAAGGACCATATTTTCCGAGCGTCATTAATGTATCCTTCAAATTAACAAAAAAATTATTTCATATATATCGTCGCGGCTGAAACGACCATCAATATGGTTTTGGTCCAAGTAGAAGAAGGAATTGAACATCCGATCTATTATTTTAGTCGTAATCTCAATGATACGGAAGTTAAGTACTCATATGTGGAAAATCTTGCCTTGGCAGCTATTCAAGCTATCCAAAGATTTCGCCATTATATCCTGCTCCGAAAAACAAAAATAGTTTCAGATCGCAACTCCATGACTTACATCTTATCACGTCAATTTCTGGGGGGGGAATATTCAAAATGGATTGCCATTTTGTAGGAATTTTATTTGGAATTCATCAAATCCAAGTCAAAGAAGTCTTTAGTTTTGGCTGAGCTTCTTTGTGACCTTCCCTGTGATAGTACTGCAACTACGTCAGAACCATCTATTCCAAATGAGTCTCTATTTCTAATCAGATCATCTGATCCTTGGTATGGAGATTTCATCATTTATCTCCAAACCCAAACTTTTCGACCTAATACCTCTCGCTCTGATTAGCGACGTATTCGATACCAAGCCAAATATTATCTGATCGTCGGCGATACACTTTATCGTCGTGGTGTCGATACCATTTTAAGGAGGTGCCTCACTCATGAGGAGGCCGAAAAAGTGTTAAATTATTGCCATGTTGGGGCTTGTGGTGGACATTTATCTGGTTATGCTACCGCACAGAAGATACTCCACGCCGGTTACTTTTGGCCTACTATTTTTCAAGATTGTATCCTCGTAGTCAGAAGTTTTCATGAATGCCATATTTATGACCATAAAATCCGCAAATTGCCAGAGCCAATGCATCATGTTGTCTTTGTTGGACCATTTACAAAATGGGGTATCGATTTCATGACCTATAACTCTCCTTCATCTGGGGGGCATGGTTATATTATTGTCGCAGTCGACTATTTTACCAAACGGGCTGAAGCGATGCCTACATTCAATAACACAGGACAAACAACTACATTGTTTTTCTTCAATCACGTCATTGCACGGTTTGGGGTCCCACAAGCTATAGTTACAGATCATGGGAAGAATTTTCTCAACCATATGATGTCTGAATTGACATCCAAGTCAGGATTGTCGCATGATAATTCTACTCATTATCCACAATCAAATGGACAAGTTGAGGCTATTAACAAAATTATTAAACGAATGCTTCAACAAATGATAGGAGTCTGTAAAAGGAACTGGCACTTGATCCTGTACTCTGCCTTGTGGGCATATTGAACCTCAGTGAGAAACGCGACCGGATTCACTCCTTTTCAATTGGTGTATGGTCTGGAAGCTATCTTACCAATCCAATGCGAAATATCATTGTTAAAACTCATGATAGACTTGTTACTTGACACCTCAGAAGAAGAAGCGCGTCCCCTTAACCTCATCCATCTAGATGAAACGCGTCGTGAAACCCAATTGGCCAACGAAGTGCATAAGAGACGTATAAAGGCACAATACGACAAAAATGTCCAGCCTTGCATCTTCTCAGAGGGCGACTTGGTCCTTCTTTACGACCAAGAAGCTTATGTAATAGGTACAGGGAAATTCGAGCCATTATGGCATGGCCCCTATATTGTCAAAACAGTTCTTGCTAAGGTCACCTATGAGTTAGTTGATTACAATGGAGTTCCATTGGCACAGCCTAGAAATGGGTTGTATTTGAAACGTTACTATGCTTAATCACGAGTGTAGTAATTTTTTGTATTATATTGTTTATATGTTGTTGATTTGAATTCACTATATTAATTTTTTTTTTAGAGTTTTCTTGACGTTAGTAATCCGCTTTACATTGTATGGAAGATGTATGAATCTTCGAAACCATTTGTTGGATATGATGATGGTGCTAGTCATAGTACGCAGAATCTATCCTCTGCAGTGTGGGCCATTTTCGATCTAAACAACGAGTTAGTGAGTTTTCAAGGGATTTGTATCGATAGATCAACGAATAATATCACTGAGTATAGCGTGTTGATCGAACTTCTCTCTGATGCCATTTCATTTGGTATTAACCGCATAATCATAAGGTTAGACTCACAACTTGTGGTATTATAACTTACTAGTACTTATACTGTTAGAAATCCAACACTTCTTAGATTGTTCCTAAGAGTTCGACTTTTGGAGAGATATTTTTATTTCATTCAATATCAACACATTTCCAGAAATCTGAACACTTTAACTGATTCATTAGCTAATCAAGTTTTAGACAGACATTTGCGACATAGGTAAAGAAAACATTCACATCATTGAATAGGGTTACATATTAAACGTACGAAAAACTCTGAAAACATATAGATATATAGTTATAGGTTTTTAAAAAATTTGTGCCCAAGACACGTTGGTCATCTGACCTCAAAATGTATGCAAAAATTCATAAGTAAACTAGTGGTGCTCATGGTAGCATGCTATAGATCTAGCAATTCTACGGAGCAACCGCATCCAACGGTTAGGAACCCCAAATTGTGTGTCGTTGCAGTCGCATGGGAAGCTCTTCAATACGGAAATTTGGAATCCCGAAGGTCAACCCCTCTATGTGCTGCTGGAGCTTAGCAAGAGTCTCAGCCATATCAAGGTCCTGAAGGATTTCTCTCCCAACAACCCTCTCTACTAGCGCATCTGCTTCGCGCTCTGGTTCCTCTACTGGTTAAACGCGACCAATATCTGCATTACATTAAACATTTATTTTAGTCTTGGAAAGAAATAAAAACACAAAAAACATTTGTATAAACCTTATTAAAATCAAAAAACATGGTCAAATCATTCTTACCTATTGCACCCCATTGAGCGCCTTCTGGTAAAACTAGATATGGATCTCCTCAGAAGTCGACGCCTGCGTATGCATACTCATCGATGGCGACGATCTGTTGCCGGAACCAGGCAAAGAATGCAGTTGAGAACACAACGGTTGATTGACCTAAATGCTGACCCATAAGTTCTACCCATCTCTACATTCGAGGATCTCTAGGACTGGATATATCTAATGTTACATGTTGTGGCTGCATCAGTGGAATCTGTTCCAAAGAAAAAGAGATAAGGATGGAACCATAACTGAAATTTTTCTTCCTTCCTCCCTTTGCTTGATTCAGTGGTTCCTTTATCTGAGATAGAACAGCTTCAGACCAGTTGAAGACTGTTGGCTCTAAGCACTCTAGCGCATACTGCATATATGATCTGTTCGCTACATGGAGTGTAACGACGCCAGCTATTTTAGCGATCGTGAATAGGATGGTCCTCAAAGGCAAATCCTTGACATCACGGATGTTTATTTTTCCATCTTTACTAGGTTCTGACCCCGGATAGAAATACTGCATAACATAATCCCTCACTGTTTCTCCTCCAATGGTAGATCCTGTGAGTGAAATGGGCAAACCTCTCCTCGAAAAACCTGTGAGAAAATACACATCCTCAATTTTTATGGACAACGCTTGATTTTTTATGTGAAATTCCTCTATCACTGGATCCCATGCTTGAACAAGGAATTCTAGGAGTTCTATTTGTTGCCTCATTCCCGACAATTTGAAGTACTTAAGTATTCTGCAATCTCTTAAAGCTCTTACAGTACCTGGATCATTCAAGGAAATCATATCTTGTTATTCATGTTCTTTTTCTCTCCATGTGATCGTCATTATAATCCAATGGAATCCTAAAAATCAACCATAAGATCCATTAGATACCATTCATTACAAAAAACTAGATAAATTTTGGACACAGCATGAAAACGAAAAACTTCAACTGCGCCCAATGCACTCCCTAGGCTGAGACAGTGCATTGCACATGCAAGTACACTTCACTGTACCTAGTATGCAAAGTAGGTTTCAACATTCAGGGGTGCGTTGCCCTCATTTTGGCCATAATTTACACTAGGGGCCTCAAAACCCTAAAAAACTGCAAGGAATGGTAATGAAATGAATACTGAAGGAAAGAGGAGGTTCATACTACTAACCTGGATCAAACGGCGACGAAATCCGTCCACAAAAACGACTGCAATCAATGACTGAAATTCGGGGGCAAGATTAGTTTCAGAGCTCCAAAATACAAATGGTAACTATGGAATGGTAAAAATGAATAGTAAAACTACTTTATATAGTCATTTAATTACTTGCAAAATAAATTTATTGCTATGACTATGGTTTTATTATGTTTTTTTATCATGAAACAGGTATTTTTAATCCATTTGATGTTGTTCTGAATAGGAAATACAACGGACGAATAGGTTAGTCGTGTAGATTTATTTCAAGAAATACTTGACCACAAAGCATAATTTTTCTCCTTATTTTTCAAGATTTGTTAAAAATGAAAAAGGATTTGAAACACACTTTTATCTCTTTTTTGAGCTTCGATAACAGCGAAAAAGGAAAACTTGGAGTCTTCTTTCAGCTCTTTTTAGACTTTGATAATGTGAAAATATTGCCAAGCACTTGTCATTTCGAGCTCGTTAAAGTAAATGAATTGATATCCACTCAGTATAATTTTAACCCTTTTCCGGACTGAGATGGATTATTTACGAAAAAGGAATACCTTGGTTAAACATGACCAAAGAGGTTCTCTCAGATATCATTTTACACTTTTTCGGATCTGAGAGAAAAATTTACGAAAAAGTACTTTTGGAGTCCTCTTTCATCCTCTTTTTCAGATTCTCTAAACATGAAAAAGGATGGGGCTATCACTGTCGTTAAGCTCGTTAAAACATAAAATAGCAACAGGCTTATCAATCATGGCAAGAATCGAGTTTCATTCATCACTAGACTCGTTAAATTATTAAATAGCAATACTTTATTCGCCCGAAGGGTTGAATTATAGATCAAGCAAATGTTATCCTCCTCAAGCTTGTTAAAAAATAAAGAGGTAATGGTCGATAAATGACCAGGGAAAATTTGGGAAAAGCATGTAAAGTTCTTTTTGGTAGCAAGTCGCTCTTGAACATGACACTTCTTTCACTCCATGTCCGTGACTGTTTGGGTTGGGTAATCATCTTGACGGTTCATTCACACCAATGGTTCATCATACCTTCACTTCGGTTTTGGGTCAATGCTTCCAACTCATCACAGTGTCGCCAATATGTTCAAGAGAAGTCATCCAGTGATTAAGAACTCATCCATATGCAATACTCATAAACCTTCATTTTCATGACCATCATCCCTGAAAATTTCTATATCAAGTCATACCCTTGTCTCCGAAATTAGCAACTCCTGTTTCGCAATAAGGTAACTTCATGTCGACAACAAATCAATTTCTAGGAAGTTCACTTAGAAACATCAGATTCCAGTACCATGAGTCTTGTTACAACATCGACAAGATCCTCGCTTCTGGACCTTTGACCGAAATATTTTGTTTGGCGTTCGACATCAAATCATCTATTCACGCCTTACGAAATTTACTGCAGTACCTTGAGGGCCATTGACATTAATGGTGGTTCTCCTGCGTTTGTTAACAGCTCACATCATTGGCTGGTAATCAAACGATGTCTTTCCATGTTCGACGACAAATCATATATTCGCATGGCTAGACTTGTACCCGAATGATTGAGTGAACGAGATAAGAAGACCCTATATCTAGTTTCAGCCATCCAGCCTACAATTTCAGGATTGTTGTACACATCATCTGTACGGTGGCCTTACATACAGACTGTCATCCAAACATGGGCCTATATCTGTAGGTGTGTCTTCATCTGGGCAACATTCCAATGTAAACAACTTTCTCAATTATGTACATGTTATTAGATTGTTTTATGTGATGACTATGGGAATGCCTACCCTCAGAAATTATGATCAATAGAGGATATATAATCATGTAATGTATTTTAAGATTGATGTAGGTGACCATTCCACTTTGTTTCCAGGCTCATCACAATGTATAGCATCTCAATCAAATGTTCTTATTATTTGGATCTCATGCTTTAGGGGGCAATTGTTATAGGTCAATTTGGGCACCATTCCCAATGACCTGGTTAACTAGGCATCATCTCCAGGACTGATGATCAAGGGTCTATCATTCCCTAACATCTCAGTTTCTATATGCCCTAAGACAAAAAACAACATAAATCAAACAAGACTTTCATCACGCAAGGGTTTCCATGGTTTGAAGCTTATTATTTAACATATGAGAGCTCACCAATGCAGGCTCTAAGGGGCCTAAGTGCATTGCATATGCAGGTAGCACCATTCAAGGCTACTTTGCAGAGAAATTTCCGACATTCAAAGGTGCTTTGGTCACATTGGGAGCGAAATTCTCATTGTTCTGGAATCTCCACTTCGCCAGTGTCTTCTAGAAGGGTTCACATGTGTCAAGCTTCAGATCCAAGTGTCCATTTGACATCTACATGACTAGAAACATGTATTTCCTATTTTTGGAATGTTATTGATTACAAAACAACCTACAGTTCATCTATAAATTGAACACAGATCTAAGTGTTTGAGGAGGAAGAAGTTGAGTAGAGAAATGCTGGAGAATTTTCAATAGAGATTTTGATTTGTGGAGCTGCTGCTAGAGAGATTTATGCTATGATGAGACTTGGGAACTCTGTTGGAATGTCACTTCAAATCAGTGACTAGGTTGTAACCTCTCCTTCTATCATCAATAAAGAGTACTTCTTGTTTTTCCCTACATGCATCTATGTTTACTTTGATTTTCCATATTGCAAGGTATTGGTTGATGAATGTAGTTTATGCTTAACTGATTTAGCTAACTAGCTTGAATAGATATCTATATTATTGCATCTTCTGCTGTTTCAGTGTTCTTTCTTGCCAGAAACATTCAGCCAACAAAACCTCTTGAATTTGAAGTTATAGTGGAAGCAACAGAAAGGAACCATTTGGAAGTGATTGAAACAAGTAAGCATCCAATCCTCTCTGTGTATCTGTTATGAGTTAGGAGAAACGGTAGTATAGTCCTTAACCTATTGTTCTAGGCTAACACCTGCCTATGGAAGTGTAATTTATCCATAGATTACAATTCTGGCCCAACAAGGAGTGTTGAGATTTTGGGGTAGCATCGGGTGTGCTCTAGCTCTGAAACTTTGTGGAGGGGCTAAGACACACGAGATATCCAAAACCCAGAAAGCGTTTGGAGAAATTTCATCTGGTGTTGAATTTATTCAAATAATTATTTTTTTTAATGAGAACCAGTTGAAGCCTCGAAAATCGTTGCAACAACATTGGGGGATAACCACCCGGTCCAGACCTTAAAGCAGCTCCTTTTCCATTTGGAGTAGTGGCTCCGACTGGTTTAACTAGGTCCAGTCACCTTTTCCTTATCACTATTGGTTTATGAGGTATCTTTAACTACCAATAGACAGGGATATCAGATCACTTCTTCTTGCTGATTGGGCAAGAGAATGACACTTAAGCTGATTTGGGTTCAACCAAACCACAACTAAGATTTTGTCTCTTTGAGAAGAAGACTTTAAAATAATGTAGAAATTAATCTAAATGCAAACTTATTCTATAAAGCAAGCAAAATAAACTAATCTTAATCATATCTCAATTAGGTAGTTATAGATCTAACCCAACTAAGAGCAAGATAATTAAATGATAAAGATTTAAATATGTTTGGGTTTGGGTTAATGTCAAGCTAATAAAGTAATTCAATTAGCTGACATTTGTGAATACCGAAACACATCCTATTGAAACCTCTTAACTGAAATAATAAATCAACAACACTCATGAAGTAATTCACAAAAATGATATTGATTATCAAATCAGTAAATCCAATAATTAAACAATAATGTGTGGAAATAGTTCACAACACATTACTATTTAATAAATCAGTTTTATAAGACAGATTTATGAGTAAATAGTTACTTAGAAATCAGAATTTAATCCATAAGAGTGGAGATACATAATAACAATATTGAGACAAATTACCCATATCAACACAAGTGCAAAAACATGAATAAAATGACACACATTTTTATTGTCATAAAAATGAAACTGGTATTTGAAACAGTGGTATTAGAAATACCAATTTATTGAATCCATTTCTTTGATCCTGGTCTCCAACAATCCTTTACATTGCTTGAACTTCTGCTTTCAAAACTAGAGCTTCAATAGTGCAAACTCTGCCCATCATACTTAATTCAAGATACAAAGAAAAAACCCTCAATAATCTTCAGATCTGAGATTTTCTCTCCTCCCTCCTACAGCTCTAAATTCCTATTGCAGAAGTGCTTTTTAGAAGTCCAAAATTGCAGAGGAGAGCCGCCTATATTACATTCTGCAATATGTTATTTATAATATTTCCAAAGGTATTTTTGAGAGGAAAGTTTGTTGAAGAAAAAATCTGCCCAATCTAATTTTATTTGCTCAAAATTCCAATCTTTAATTGCTTGAGCATTCTCATTGATTGAGATCTTTTTTTCCATATCTCTTCTATTGTTTTCCTGCAAAAAGAAATCAAAATAAATTAAGATGCAACAATCAAGATGCCATTTCTAGCATTTAAAATAAATCCAATCAAATTTAATTAAATAAATATAAGAAATCCAAGCTTTCTATTGATTTATGTGATGATTTATTTGGCCAAGGATATTATTGATGAATGAATCTACACTTAGAAGAGACTTGGGCATATGAAAATGAAAAATAAAATTTAGAAAATTGATTTTGTTTAGAAATTTGGAGCTTGATTTTCTGCTTGTTTTTAGACCCAATAAATGACTAAATCTATTAGTGAAACCTCCTCAGAAATGTTATCCTTGATTTTATCTTTCCAATGAGCCATCCTGGGCCTCATTTGGCCAAGTAAAACTCAATCTATGAGCCTCCAAAGTTGATGAGTCAAATCTGGCATAATTCTGAAAATTTTGTTGCTAGGCTAAAAATCAGAATTTTTAATTAAAAAAAATATAATCCTAAATTAGACTCTAATTATCTAATAATTAATTCTAATTTAATTATTAATTATAAAATAAACTAATTTTTTAATAAACTATTTATTAATTAATATTAATCTAACTAACTAATATAATTGACTATTTATTAACAAATTAATTTAATAATTAATTATCATTAAATTAAATTAAATTAATTATATTCTATATATTAATTAATTTAATTAATTTAAAATTAATTATTTTAAATATTAATATTAAACCTAATATTAAATTAACTATACTAACACTACCATTTAATATTTACCTCTTCACTCACGTATGAGTGTCTTTTTAACTTAAATGAATAAGTAATACCACATGCCCTTTGACTTAAACGATCGGGGAATGAATGTCATCGGGGTTTCTAAGAAATGCATGCATTGAAAATTCGCGATGCGATGTAATAAATTCTTTTTTTTTAATATATATATATATATATATATTAAATTAAATTTTAATTTAATTAAATTAATTATATTTAATATACTAATTAATTAATTAATTTAAAATTTAATATTAAATATTAGTTTTCTGTTTTGGTTTCATTTTAATGATGTTAAGTTATGAAATTATCTAAGGGATGACTTTTCTATCTAAACTACAGCCACTTTGATATTAATAAAAAATAAAATAAATCACAGCCACTTTGACATTTTGGATTTTCGAGATTAGTAATTTATTTGAAAATTGGAGTAAATTACTAAAATCCCGATGCTTCGTGATTTGGCTATATAAGTAAAAATGAAAAATATTAGTGATAACTAACTAAGAGTTAATATTTAAAACAAATGCATTATTGAACTAATTTAATTACAAAAATGGAATATTGTACATTTTACGCATTTTTAACCCAGGCAACGTAAATGATTAGACTTCAAAAGGAGTGCCATTTACAAACAAGTTGACCAAATGAGGTGAAACAAGTATCAATGAAAAGCTTATAAAAAATTGATTTTAACAAAGCAATCAAAACAAGAATCTAAAGAAAATGAAAAATTAACAAAATCATAGGATAATAAAAAAAAATCCTAAAAGGCGTTTAGCCAAAAATTTTATAGAAAGGGTCCCCATTATTTGAAATGAACAAGTCAAAAATGGGGGGTTGTTGTGTTTTACCACAACAATGGCGACATACGGGAGAAGAACCAGTTATCTCTGTTTGATATGAATGAAATTTTCCTAGAATTAAAGTAAAAATAATTAAAGAAGAGAAACTTATTTTTGGAATGTTTGACTAGGTTCATTAGTCTGAATAAAAGCAAGAATCATCTTATAGTAATTTTCTTAAATATTTCATAAATTAAAATATTTCATAACTCTATATCAGTCCTTAATTAGTTGTAGAGATAAAGCAGGGGTCACTTTACAGCTTAGCTTTTAAAATGTACTCATTTGTTACACGTAGAGCCACTGCTGCCAGCAAACATATGTAGTATCGACAGGGTTACCTTTTAATCATGAATGATTCAGAATCCCATCTATTTAAGAATTATTGACCTAGAGGTAAATCCATTTATATATGTTTATTTTTATTTTTATTTATTTTTTTATTATTTTTTTTTTTTAGTTCTTAAAAGTCATTGTCCTGGTTTGGTAGCCAGATAGTTGACAATGTCATTCACTGGTTATAATTGGACTGAACAAGCTGACTCATGATGATACCCTTTGTCTTATAATTTTTTGCAATCATAAGACATTACCCTGGTTTGTTTAGCACTGTTGGTAATGTCAGCCTATTTTTCCCCTATGATCATGGTAAGCAGGCTCGTGATGAGACCTCTTATCTTTTAAGTTTAAATATATTTTTGGATTACACTCTAGAAAAGTAAAACTCTTTTGAATAGGGAGAATCATTGACTCCTTAAGAGTTCGGAATGACAATTTCAGAGTTAAAAGTGCTTTGCTGTAATGTCCCTTTTTAGGAACAACTCATGAATCATGCACTGAAAAATGCATTTTTAGAAAAATATGCAATGAAACAGGAAAATGACTCTTGGATCCTTTAGATCAGACAATAAAAAAACTAAATCCAAGATTTGAGCTGAAACAAATAAGACTAGGTGGGTTAAAGAAATCTCCCGCACCTAGTTATCTTCAAGGCCCAATGAGGGACTGCAGCAAAGTAAAACGCTCTGTTGTAAGTGCAGAGAGATATCAATGCATTAAATGTGCTGATAGATACTTAGAAACTTATTTCAAGTACAACAACAACTTAGATCTGAATTTAGGATCCAAAAAGTGGGGAAAAGTAGTGATTTCGACCCTAAAATAGATGTATTCAGAAATATGTGTAAAATTAAGGGAAATGGCGGGAGGTTATTTTAGATTAGGTCATGACGGACCTATGCTCCGAATTTCAGCTCAAAAAAGCATTCTAGCTATGTTAAATGGTTTCTCCATCCCCGGATAAGCTTGAAAATGTTGATTTCCCATGACTTGGAGTATGCAGAAAATGGCTAAAGCATACATTGCGTGATTTCTGAATACATTAGACAAAATATGTCTAAAACATCAAATCTAAAGTTTATTATAATAGAGCATGAAGGAAAATGGAGATTCATCTCCTTTTATACATCAAATCGATCACCCAACAAGGGGATTTCATGAAAGAACAAATACAAGTATCAGATCTGCAGAATATGGATCTGGAAAAATATAATATCCCGTTTCAAGGATATCTCTAAAACACAAGAAAACTCCAACCACAGATGGAGTGGGAGGGCATTTACCAGATATTTCACCTCTGAAAAGAGGGTGAGATCTGGAGGCTATCTGGCCCTTTCCAGACTCTGTCTAAGAGTATGGGGAAAACACACCAAGTGGTATAGTACTGGAATGCTCAGATAGAAAAATAATAGTAGTGCAAGCATACAATAGCATATATATAGAACATGTAACTAATACTCAAGAAATGCAAAGAGAATGCTGAACCATTTTATTATACTAAGAAATATAAGTGAGTACAATAGGTGATCAAAGTGATAACACCTAAACTTGCTTAAGGCAAGTGGAGAAATACTCTCAAAATTCTGATGGAATGGCTGCTCTCTGATCTGCATCCTAGCTACTGGAAAATTGCCATGTAGCTACTATTGCTGGAACGGATGAGTATCTAGGGCTACTCCCCTACTCAGAATAAGTTGAAACTCTGGAATCAGCCTCTACTCACTAAACCCAGAAAATCCCAGAAAGCATTTCTGGAATGACCGACCCCTGAAAATCACCCCCTTAGGGATCTATGCTATCCTCCAAGGCTCTACGCTGAGGCTGAATGGAAACCACCAAAACACGAACAAACTCTGCCAAAATCCTCCCACAGGCAAGGGTTAGCCCCTTGTTCAATCTCCAAGCTCAAAAAATCCAAAAGAAACCCAATCCGGAGCTCCCCAGAAATGGATTGCGTCCTCCCTCTTAGGACTGCGTAGGCTATGGATGCACAGCTCCTCCACAAAAGCAAAACACCAATCCTCCTGCAAAACACTGATGGGACAACCTCACTCGAGTAGGCACTCGAAGTCCCCTGAGGCTGAGGGTGAGATCTCCGAACGGAGACACTCGGTGCACTAAACAGTGCTGCAGACTAGCTAAACAACTAGCGTGCTCAAGAAGTCGAAATGACCAGCTCAATAGCATAAACATCGAATGATAAAAAGGAGGAGGCTCTCCTCTCTATATAGTGTTAGCCTCTCTCAAACCCTAAGGCTCACCTCCTCCAACGTAGCCTCCCTTTGCCACGTGCTCCATCTTGGCCTGCCCAGTCCCTCCATGTGGTCTACGTGGGCCCCCTCTCTACATGGTCTCTTGGCCCCCTTGGCTCACTTAAGTTACAACGTGTGTCTACTATGGAGTGAAATTTTTATTTTTTGAGTGAGTTATGTCCCTCTCTACTCACTTTTATTTATAATCTAACTACATAAGGCAAAATTGACCAAAATCGAATATTCCAATTAGCCATTACTAATTGGGAATATTACAGTCTCCCCCGGAAAAATGTTGCTTGACCCCAAGCAACTGTAGTGATGGATGCTGCAAGATCTTCTCACTCTCCCAGTGGCATCCTCATCCAGAAAATTCTTCCACATCACCAAGAACTCTCGGATTGTTCTGTTCCGCAGCTGCCTCTCCCTGGTATCAATAATGGCCTCTGGCTGTAACACCAAATGCCCCTCATCATCTGTTGGCATTAGCTCCTCTATCATTGTCACCTGCTGCCCCAATGCCTTCTTCAGGCATGATACATGGAAAATGTTATGAATCTTGCTGCTTTGGGGTAGCTCCAACTCATAAGCAACCTGTCCAACCCTGCGTATCACCCTGTATGGCCCATAAAAACGGGGCTTGAGCTTCTTAGCTCCCTTCTGCTTCAGTGACGACTATTGATACGGCTGCAAACATAGGTAGACCAAGTCTCCTACCTCAAACTGTCTCTCCATCCGACCCCTATCGGCATACAACTTCTGTTGGTTTTGCGTTGTAGCCATGTTATCCTTGAGAGCTCGGAGAATGTCCTAACTGTCTTGGATCCAATCTTTGGCTTTCGAAGCCTTGCTAGCACCAAACATCACATCAACAAAAGATAAATAATGGTATCCTTACAAAGCATAAAACGGAGACATACCGATGGACATGTGATGTGTGTTGTTGTAGCAGTACTCCCCTAGATGTAGCCACTTCAGCCACGCTCTCTGCTGCCCACTAACATAGTTACGCAAGTAGCCCTCCAGCCACTTGTTAACTATCTCTATCTGCCCATCTGTCTGTGGGTGCTAGCTGGTGCTTGGTGTCAACTCTGTCCCCACCAGCCGGAAAAGCTCCTGCCAGAATTCGTCCATAAAGCGGTTGTCCCTATCACTGATGATGGTCTTAGGAAGACCATGTAACCTGAAGATCTCTCTGAAGAACATCTCCGCCACCTGTGCTACTGAATAGTGTGCGGATATGGCGAAAAAGTGTGTGTACTTCATCAGCCAATCAATGACGACGTATATACAGTCCTTGCCCTGCACCATGGGCAATCCTGTGATGAAATCCATACAAATGCTCTTCCATTTCCCCTCCGGAATGGGATGAGGCTACAAAAAAATTGTGGGATGGCTCATCTCTCCCTTGTTCCTCTGGAAAACCTTGCACTCCCTGATATGCTGGAGCACATCCTCCTTGAGGCCCTTCCAAGAAAAACTCTCTCTGATGGTCCGGTAGGTTTTGGTAAACCCCTGATGGCCAAACAATGGTGAGTCATGTGACGCCTGAAGTATCTTCTTCTTGAGCTGGGAGCCCTCAGTCAAGAAGATCCTATCTCTGTAGTAGATGATCTCATCTATCACCCTGTACCTGTCATTTTTCACCTGACCATCCAGAACCTCATAAGCAAATATGTCCTTGGAGTACTTCACCAAGAGTCAAGCCCTCCAATCTGTATCCAAACTCATCAGAGACAACGTGGCTGGTCTATGTGAAAGTGCATCAGCTACCACGTTGTTCTTCCCCTTGACATACTCAATGTCAAAGTCATAATCCTGGATCCTGCTGATCCACTTCTACTGCCTCTCCTGTAGCTGTTTATGCTCCAAAAATAACCTGAGGCTGTTGTGATCAGTCCTCACCCTGAACCTGTTACCCACCAAGTACTGTTGGAATTTGGCCAATGCATGCATAATGGCCAACATCTCCTTGTCGTATATAGGATACAACCGCTCATGAGGAAGGATCTTTCGACTCTCATAGGATATAGGGTGGCCTCCCTCCATCAAAACTGCATCGATCCCCTCTCCCGACACATCACACTCCAAAACAAAAGGCTACGTAAAATCTGGCAACGCAAGCACTGGGCAGCTGCTCATAACCTCCTTGAGCTTGTCAAGGGACCGCTTCGCTGTATCTAACCAAATGAATGCCCCCTTCTTCGTCAAATCTGTAGGCGGTGCAGCAAGCTGAGAGAAACTCTTGACGAACTTCCTATAATATGTGCAGATGCCAACAAATCCTCGAAGTTCCGTCACGTTTCTCGGCTCCAGCCAATCTCTGATGGCCCTGATCTTCTCCTCATGGACCCTCACTCTGTCCACTCCTATGATGTGTCCCAAATACAACATCTCCGTCAACCCAAAATCACACTTGGAGAGCTTAGCATAAAATTGTTGCTCCTCCAAGATATGCAGTACTGCCTCTATATGTTGGAGATGCTCCTCCCAAGTCCTGCTGTAAATCAGTATATCATCGAAAAATACCAACACAAACTTCCTCAGATGACTACAGAAGATATGGTTCATGCATGCTTGGAAAGTAGTTGGGGCATTGGTTAGCCCAAAAATCATAACCAATAACTCAAAGTGGTCGTAATGGCACCTAAAAGTGGTCTTGGGAATGTCCTATTTCCTCACGTGAATCTGGTGGTACCCGGATCTCATATCGATCTTTGAGAAGAACTGTGCTTCTCTCAACTCATCCATCAGCTCATCTATCCATGGTATAGGGTACCTGTTCTTCATGGTCTTCTTATTCAGGGCACTATAATCAATCCACATTCTCAATGTGACGTCCTTCTTTTTCACCAACACCACCGAAGAAGCAAATGGACTGGTACTAGGCTGAATATGTCCAAGAGCTAGCAACTCCTAGATGGCCCACTGAATCTCATCCTGATAGGCTTTGGGGTGCCTATAGGGTGTGGTAATAACAGCCTAGATGCCCTGCTCTAGCTCAATAGTGTGCTCAAACCCCCAATCTGGTGGTTGTCCTGGCGGTATCTCCCCAAACACTGTATCATATCTGTCAAGGATGGCCTGTATATCTGGATGAACTATATGCCCAAAAGTCCCTACCTCTGATGCCCACAACTCAACTACCCACTCTATGTCTCCCTTCCGAAAGTTTTCCTCCATCTGGTGAGCTGAAACAATTTGGGGTGGGTAAGTGTGCATCCCACGTATCTTCTCATGCTTCCCAGTCTTCTTATCATCCCACTCCATCTCCAAGGCCTCCCAATCTGTGGTGACCTTCCCCAAAGTAATCAGCCACTGTACACCCAATACCACATTGGTATCTGGTATGTTGACCACGAAAAAGTGGTCGGTCACTATGTAGGTACCCATCGTCACAGCCAGCTCTGGAACATACCTAGCACACTGCATCGTCTGATCTCCTGGGACCAACACTAAAAATCCATCAAAGCTCTCTGTCAGTATGCCTCTCCGCTCAACCATCTGTGCATCGATGAAATTGTGGGTTGCTCCACTGTCTACCAAAACTGAAACTCGCTACCCCCGCACTGTCCCCCAGACACGCAGCGTCAAATACTTGGGTACTCCTCGCAATGTTACAAGGTTCCCCCCTGTGGGTGAAAAATCCGCACCTCCTGCTCCTGGAGGTGGAGGTGGCAAGTGGTTCGACACTGTCTGACTATCTCCTACCTCTCCATCCTCATACTCATCCTATTCCCCGCTACTCTCAGATAAGACCTCGTAAAATGTGCTTTTCCAACAACACATATGTGTCCTAGTGCCCATGGCTCCTGACAGGTAAAGCACAACCTCTTCTTCTTCAACTCCCGCTTGGCATCATCATCTAGCTATACCCTACCCTGATTCTGCTTCGGAGGCGGAATCTTCACATCCTTCCCCTTTGGCTAGAAATCCTGTCTCTAGGGGTAATGTGTCCTGGTCCTAGGTAAGGCATCCTGCAAATCCCGAGTCCTGCCAATGGAATCCTAGAGTGTGGCCGGTCTAGCAGATCCGACTAGACCCCGAAGTGACTCTACTAACCCCTCAACAAACATGTAGATCATCCGTGTTATGGATAGATCTGGCACCATCAATGAAATCCTCAGGAAATATGAAATATACCTCTCTAGAATCCTGGTCTATTTGAGCCTTGTCAGCTCAACAAAGTGCTCCTCCAGATTCCTCCTGTCAAACCTCTCTATCAGTCTCCAGGTGAACTTGGCATATGTGGTCACTATTGAAGGCACGAGTGTCACCATCCCATGGAACCACCAATCCTGGGCCTCCCCATCCAAATGCAGCATAGCCACCCTGATGGCCTCCGTCTCTGCCATCTGGTTGAGCTGGAAATATATGTCCAGCTTCTCCACCCAAGACTTCGCCAAACTGTTTGATGAACCATCAAATGTAGGCAAATGGAATCGGCTCGCTGTACACTGGGTGTCTCCATCATGATAATGCCGGTGCCCTCTATGATGGTCATAGGGTATGCTATCCCGCTGGAGCTTAAAAAAGTCTCTGAATGAAAGGGCATCCCTGAACTCCTGCCCATATTCCTGGTACTCAGCAAAGTAATCACCTATGTGGCCAGGCTCTGGCTCCTGCTATGCTCCTGCCCCTGTGTCTGCACCCGGAAAAGTGGGCATAGTGGAATGTGTAGGTGCATGTGATGCCACATGCTGGGTAGCATCACATTGAGTGGAAATATGCTCTGGAAAATGGTGGGATGTACCTGATCCCTCACCAATCTAGAAACCCCTTGGGGTTTCACGCTGTCTAACCTCCACAGCAATGAATCTCTACCCCATCACCTCGATTTACCTCGCCAGATCCTGTACTAATTTGAGGAGTCCTTCCCCAAAAATTTTTGCATCACTATCATCTGCCATCGGATGTCCCTGCTCTATGTCTACCACAGGCCCCTCCTATTCTGCGTCTATCACAAGCTCCTCCTGTTCTGTGTCCACCACCCGAACATAGTCCCCCTCTCCATAGGTGTTCTCCAACCTACGCTCGATATCTTTGTACTTCCTACCTTTGTAGCAGATGTAGGGCTTCTCCCCTGGTGTCATAGACAACTAGCTCCATAGGCTAAGCCAGATCTATGCTCTGATACCACTGTAATATCCCGTTTCAGGGATATCTCTAAAACACATGCAAACTCCAACTAGAGATGGACTGGGAGGGCATTTACCAGATATTTCACCCCTAAAAAGAGGGTGAGATCTGGAGGCTATCTGGCCCTTTCCAGACTCTGTCTAAGAGTATGGGGAAAACACACCAAGTGGTATAGTACTTGAATGCTCAGGTATAAAAAATAACAGTAGTGCAAGCATACAATAGCATATATATAGAACACGTAACTGATACTCAAGAAATGCAAAGATAATGCTAAGCCATTTTATTATATTGAGAAATATAAGTGAGTACAATAGGTGATCAGAGTGATGGCACCTAGACTTTCTCAAGGAAAGTGGAGAAATACTCCCCTACTCAGAATAAGCTGAAACTCTAGAATCAGCCTCTACTCACTAAACCTATAAAAGCCCAGAAAGCATTTCTAGAATGACCACCCCCGAAAATAACCCCCTTGAGGATCTACGCTATCCTCCAAGGCTCTACGTTGAGGCTGAATGAAAACCACCAAAACACGGCCACAAACTCTACCAAAATCCTCCCACAGGAAAGGGCTGGCCCCTTGCTCAATCTCCAAGCTCAAAACCTCCGAAAGAAACCCAATCCAGAGCTCCCCAGAAATGGATTGCGTCCTCCCTCTCAGTACTGCGCAGTCTATGGATGCATAGCTCCTCCGCAAAATCCAAACACCAATCCTTCTACAAAATACTGATGGGGAAACCTCACCTGAGCAGGCACTCGAATTCCCCCAGGGCTAAGGGTGAGATCTCCGAACAGAGACACTCGGTGCACTAAACAGTGTTGCAGACTAGCTAAAAAACCAGCGTGCTCAAGAAGTTGGAATTACCAGCTCAATATCATAAACATCAAATGATCAAAATGAGGAGGCTCTCCTCTCTATATAGCGTTAGCCTCTCTCAAACCCTAAGGCTCACCTCCTCCAATGTAGCCTCCCTTTGCCACGTGCTCCATCTTGGCCTCCACAGTCCCTCCATGTGGTCTACGTGGGCCCCCTCTCTACGTGGTCTCTTGGCCCCCTTGGCTCACTTAAGTTACAACATGTGTCCTCTAGGGAGTGCACTTTTTATCTTTTTAGTGAGTTATGTCCCCCTCTACTCACTTTTATTTATAATCTAACTACATAAGGAAAAATTGACCAAAATTGAATATTCCAATTAGCCATTGCTAATTGGGAGTATTACAAAAACGTAGAATCACTAAAACTCTGAGTAGATGAGCTGAAATATACAAAATTATAGAAGAGGAATAAAATACAAACTTTCCGGAAGAAGGGATGGCCCTTCCTCAAGGAAATAAGCACCAAACTAGGGTAGAAACCCTGCTACAACAATGCACTGGAAAAATGACGTAGTTTCTGAAGTATACTATGCAGATGATGCTGGAAGGTCCTTTGGCCTGATGCCAAGATCTAAATATGAAGCTCAAGGCTTCCTCACTAATCTTCCAGAGAAAGAAATGCTCCCTTTTCTACAAAACTAGATCTGGAAGTGATGTTGAAAACCCCTCACTGCAACACCCTGCAACACAACAATTCCTTCCCAAAAGAAAAGGTTGTAGCTGGAGGAGGAAGCTTGGCCTCAAGCCTACATGTGAGGCATTTCAGAACATACTCCTTCAAGAGCTCCTCAATGAAGGAGGAGGAATTACTAAATAGGAGATCCCTCTCTCTCTAGCTAAACAACCAAGAGAGTTTGTGTTTCCTAAGCAATTTCAAAATCGAATTATCTTCAACAACCTTTCCTTGTGGCCTTCCTCTTCATTTTATAACATTAGGGCTTAGAAAACCCTAAACCACCTCCAATTAGTTAACCATTTTCACATGAAGGGTCTCCATCTAAAACTGCGCTGATCAATAAGGAGGTTCAATGCATCTAGACACTGCTGTGATTTGGTCCTGTTGGCCTAGTCAACCTTCTTCATTCATTTTCACACCTAAGTGTATTTTATTGAAATGGCCCAGATTTTTCCATGTTCACATTGGGCATTGATTTATTTTTCTGATTAGGAGTTTTAGAATTTCTCCTTTACACTTTTATTCATGAGTTAAGCAAACTGAAATTAAAATGCAATATTCCCATTAGCTGCAAAAATTGGGAATATTACAGTCTGCCCTAGCAAAATGTTGCTTGCCCTCAAGCAACTCTTATCGTAGATGCAAACCATCTATTCCCCTCCAAATGGCATCCACATAAGGAAGGCTTCCTCCATTTGCTACAATAGGTTATGTATGTTTGGTTCCAAAGTTGTCTTCCACAAATGCATGAGATGACTTCCAACTGTAAGGTTAGATGTCCTCTTCTTATCATGAAGTACAAAATGAAAATTACATGATGTCCAACACTATCATAAACACACGAGAAAAATAAATTAGCTCCT
The DNA here is from genome assembly GCA_034641835.2 of Pinus albicaulis. NCBI lineage: Eukaryota > Viridiplantae > Streptophyta > Pinopsida > Pinales > Pinaceae > Pinus > Pinus albicaulis. The sequence goes on from CM076571.1 coordinate 276,096,890, forward strand.
TCCATGAAGGAAAAGCTTCATCATGCAAAACATTCCTCTTTCCCATGTCTCATGGATTTGATTGAGCATTGTTATGCCTTCATTGTTAGCCCTGTTGGCTTTATTGGATTCAAACTCCATCATTCCAGCGTTGGGAAAAAGAAGAAGGCAAGTAGTAATATGGGTAAACAAAGATGTCAAACCATATTCTCCTAATAATAACCACCGGATCAAGGCCCTTTTCTGCCATCCTTAATCTCCTCCATGTAAGATGAGCAAGCCAAGCTTTCCAAAAGATGATGTACATGCCTTCCTTTGCTGCAATTTATCTTTAATACATAGGGCATGAATCAAAAAATTATGAGTTATGGGGTGGTCACCATACTCATTTAAAAGAAACCAAAGAAACAAGAGGTCTTGTTGCCTTCTTTCCTCCTCATGTGCATCATGAAACCAAACCATACTAATGGACATATGATATGTCACATCAGCCCAATACAAAGTATTATCATCAATGCACATCATGTGATCAATATGCCAAATTTTACACAATGCAAAACACATAGACATAGGAGATATCATGTGGTGGCCATAATTTCTCAAGTGAAACAAAATTATACATGCCTTCTCTTGCTGCAACATATCATTGAAATCCAAGGCATGATTCAGAAAATGATGAGCTATTGGGGAGTAACCATACTCACCCAAGAGCAGCCATAGCAACAAGGACTTTTGCAACCCTCTTGCCTTATCAACATGTGGATCACGGAGCAATAACATAATTATGGACATGTGAAATGTCTCATCAACATAGTACAAACAAGCTCTCTCATACCACATCATGTGGGAGTCATTCCTCCTCCCAAGCCAAAGTTCATGCATGAAACATACCTCCAACAGAAATACATGTGGATAAATGAGACATATTTCAAACATGGGTGAATACATGGACATGAGATTTAACATGTGATGTCCAAACTCTCCTTTTAACAACATCAACCATGCTTTTTTTTTATGTACTCTATTAATGATGCATAAAGCATGAGATGAGAGAATGAGAATCTTTGGGTAGTGATCATGCTTACCCCAAATAAACCAGCGTTGCCATGCCTCCTTATTAATTTCATGACCATTCTTCAAGGCATAGATCAGAGAAATAGGTACCTTTAGAGAGTGATAAAAGTCTCCCAAGGGTAACCAGTGTAACCAAGCCTCCTGGCCCATATATGTCTGCAAGTGATCATGTGATCTCTTGCTCATCATCCTCATCCACTCACTCCAATATGGAAGATGAGTGATGTGCTGCATAATCATGGAATCCTCCCTTTTTAGAATACCATCTCCTTTGAACCAATGAATAACCTTGCATCTCATGAAATATTGAAATGCATCTTTGTTGAGATCTCTTAGTGAGACCTTTCTTCCATCTATGGCCTTCCAAAACCAGTGAGGCTTTGAATTTGCAATAAGTAGAAGTCTCTCTTTGAGCTGTAGCATGCTTATTGAGCGAGTGTCATCTAGAGGGGAGAAAATGCTTCTCATCTCAAGATGTCTACTCTTCATCTTCTTCTTCTCCACTACTTCAAGGTTGAAGCTGCCTCTAGAATGATCTAAGAGAGCTGAAGCCTCTTTTTCACAGTCAGTAAGTGACATCGATGTAGATCTGCAAAGTGATGCATGTATTGTCTCAAAGAAAGTTTCATTACTGATCTCATAATCAGCCATTGAACATCGGATAGTACTAATCCCCTTTCTTGAGACCCTACATCTCAACCCAGGATATTGAATGCAGCTCAACAATGATGCATAGGGATAGTTTTGAGTCTCATCCTTGATTAGATCAAGGGTCCTCTGCATTGTGACATGTCTTTGCTTCAAATCAACATTTTGATTTAATCCTTGGCTATGCATTAATCTTGAAACAATATGTGCTGAAATTTCATGCATACGTTGGATCAACTGATATGTGGGAACCTCTTGACAGAACACAAGAGTTCTTCCACCTGGATCAATGATGCCTCCAACTACTGGCAAGAATGATGGTCTCCTTTCTTCAAGCATACTAGCGCTGGTATCTTCCTTCTCCTCCTCATACATCTCCTGATTCATGCATGGGACTCCAAATGTTAAGAGCTCAAGACTACCTTGCAAAGATGTAGGTGCCTCTTCTCTAGATGCAAGCACCTTAGCAGCAAATGGTGAAAATGGAGATCTCTTGCCCAAAGAGACAATATTGACATTCTCCTTTGTTTCCTTGGGAGATGTCTCTTTGTAGCTCATCTTTTTCCTCTCCTCCTCAAACTCCTTGAGATTTTCTTCAATACTCTTCAATGTTTGAAAAAGAAGCAATGAGATCTCTTCTTCAGTCATTCTCCCTGCTTTGTGATGACAGGAAGTGTATAGTTCTTCCTCTTCATCTTGAAACCCTTTAGGAGTTTCTTTGCATCTCCCTTCTTCATTGCTATACCTCTCACCTTCTTTAAAGAAAGTGGGCATAGTGGATCTATGAGGAGATCTAGGACTCTCTGGTCTTCTACTTTGCTGATAGGAAGTGCTAGGGATTCCTTCTTCTTCTTGAAACCTCATGCAAAGTTTACTGCAACTTGATTCTTCTCTAAACCCTCTAGGAGTCTCGACGCATATTCTTTCTCTCTTCTAATTTACCTCTTTGGAGAGGCCCTTCTTAGATATGAACACTGATGAGAGTAATATCATCCTCTCCATCATTATGATATATTTTTCTTCTCTTCACTTCTCTGATAGCTTGATCTCACAGGCTGTGCCAGAGATCATGCTCTACTACCACTGTAATGTCCCTTTTTAGGAACAACTCATGAATCATGCACTGAAAAAAGCATTTTTAGAAACATATGCAGTGAAATAGGAAATTGACTCTTGTATCCTTTAGATCAGAAAATAAAAAAACTAAATCCAATATTTGAGCTGAAACAAATAAGACTAGGTGGGTTAAACAGATCTCTCGCACCTAGTTATCTTTAAGTAAAGGCCCAATGAGGGACTGCAGAAAAGTAAAATGCTCCGATGTAAATGTAGAGAGATATAAATGCATAATATGTGCTGATAGACACTTAGAAACTTATTTCAAGTACAGCATAAACTTAGATCTGAATTTAAGATCCAAAAAGTGGTGAAAAGTAGTGATTTCGACCCTAAAATAGATGTATTCAGAAATCTGTGTAAATTTAAGGGAAATGGAGGGAGGTTATTTTATATTAGGTCATTAGGGACCTATGCTCCAAATTTCAGCTCAAACAAAGCATTCTATCTATGTTAAACAGTTCCTCCATCCCCGGATAAGCTTAAAAACGTTGATTTCCCATGACTTGGAGTATGCAGAAAATGGTTGAAGAATACATTGCATGATTCATGAAGAAATTAGACAAAATATGTCTGAAACATCAGATATTAATTTTATTATAACATAGCATGAAGAAAATTGGATATTCAGCTCCTTTTATACATCAAATAAATCACACGGCAAGGGGATTTCATGAAAGAAAAAATAAAAGTATCAGATCTACATAATATGGATCTGGAAAATGAAAAATAATTGAAAATATGAGTATATGACATTAAATACACAAAATTACATAATAGGGCTGAAATATAAACTTTCCGGAAGAAGGGATGGCCCTTCCTCAAGGAAATAAGCACCAAACTAGGGTAGAAACCCGGCTACAACAATGCCCTGGAAAAATGATGCAGTTTTTGAAGTATACTGCACAGATGATGTTGGAAGGTCCTTTGGCATGATGCCAAGATCTGAATATGAATCTCAAGGCTTCCTCACTAATCTTCCAGAGAAATGAATGCTCCCTTTTCTACAAAACTAGATTTGGTAGTGATGTTCAAAACCCCTCACTGCAACACCCTGCAACACAGCAGTTCCTGCCCAACAGAAAAGGTTGTCGCTGAAGGAGGAAGCTTGGACTCAAGCCTAGACGTGAGAAATTTCAAAACATACTCCTTCAAGAGCTCCTCAATGAAGGAGGAGGAATTCCTAAACAGGAGATCCCTCTCTCTCTAGCTAAACAGCCAAGAGAGTTTGAGTTGCCTTAGCAATTTCAAAATCAAATTATCTTCAACAACCTTTCTTTGTGGCCTTCCTCTTCATTTTATAACATTAGGGCTTAGAAAACCCTAAACCACCTCCAATGAGTTAACCCTTTTCACATGAAGGGTCTCCATCTAAAACTGCGCTGATCAATAAGGAGGTTCAATGCATCTAGACACTACTGTGATTTGATCCTGTTGACCTAGTCAACCTTCTTCATTCCTTTTCACACCTAAGTGTATTTTATTGAAATGGCCCAGATTTTTCCATTTTCACATTGGGCATTGATTTATTTTTCTGATTAGGAGTTTTAGAGTTTCTCCTTTATACTTTTATTCATGAGTTAAGCAAACTGAAATTAAAATGTAATATTCCCATTAGCTACAAAAATTGGGAATATTAAAGTATCTTTACTTGGTTAAAAATAAATTTTCTTGACTAATAATAGAATTTTGAAAGATCTTAATAAAATATTGAAATCTCAAAATAATTACAGTTTTGATGAAAAATAAATTTCTCATATTTTATGATACTTTGTCAACTTGTCTTGTTTTGTAATCTCTTCCTCAAATATGTGTTACACAGTGATTTGTCACCGTCCCTGCAATCCCCCGTCATGCACATTGGAGGGCCTATTCCGTGAGCTATGAGCAGTGACATGACCTGAAACCACTTTCATGGCATCCCCTTGACAAGGACAATCATTCCCCTGAAGACAGTTTCCTGTGAAAAGCCCTAAAAATAGACCTTTTGGCCTTGGTGCAACCATCCAGTTCAGCCCTCGTGCCAATGGGGTAAATCCACCAAAGAGGGCGTGCCAACTGGTGCTCTGTCCCAGTGTATTACTTGCACCAAGCTTAGTAAGGATTTTTTTTTTTAAATAAATGGCAGAAGTTTGATTCCAACCAACTCCTAAACGAGTCTCTAAAATGAGTTGGGAGGTTTGGCTCCGGATCTCCATGTAGGGGAAGTGGTTTTCCACCTATCATGGAAGCTTCCTTGAGGATAGGGCCAATCCCACCATTGTAGGGATCCCGCCTCCCCTTCCACCATCTATATAAGCTTGTCATTTTCCCTTTGCAAGCTAGCCTAAATAGAGCTAAATCAGTAGTAAGGAGACTATCGTCAGAAAGTCGAAGAGAGAGAGACTTGTCCCATTCCCGACGATCTTTATCGAGACGTACTCCGCTGTCAACCCGCCAAAGGAAGATCCAGCGTCAGAGCTCAGGTTGTATCTTCTCTTTGTTGGGATTAATAATAAACAACTTCGATTATGGTTCAATTCATATGTTCATGTCTTATGTTATGAATTGTATCTTCTCTGACTGATACATAGTTGCATTTATTAGGTTTTACGCTTGTGTGTTGTTGTTTCTTCGTGTACGTGCAGGTGTTCGAATGTGCCTAGCGGGAGAATTGGGATCTTCCAAAGTGAAGGATAGAAGCGCCATCTTCTCTGCAAGCAACAGTAGCGTAGGACTTAAGGTAGGCCTCTTGTCACATCTTGGTCTTTTGTAACTAGGAACCTGCATCTTAGCGTGACTCGGTTGTTGCTAGACCCGATCTGGGCTAGTAGGGATTGCCTCTATCCACAGAGGGGATTTACCTCTCCAAAAAACTGGCTAATCCACTGGGGAAACATTGATTGGAGTTTTTCTTGTCTTTTCGGTTGATTTTGGTCTTTGTCTGCTTGATCAACTCTTTTGGTTCACTTTTTCCTAGTGTTAAACCTATGTTTAGCCTCACCATACCTGATCTGCTCCCTGTTTGCTCTTTTTTATTTTTGTCCTTAGTAAACTTGACTGGCATGGTTTTTTCCTTGACAGTCGCACCAACTGGCACTTGTTGCCAGTTCAGCCCCCGCGTGAATCCTGTTCTGGCGCTAGTTGCAGCCAGACAGTCGCTCCAATCCTGTGTGGTGCTAGGGTTTTCTCCTTTCTGAGCTTTTTGAGCTTGATTTGTGGTTTTTCTGTCATTTTTTCGACTGCCTGAGCATTCTAGAGCCTTGGTTGACTGTGTGTGACATCTATCCTCTGGTTTTTTTCCCTCTACTATCGGTTTTACATTCTAGTCCTAGGGCATCTAGGTGTTATAGTGTGTCGAGCCTCCCGTGGGAGTTTTTGGTTTTTGTTTGATCAGTCAATTTCATTGTTGCTTCTTTGCATTCGTTTGGTGGTTTTTCATTGTTTTATTGCATTATTTGAGTGATTGGTCTATTCCTCTTTTGAATTTCGCTTTGTCTCGTTTCGAGCCTAGATTACACGGTTCGTATGAGTCTTTGGGATTCCTCTTTGATTTGATGGATTTCTTCATCAGTTTGAGGTCTGATTGTGTGTTTGGCATTGAGTGAGCTTGCTTGTCTTTGCTCTTTTGCTATCACTTCTCAAATTGTTCTTTTCATTAGTTTTCATTTTGTTTAGTGCACTTTGCTCTTAAACATTGAAAATACAAAAAAAAAAAAAAAAAAAAAAATCAAATCTCTTTTGCTTCTGATTAGTTAATGTAAATTGAAATCTTTTCTGCATTATTAGTGTTATATAACTCTGAAGGAAAAGCTTATAGTTGCATTAGCGTGCATTAGAGACACTAGTGGTTGTTTTGTGATCATTTTGTTATTGTGTGAAAGCTCTCAACCTTCTCGTAGTTAGCTATTCATCGAACAAAGTGATACATTGTGGCATGTAGTGTGCATTTAGAGGATTTTGAGACATAACATTCGGTAGGCCCTGAAAATTGAAACATAATTGAAGATCAACACTACAATTTATTCAATTTACCTTAAGGCAGCATTGAAACATTAACAAAATATTTAGAGGTCTAGGCTAGTGACATGTTCCGACGTCATTAAACCTAGTAGCTATCGTTCGCCTCTTGGCTTTAGACACCACTAGTATGGACTTGTGCTCCCTGTACTGTTGCGTATATAAAGGGAGACCCCACTAGGTTGCTATCCTTTATCCGTAGGAAGCCGAGTCTGCCGGCTTATACCCGTGATACACTGGACACAACATTCGGGGAGATAGCCTGCACGTATGTCAAGTCCTTGGTTGATTTCTCTTTCATTTTGAAACCAAGGTGTATATTGCAGTTCACGGATATCTGGTACACTCTTTGCCTAGAGTTCCAGAGTAGTCATTTTGATCTTTTCTGACTCATTAAATTTGAAAGGATCATCAACCTCTTGTCCTTTCGTGCTTATTTCAAAATTGAAAGATATAGAGCCACCTTTCATCCGTTTCTCGACTCTTAAAACATGAAAAGGTAAAGTTTCTAAGTTTCAATGTGGTAAAATAAATCACCTACGATCACATGCCCTTTTAGAGTTTGCTTGTTGTCCGTTTGATTGTGTGCCTTGGTTTTTTATCCCGTGTGATTTTTTTTGATCTCTTCCTCTTGTCATTACTGTCACAGTGGCAGAACCCTCAGTTTCTTCTACTGTTATTCCTTACACAGATGATTCATCAGACGTTTCTCAATCCTCTGTTGAACCTCAACAGCCCATTGTCTCTGAATTTCCCGACAGGGGACCAGTTCTATCTGAGCTTCCCTTTGGAGGACCAGTTGAGTTCAATTGGCCCTTATCCAATGCTTGGTTTGGATTTGGAGTAGGGGAATATTTCCCTCCTCTTACATCGGGTTCGCCTTTTCTAGCTATTGTTATTCCTCCTAGTCCTCACCGTCTTCTAGAAGATCTAGCGACAAGGTCAGATATGGGCTCATCCAGTCCTTCTCCTAGTGAGGAAATCCCCACATCTGGTGAATATTACCAATTTTCCCCAGAAGACAACCCCAAGTTATCTATCATGTCTTCGCCTAGTTCTTCACTTCCTACGGGGTATAGATCCTTAAGTCAAATTATGACCACTGTCGCTTCTATGGGAGTATCAACTCCCTCTACGAGGCTCGTTATTCCTTCGTTAGGGATGTCCCCAAGGATACCTCTCACGTCATCTCCTTAGGTCACATTAGTACCTGTTAGGCCTACTATCTGTGTAGCTACATCTACCACTACTACATTTGGTGGAAATTCCGACACTTGGTTTCGACGCTTTTGAACAAATGTCGGAAATTTCCCCAAATTTTTTCCATCCCGCCCAAAACCGTCGCTATACCGACATGTATAGAAAAGTGTCGCAATACCGGCACTTAGAAAAGTGTCACAATTGCGACGTTTGGAGGAAGAAGTCGCAATTGCGACACTATGGCCCAAAGCGTCGCTATTGAGACGACTCCAATCGTCGCAAGTGCGACACAATGTCTAAGTGTTGCCATTGCGATGTTTAGGTACCCGTCGCAATAGCAACGCTTTTTTCGCCGTCGGTAAAACGACACTTATATGTGCGCCACATAAAAATACGAAACTTATATGCGCGCTACATAAAAATTCGAAACTTATATGCGCGCTACATAAAAATGATTTTACTGGTTCGTATCCGTCGCAATAGCTACATTAACGTCTGATATGACGCGCGCATTCGCCCTCTGCTCTTGCAGAACAACATTCGCCCTCAGCTCTTGAAGAACAAAATTTGCCCTCAGCATTCACGCTCAACTCTTGCAGAACAACATTTGCCCTCAGCATTCGCCCTCAGCGTTCGCCCTCAGCTCTTGCAAAATGGTAAGTTCTTACTGCAGGCCCTTCCTCCTATAGTAGGGTTGACTCTATTTGGGTTTTTTTGGTCAATTCCATTGGATTGTGTTAGGCTATAGGGTTCTCTCTAGATGTCAAGAATCAAGATTCAATACCATCTATTATCTTCATCACCCAATACAAGATTTAATTTTTTCCCAAAGAAACGCTTATTAATTTGGCAGCCATTATTTCTCCCTGCTTTAAAAACCCTACATTTAAATGAAAACAAGCATTGCATTTCAACTACAAAAATCTATTAGTGTTCAAATGTACATGTGTGCTACATTAACGTCCGATATCACGCGCGCATTCGCCCTCCGCTCTTGCAGAACACCATTCGCCCTCAGCATTCACCCCCGCCTCTGCGTGGGGACGCGACCCGCCCTCGCCTCTTGCGTGCACAGCATTCGCCCGCATTCGCCATGAGCTTTCCGCAACAGAATTCACCCCGGATCGCCCTCGCCCTCTTGCAACGCATCCACCCCCGCATTCGCCTCGCCTTCTTGGTGTGTAACGCATTTTCCTCGCATTCGCCCTCGCTCGTTCGCCCCCCGCCCTCTTGCGTAACAAAGATTCGCCCTCAGCTCTTGCAAAATGGTAAGTTCTTACTGCAGGCCCTTCCTCCTATAGTAGGGTTGACTCTATTTGGGTTTTTTTTATCAATTCCATTGGATTGTGTTAGGCCGTAGGGTTCTCTCTAGATGTCAAGAATCAAGATTCAATACCCTCTATTATCTTCATCACCCAATACAAGATTTAAATTTTTCCCAAAGAAACGCTTATTAATTTGGCAGCCATTATTTCTCCCCGCTTTAAAAACCCTACATTTAAATGAAAATAAGCATTGCATTTCAACTACAAAAATCTATTAGTGTTCAAATGTACATGTGTGCATCACTTGTGTAGGGTATTCCTTTTCCACTTTCACATTATCCAAGAATGTGTGTAGTATAGTTCATATTTTTTGTGATTTAGATTGTCTTGAAAAAGGAAAGGTAAATTATTTCCCATGGAAAAAGAAGGTTTTCCCTTTTTATAGGTTGTTTGGACTTACGTGGAAAAATTTATGGTATGCCTTTCATATTATGTAGTTTAAATTTGAATTAACATATTATGCTACATGAAAATATAATTACCTATGTGATGTCCTTCATCACTAATTAAAATTATAGGGTTTCAATTTCCTAGACTCTAACTCATATGATGCTAAATTCTAGGTTCTCATTGGTGGATCACTCTTCCATTGATTTCCTTTCCCTCTGGATCTTGTCATACTTTAAAATTCATCAATGATACATATATTATTTCAGGTATCCCAAAAGGCTTTATAGTAGAACATATTGTGAAGTTTTTTTGACACTTGAGGATTTTTTTTAGAACTGCAACGTGGTCTATGCTATCGAGTTATATATCAAGCAACTTGTCCTTAATAACCACACTATGAGGTAGGTTCAACCAGTTTGAACTTGTTGGGACATAGCATATGAAGTCGTGTGATGAGTCCATATCACAGGTCTATTATGGTGAAAAAAGTGAAGACACGTAATGATAGTTATTATGTTAACATTACTAGAAACATTTTCGAAATTATCCATGCTATCAAGATGTCAAAATTCTAGGCATTAGGTGTCAATACTCGTAGCTAATAGATAATAATAATAATATAAAAAAATCAAAACTTTATTCTTGAAATATGATTGTTACACATTGGTAACCTAGTTCATGAGTTACTATCACCCAAAGACTGCAAAACAAACTTAAAATATAAATTAAACTAACATGAGAATCCAACTAAGGGTTTCTCGACAAAATCATGCCATAACCTGGCATTTTGAAACCCAAATTTGAATCCATCATAAGTAATACAATGCAAACTTAGATGGATTTTCAATGCATGTTTGCATGCTACACTTATTCTCCGTCTAGATATCATTTTTTAAATGGAACCATTAGTCAAGCCCACAGTCCTTTTTATGTGAAAAATTTCAGCTCTATTTGAGCTCTTTTTTGCTCCACCACCTCCATAAACCAGTGTTACACGGGGTCTCGCCCCCCCACCTAGGGGTCTATATTCCTCGCCCCCTCGCGCTCCGGGGTCTTGGGGACTTCTAGGGGACGTTTCCCTCACGCCCCCTCACGCCCCCGCACACCCCCTTTCACGCCCCCTCACGCCCCTCTTCATGCCCCCTCACGTCCCCTCACCGCCCCTTTTAGTTTATGGTTTCGTGTTAAAATTTGATGTGCCACTTAGCATATTTGAGAATCCAAGTGATTCTGATTCAGATGGTGACATGGTTGATCTTGATATATTCGTGCAGAAGTCGGATGCAGAGACTAGTGGGGCATTAACTTGAGCATTTATGCTCATTTATCAGTATGATGATATCATTTGATATTCATATGTTATGTTTTATGTTTTATGTTTCAGACATAACTTATTTGCGTTTAAGTTTTATGTTTCAGACTTGAGTTGTAACCTTCAGTTTAAACTCTATTTTGAATCTTGATATAATATGTCATATGATATCTTAAACTTTATTTTCATTGTACATCGTTAGTAGTTACATTAATGATTATATAGTTACAAACTTACAAACTTACATGCATGATTGTATGATGTATGTTTTAACTTTTAACTTTTAAATTTGTTTCAATTATATGATTCATCATTCATCGATTTGTAATTTTATCATTTATGATTTATCTTTCATGATGCAAGTGTATGATGACCGTATATACATTCCTTGCAAAAATATAGTTACATTTTAAATATTAAATTTTATAATTTTTATGACCCCGACGTCCCCCCACGTTTCCTGAAAATTGGTAGGGAGCTTTTGCATAGGTAGGGAGCTTTTGCATAGGCCGCTCCCGCCGCTCCCGCGCTCCCTCGCCCCCTCGCTCCCACCTCCAGGGGACTTGATGGATTTGGCTCAAAATCAAGGACCATCTCTGTATGAGGTGAATGAGAACTATAGATATTTGAAGAAGTAGATTAGTGCCTTTTCCTCTGGCCATGGAGTCATATATAGTCATCCATCACAAAAATTTGTCTTTGTTCATTCTCACCTTGAAAGTTGCAAAAATTCATGCCCTAATTGAAACGACACTAAATTTGAAAGATATAATAAAAATGCAAGCTAGAAGTGCCCTATTAATACAAAGGAAAAACCTTCCTACCTACCCTAACTGAGATAAATTTTGATTGAATAGGAAACATGATATTGCCAATGGAGTTGATCCAACAACTTGTTAAATGTATGGGATTAAATCATGCATTTGATTTCCAGGGAAACATGCGCATGAAGAGAAAAAGTGCAGAATTAATGGAAAATCCATACATGCCACTTATAAAAACTACACCGAAAGGTCAAAAAATACTTAAGACCTTAACTTAATTTGAATCCAAAAATGACAAAATAGGATTAGTGAAAACACGACAGTGGTGTGGGTGAACAACATAAATAAAAAGTGAAGATACCTTTCCCCAAGATGCCTTTGTCACCGTTGTATGAAAACATGTTTTCCTTTCCCTTTATACATGCAAGTGAATGCATTATAGGTATGGTGTTTTCCCAGAATAGGAGAAGCCTACTTAAATATGTCATTCGTGGATTGAATGTTTGGGTGCCTTAATGTGCAATGACATGTTTCCAGGACTGAATTCAATGCAAGGCATATTTGAAACTCTAACTCTGTCTTCCGGTGTCTTATTAGAAATTATTTCAGTTTTCATTTTTTGTTTTCAAGTTAGATATTTTTTTCAAGTTTTTACATTTATAATTTTATTGCAATGTGGCAGACTGATCAGAGCAGTGCAGGAACAACCCCGAGACAGGATGATCACGGAAAGAGGCCAGCGGAAGAACATGTAAAGTGCCAGCATTGCTCTATATTTAGGTATTTTAGTTATTTACTTAATTGAAATAATATTAATTTTGTTCAAATATGCAGACACCTAGCCATGGTACGCCTGATGATTCCCTCTTTGAGGAAGAGCTTTTTTCATCCCTATCTCCAGTGTTGTTGTTGCAAAAAAAGGCACGAGATGCAACGTCGGAATTTAATGCTTTGATAGATGCGCCTCAAACACCTGAAACAGAAGAGAGGATGCAACATCTTATGAGGCAGCTAAATAGATATCAGGTAATAATAAAAAGTCAAAAGGATATTTTTTTTGTTCTGCATGAGATGAATTGTGATAGTTTGATTTGTAATTTTTACATTGACTAAACTAACAAAAAGTTCTTTTGTATGTAGCATTTTATGGCATTTGCTGAACCCGGTGTTGGTGGTAGTGGGACACAAGGGCAAGAGATTGCCCAACAACCCTCTCGTACACCTTCTACTCCTTTAGGTGCTAGCCAAGAAACACACCTTGCCCAAGCTGACACCCAGCCAACTGCTGAACGTGTTGGCAATGATGAGGCTGATATGGCCAGCTACATTATTGCGTTTCCTGGAGCTACACGTGTCAGCTCCACAGGGACCATTAATGGCACGTTGTTGGTGAACGATGAGGGTGTCCCTATAAAGCATGTACAACTCCCAGGTAAATTTTAATGTTTTAACTATTTCATGTACTTTATCTAAAACATATTTATCATGATTTTTATTTTTAAATTAATGATAATATCTTCTTTTTCTTTTGGTTTTATTCTGTGTAGGAAACAATGAGTTCTACAGGATTATGGAGAGCCATGCGTTGGTAATTTTTGGCCCAACCATACGTACAGGGTGGAATTCCCATAATTCCAATCTAAAAAAAGAACTTCTAGATTATCTAGAAGCCCTTTTTGGGGTCGGCACATTTGACAGAACAGCGGTGGCTCGGGTAGCCGGCAAATATTTGAAATATACCAGGGACACCTATAGGACGCAATTGCAATTTAACCCTAGATATGAGCGTCCTCTCATAGTTTCAGAGAGTGAGTGGAGAGCACTCATCCATGACGGAAAAGAGAAAAGGGCAAAGAAAGAAGGAAAAATGCCAACTGGACCCGCAAGGTAAATTACAACTTTAATTCAATAGCTTTAATTTTCTTTATGTCTAAAATAAAAATGTGCTACGTCATATCTGACTTCAATCTTTTGATGCTAGGTTGCCTGACACCTCAAAGGCAACCAAAGCTAGGATAGAGAAAAAGGGCCATCACAAGCTCGGCCAGGGTGGCTACTTGAAATTAGCTGCAAGAATTGTAATTAAGTAGCTAGACATCTTATAATTAATTGTATCGCCTTCCAACGTTTTTGTAATCCTATCAGATATGATTAAAAATACACAATCATATATAATGTAGGGTGATGACTTCGGAACAATAACTACAGAGGAAGATAAAAATATCGCTTTCCGTTTTGGCTATCAAGTTGTAGTTGAACGTCGCAGAAGCTTGGGGCAGGTCCCAAGATCTAGAATGCCTGATAAGGTAAAACATTAACCTTTCAATATTTTTTTTTTCGTCCATAAATTTAATGTCTAACAAATTTGTTTAAATCAGGGGAGCAGCACTATCGACGAGGCAAATAACCCAGTTTTAGAGCCAGATGTAGATGATCCTCTTGTGCAACCTGATCATTGTAGTGGGGACCAGGCCGACAATGCTGCTATCAGTGAGGGCCGTGACGGTAATTAATTTCCACTTATAATTTTTTCTAATTATACCTTGATGGTTGTCATTATAACGTTTTTTGTTTAAATGACAGAGAATGTTTCCCTTGAGGATCTTACCACCAGAGAGGAAGACAGGGCAACAGTCCCAACGGCGACAACTGGTGCACCAGGTAAATAATCTCATTGCAATTTTTTTTATTAATATTACCGAACTAGTTCAATGATATTTAAAAACAGACAATTAAAATTTAATATTATCTGTTTTTGTAGGCGATGCCCCGTCACTGGATGAGACCAGACATCGTGACTACGCAACTAGGTCAGCGGCGACAACTGGTGCACCAGGTAAATAATCTCATTGCAATTTTTTTTTATTAATATTACCGAACTAGTTCAATGATATTTAAAAGCTGACAATTAAAATTTAATATTATCTGTTTTTGTAGGCGATGCCCCGTCACTGGATGAGACCAGACATCGTGACTACGCAACTAGGTCAGCGGCGACAACTGGTGCACCAGGTAAATAATCTCATTGCAATTTTTTATTATTAATATTACCGAACTAGTTCAATGATATTTAAAAACTGACAATTAAAATTTAATATTATCTGTTTTTGTAGGCGATGCCCCGTCACTGGATGAGCCCAGACATCGTGAATACGCAACTAGGTCAGCAGTGCGGGTTGAAAGGCACGAAACAGGAGCAGAGCACGATGATATTGATGATGTAATTAGAAGCTTTAAAAATAGGAAGAAGAAAAAGAAAATTTGACAATGTAAAATATTGTATTATTATAAGACAAACGTTACCATACTTGGAACGTTTTTTTGCGTTATATAAAAAACTCATTTATCATACTATTTTTATGTCAAGCATTAATTGCAATGTTTCCTTGCGTACTTTTGTTGAATTGTTTTTTTATTAGTTATTGAATATTTTTTTTTATGCTCATGAAAGTAAAAAATGAAATATAGATTGGGTATTGGGGAATTGAGAGTGATGTGAGGGGAGGGGCCATAAGAGCTTCCACCTTCACGTGGTTGGCCCTGTTTAGTAGAGAATAATTTATTGGAGCGATTTAATCTTGGAGCAAACCTCCCTCGATCCAGTGTAGCAACAAAAAAGTCACTGTTGACTTAGTTGCTACTCTTTCGGATCGTGGGAGGCTTGTTCCAAGTTCATGCGACTCCAATAAATTGTTCTTGAAATGAAGAGGAGCTTATTCAGGTATGTTTTGACATTTTCAACATATGTTCTAACATTATCATAAGAATGCATCTTAGAGTAAAAAAATACTACATCAATTACTTGTATTTATTGTATAGATAATGATGGATTTTGATTGACTTGGCAGTGCAGGTACAAATCCTCTTGCATCATGAGCAATACAACTTGTCAACCAGGGTCATGTCCAGGATATTTTTGCTTGTGTGCTTGACCAGGTTCGTAATGTCACATTTTATAAGTTCCTTTACAGTTCATAATTCAATATTAAGCTTGTTCATGATTATTATCTAGGCTTTTTGTATGTGTTTTTTCATCTATTTGATTGTAAGAAACTCTTCATGTTTTCTGTTGTTCACTATGATTTCTCGCATTACCACTCCCAGGATGAATCCGACTTTATTGTTACATAGGTTACTTTATTGTTACTATGATTTCTCCATTTACGATTTCATAGGTTACATCATGTAAAGTTGTCGATCTCAGGTTGGTGATGAGCTTTAGTTCTCCAGATTTGGGGCTTTTCTGATATTTTCTCCCTCATGTCATTCCTGCATCACCTCGTTGTTTGAGCATGCCAATTGTCTACCACTTGTACCAATTGGCACATGTCAATCTCTGAGTGGTGCTACATTTCACCTATTTTCAGTGAGAGTTTAGGGTTTCTCTAACATAGCTTCAGAAATCCGATTCAGTGCCTGCTTGAATATTGTCACATAATACTTATGGTTTGGATTGATGAGCATGTTTTGAATGGTTGGTTGATTCATAAGAACCACCCATATAGTCATCTTGAGATATTTCAGAATTTTTCTCGGGTTTCCTTTTTCATCGTTTCTAGTGGGTGGGATGGTGTGGGGTGATCCATCAATACTAGTGCTCTTGTAGTAGGGAATTTGTTTTTGGGGATATAAAGGAGCATTTGATGTAGATATCCCATTGGATACATTCATAGATGGGCACGAGAGGTCAAGAATTTAAATTAAAAATATGCAACCTCTAGCATGGCAACCTGAAGGCCGCGAGAGACACTGGTTAAAGATTGTTTTGTGCTGGCCTTAATATGGTCGTGATTTCTTTCTATTATCTTAATGCAAATATATAGTCCGGTCTCATTAAAATGAGGATTGTGGTTGTATTTCTCTTTGGTTGTTTCTCTCTTAATGCTTTAGAAGTTGCCAAAAGTTGCGATAGTTGTTTAGTTTGCCTGTTACAACTTAAAAGTGGTTTTTAGCAATGGGAGTCATGTTTTTTAAGGTTCATACTAATATGAAGATATTGTAATTCTATATTCAGCATAAGAGAAGATGGCCTCTGCTTTGGGCGGTATGACAATAATTGCCACATCTACCTCATTGGGTAACAATGGAAAGGGGAAGAAGTTGGGTGCAATGTTTGATAATTATGGCAGACAATTGTCTTCTCTTTCAGTTTTTTCACCCATTTCCTTTAATCGCTCAAGCAGAAGAGGGACTCTGAGATTAGGCGACAGAGAGAAGGTAGTTAATACAAGAGATATGGAAAAGGAGTTGTACTTCAACAAGGATGGCTCGATGACAAAAAAATTGCAGGTCAGAGAAAAAATTATGTTTAAAGGAAGGTCACCTGCACGTGAAACTTCACTGCGGTGGATCTTTCCTTGTCCACTTATATTCGATTTTAATGTGTTATTTTAATTTTTCATGGAAGGTTGTTTTGGCATATGGTCTGGCATTCAATTGCACACTTACTGAAAGCATTGTCAATTTGTCTTGCAGGCGGTGTGAACAAACTTGCTGATCTTGTTGGAGTCACCCTTGGGCGAAGGGAAAAATGTTGTCTTGGAGAGCAAGCATGGTTCTCCGAAAATAGTTAATGATGGTGTGACAGTAGCTAAGGAGGTAATTTGTAGATGTGTGCTCTGGTTTTCTTTTTAAAGTTGTATTAGTTCCCCCTCTTAAATGTCTTAGATTTGGTAGGCATAATTTGAAAACTCAAAGGTGAAAGGAAACATATTTGTTACCCAGTGGTCTACTTGGCCTATGGACTGGCCACATTAGAGTAATGCATAAAGCTTTTCACAACAATAAAAGGAAAGGGTTATGGCTGAGTCAAATTTTATTGTTATTGACAGTGTAATGAAATGTATCTCAATGCTATGGTTTTGGCCTTTTTATTGGTTGAATTAGAGGACCCAGTTGAAAATATTGGGGCCAAGTTGGTAAGGCAAGCTGCGGCAAAGACAAATGATTTAGCTAGGGATGGAACCACAACATCTGTTGTTCTTGCACATGTTGGAATATTGAAAATTTCCAAAACAATGAATGGAGAATAAATCTCCCTTCCTCTAACACAGAGAAAATAAAAATTTCTTTGACAGGAGACAGAGTTTCAATACTTTGAAAACAAACTTCTATTCCCTTCAATAACTCAAAAAAAAACTATTACACTACTTCCTCACTGAGAGGGATTACAAAATTATGACTGCTACAAAACGAAGTGCATAAAACCAACTCACTGTCTATTCAAAACAAACATACTCTGTCTCTAAAACACTCTGCTGTGTTTTTCACTTTCGCACTGTTGTGCATACACACTTAAAAAGTTACACTCAGTCTTTCACTTTTTACACACTTTTGTGTAATAAAAAATTTACGTACTGTCTATAAAAAAAACTACCAAGCTTTTTTGTCCTTTTTATTTTTATATGCCGTAACATATAAAACATATTATAATAAACCCTCTTTTTTAAAAAATAAAATTAAAACTAAATTCTATGGCCCACCTTTCATTTCGCATATGATATATATATAACATATGTTTAAAACATATGTATATATTAAACTATCAAAACATTAAAGAACCCTTTACGTCGGACTTCAAAAGTCTGAATAGATTGAATTTCAAACCAAATTCGCGTTCCAAAATGGGATGCTGACGTCTGCCTAATTTTAACTCGAATTCTCAATCCAATGTACCCTATAAAAAATTTGGGTCCGGTTTTCAGGTTTTCAGATTCCCTTCAATTTCATGCGATCCAATATTAATGCTCCACGTGTCCTCCTTTTGAATTTACAAAACTGTGGGGTAAATTTCTGTTTGTTTAATTTCTGGTTGGTGAATTGCGTTAATGTTGGTTGTTGTGTTTAAATACAATCCTGTACAGAAATATGGCTGCGGCCGTCTACAAAAAAAACTTGCAGGAATTTTAAATGATGAATTAAATTTCTGGATGGCATGCAAGCAACCTCCAAAAAAAAATGTTGCTGCTGCATCCGTCCTTCTACTGCAGCAGTTGAAGTTAAAATTCAACAGCATAGGGTTTAATAAGTGAGGGTGTAAAGGTAACTTTTTGTCGATAGTGTTGGATTAAGATCATCTATTCATTTTTGTAGGGTCTTATGGTGTTTGGTTTTTTAGTTTTGGGTTGGGTTTATTGAGTCTAAGATAGTTTTTGAGTGAAAAAATTGCTATCGGGTATTAAAAAAATTTGGTTCTTTTGTCAAAATTTATGAGCTTGTTAGGAAATACAAAACTGACAATGGTTGTATCTTAAATTTGTGGAAAATAATTTGAAATGAAACCTTTTTGTTTAGGTTGTTGCAGCAGGTGCAAACCTTGTTCAAATTACTAGGGGCATTGACAAGACAATAAAGGCCCTTGTTTTGGAACTCAAAATTTTGTCAAAGGAGGTAAACGCTTGCCTTTTGAGTAGGTTGGTTTTCCTTTTTGCTGATGGTTTGGTGTATCTAATTGAATTAGTTGCCTAAGGTATTTTTGGTTGCAAACTCTTTTTCATTTTTCATACAGTATTGGCCTTGTGGAATACATTTGATTGTGTGGTCTTGTTAGATCTACAACATTTGTAGTTGTTTAGTCTTATGGCCGAGGTGCACTTTATTATGGAAATAGTTGATGCAATATTGTCATTTAATCCTTACTGCAGGGTAGCATGTTGAGAAGTTTCTTGTGAAACATTTGGTATTCAAAATGACACTTGATCCTATATGGCATCATGCACTTGACTTCAAAATTCATATTCAAAGTGTGCCAGACAATTCTTGCAAAATTTCAAATATTTATGTTGTTTTAAACCATTATCTTTTTCATGTATTGGATGCTAAAAATGTGAAAAATACTTTGGTATGAAACCAACTGGTGAATAATTTCCAGCACAACAACCACTTCCAAGACATGATTTAGAAGTAGAACAAATGTGCTTATGAAGCATAGAAAGATATCCTTGATGCATTATCAATGTTTGGCTAGGGTTATTTTTGGAGAAAATAACTCCTTATTCCTAGAATAGTGATCTTCAATACAAGTAAATGCCAAAGAAGAGAGATCATCGTGTGACGCAACAAAACTGAAATTGGACCCCCAAGGAGAGCTGGTGTGTCTACAATCGCTCTGTCAGCATTTTCCCTTGGTGTACCCGTTCTTTTCCTCCAGCCTGAGTCTTAATTGACTTCTTCTTTCTTCGGGTTTATTTATCAAATTCGTAGAATTTGATAAATAAATACTATCCACAATGGTTGGACTTTAGTTTATATTCCCGACTTTATATTATCTCCAATCCTTATAACCAATGTTTAACTTTCAACACTTTGTATTTATACTCCACGTTTCTTTTTAAATAAATAACTTGTAATGAACTTTCGGCTCTATATTTCACCACCCAGCCTTACAAAAATCACGCTCCAGACTTATGCTAATTATCCGCAAATCGTTTAATTAAACAATTTCATTATACTCCGGCCCCACCTATATATATCAATAACCAATCAAACACTTGTATCGTACTTGGCTATCCTCCGCACACCTTAGTTAACCTCCGGGCAAGTTCAATGTGCGACCACCGTCCGATGGCCCTTCTCCAAATCAACGACTCTTGGCAATTTCGCTCGGCTTCCAACGTCGGGCTTTAACGTGCGATGGCGCGGGTTAAACGGTGGTTTTCCGGGGGTCACTTCGCCATGTGTCGCATTCCCTATGGAATCGCTCGCGAATAGGAAATACCGCCTACTCTGCAAAAGCGGTGCGATATGGGCAACCCGCTTTTGTGATTCCGCTCGTGATTTTGGTAGAGGGCTTGACCACGGGTGCAAGTCTGGTTCCACTATCCTTTTGTTTGTTAACTCATGTCCAATCCTCGGGTCAGGTTCCGAAAGCACAAAAATTTTGTCTCTTTATTAAGCGAGATTTTTATATTTGAACAGTTTTCACGACCCCGGTTCTCTACACATACCTCGCCTTCGGGTGGGGTGAGTTCACAGGGTTATCCAACAATTTATGGGAATTCAAAGACAGAAGAATGGAATTATCAATACCCAATCGCCTCATAGTTAAAAAATTCTTCAAAATTAGCAGTTCGAGATAATTCAATGGCAACTAAGCTTGGAAATCATTTAACTGGAAACAATTGTTCACACACAGAGGTTTATTGCAGAAATCCCCTCTCTACTCTCCTCTTCCCTCTCTACTTTTATTCATCCGAGGAATTACAATTTATATACATAACATATGGCTCTTCGGTTCCTCTGAGAGGACCATTATATAAATCAAAAGGTCTAATTATAATAATTCAACTAACTGAAACAGTTCGACTCCTACAACTCTAACTAGTCTAAGTAATACAGTCAGCTGAGGTATTGACACCTAGCTATTACAACTCAAATGTTTTCGAACCCTCCTAGCCACAACATGTGGACAAAACCTCCTACATTGTTGGCTAGTGCCTAATGCCCCTGCATCATCGTGTGACATAAACCTATTAACAAAAGTGAATTCCTTGAATTTCACCAAATATTTTCTTTGAATTCCTTGCTTTTAAAAGCCAATGATATCCCTTATTGTGTTAATGTTACGGGAATTCCTTGTCCTAGTGCCTCACACTCTACTATGAATGTTTTACCAAAAGTAGGTGCAACCGATGTTGGTGTAGAAGACATGGCATCCATTGAAAGAGAGAATGCCAAAGTAGCCTCATCATTCCATATAAATGATATTTTCTTCAAGAGATATGTGAGTGGACTTGAAATGCATGCATAATTCTTAACAAATGATCAATAATATCATGTAAGTCTAAAAAATCTTCTAAAAACCTTGATTTTCTTAGGAATAGGTCATTTTGTAAAAGCTTGCATCTTTTGAGGCTCCAACTTCACTCCTTCCTTTAAAAAAATATGAACCAAATACTCGAATTCTTATTTCCCAAAAGCACATTTGGATATTTTTACATAAAAATGATTGTTCTCAATAATTATTTATATAACTTTTCCACATGTCTAGTGTGGTATTCCCATGATTTATTATAAATATGTGTATTATCAAAGAAAACCAACACAAATTTTATAAGATGGGATCAAACAAAATTGTTCTTAAGTCGAGCCTGCCGGACTTCAAACGGTGATAAACCATAATTCAAACCAAATTCGCGTTCCAAAATAGCCTGTTGACGTCGGCCAATTTTGTGACGCGAAAACCAAATGAATTCCACCCTAATCTTTTTCGGGTCCGAAGTTGGGCTGGCGTACGGAGGGAGAGTTGTGACGCGAATTTCTTATCAAATTCGCCCTAATATTTTTCGGGTCCGGATTTCCACTGCGCGAGCGGCCCAAACAAAGATCTGCTCCAATCAATTTCTACCACGTGTCCTCAATAAAAACTTGCCCTGCTCCTGGCTGCGGGTGCATTCGATGGCGTTTAAGGTGATGGGACATGGATATGGCGATTTCATATCAATCGCATTAACATTTAACGTTGTTCAATTAAGTTTTCACATCAAATCTGCATTAATTAATTTTTAACACTGTTCAAGATCGGCCTCCACTCCTCTTAGCGATTCCGCACGCTCCAATATGATCCGGCCTTCGGCTCTCATTATTAATGATCAGAGATTAATTATGACGGGCGTCCTTTGATTGCATTGCAGTCGGGTCGAGAAAATGGCTTTTAGCTATGGTTTTTCAGACGAGCCGGTTGCTGGATTACACTGCCTGCTAACTGTGACAATAAGGAGAAGTGGCCAGCTGAACTGCTGCCTAGACCTTGCAGCATATCTGCATTTCTCTCACAGAGTTGACTTCCAGCCATTCCAGTGATTATTACGCAGGTCGATATCCAAATACTAGGAGTGGGCGGGGTCGGCTTGTAGGATCTGGCCACCATATGGATTCCCTTGCTCCTCGCTTCCCCACCGCTAGTTCACCTTCTCCCACGACACGCACTGCGCAATTTTCCTTTAATTGCTCTCTCAACCGCCCGCGAATCACTGCTTTAGTAACTGTGGTCTTCCGCGAGGAGGCCCAAACGGAGGAATAATGCACCCATCCGGCGGGTCTGAGCTCGGAAAAAGCCGGCCAGCATTCGGGCCTTCAGGAGGGGATTCGTGGCATGCATGTGGAGGTAGCACCTAGCGATCCTGGACCTTCCGAAGGATGGTGCCGAATCGTGGAGGAACCACCGGAGGAGTAGTTTGGTTAATTTGTTTTTCTTGCTTAGCAGGCCCACTTAATTGGCTAATTTTAGATTATTTTACTGTGCTGGACCTTTGTAATATTTTTGAATTCTGTAAATTAAACGTTCAAGACTGGTTTCCCCGTATGAGGGCAGTCTTCTTAATTTTTTGATTTTTTGATGACAAATTTGCCATGAGTCTAGCCAGGCAATGTTTTTGACTTCTAAGTAATTTTATTCGCAATGTTAGATCGGATTTATCTTCTAGAATTCTCAAATGATTAGTGTTTTTCTGATCTGCTCATGATTTTGGGTACTTTAATTTGTATTTGGAATAATGATGTTTCAGATTTATCTCGTTTCATCCTACATACTCGCTTAATATTTCATCTTCTTATAGATGCTCTCTGCATAATTTGGATGCTTTCTCGCATTGTCGATAATCTTCATGGACTGTTTTACTTCATATAATATATTCAAAACAATGTTTTTCTCTTGTGAAAAAAAAATGATTAATGTTTATCACTCTGCCTTCAAAACTAGCGATGCTGGTCTATGTTGCTGGTTTATTGATATGGTATGATGGTCTTTTTATATTTTGGACATATCACACTCCTCACATCATTAGCGTTTTTCTCTGTTCAAGGATTTTGGGTACTTTAATTTGTATTTGGAACAATGGACGTCGGTACTCTATCTGTTGTTTTAGTATTCTACATACTGCTATTTCACTTTCTTATAGATGCCTTGGGCATATTTGGATGCTTTCTCAGATTTTTTGATAATCTCCATGTGGACCGTTACTGGGTTTTATATCAAGTCCCTGTATGTGACATGGGGTATTTTTCTATCACTGTCTGGGGTGGGACTTCCACTTTTCTGGATGGATATTTGGGTTCCAATCTTCAGATGTGAAAATGTAATAACTTCATGGACTGCTTTACTTCATATAATATATTCAAAACAACATTTTTTCTCTTGTGAAAAAAAAATGATTAATGTTTATCACTCTGCCTTCAAAACTAGCGATGCTGGTCTATGTTGCTGGTTTATTGATATGGTCTGATGGTCTTTTTATATTTTGGACATATCATACTCCTCACATCATTAGCGTTTTTCTCTGTTCAAGGATTTTGGGTAATTTAATTTGTATTTGGAACAATGGACGTCGGTACTCTATCTGTTGTTTTAGTATTCTACATACTGCTATTTCACTTTCTTATAGATGACTCGGGCATATTTGGATGCTTTCTCAGATTTGTCGATAATCTCCATGTGGACCGTTACTGGGTTTTATATCAAGTCCCTGTATGTGACATGGGGTATTTTTCTATCACTGTCTGGGGTGGGACTTCCACTTTTCTGGATGGATATTTGGGTTCCAATCTTCAGATGTGAAAATGTAATAACTTCATGGATTATTTTACTTCATATAATATATTCAAAACAACGTTTTTTCTCTTGTGAAAAAAAAATGATTAATGTTTATCACTCTGCCTTCAAAACTAGAGATGTTGGTCTATGTTGTTGGTTTATTGATATGGTCTAATGGTCTTTTTATATTTTGGACATATCACACTCCTCACATGATTAGCGTTTTTCTCTGTTCAAGGATTTTGGGTACTTTTATTTGTATTTGGAACAATGGACGTCGGTACTCTATCTGTTGCTTTACTATTCTACATACTGCTATTTCACTTTCTTATAGATGCCTCGGGCATATTTGGATGCTTTCTCAGATTGTCGATAATCTCCATGTGGACCGTTACCGGGTTTTATATCAAGTCCCTATATGTGACATGGGGTATTTTTCTATCACTGTCTGGGGTGGGACTTCCACTTTTCTGGATGGATATTTGGGTTCCAATATTCAGATGTGAAAATTTAATAACTTCATGGACTGTTTTACTTCATATAATATATTCAAAACAACGTTTTTTCTCTTGTGAAAAAAAAATGATTAATGTTTATCACTCTGCCTTCAAAACTAGTGATGCCGGTCTATGTTGCTGGTTTATTGATATGGTCTGATGGTCTTTTTATATTTTGGACATATCACACTCACATGATTAGCG
This sequence comes from Pinus albicaulis, assembly GCA_034641835.2. Classification (NCBI taxonomy): domain Eukaryota; kingdom Viridiplantae; phylum Streptophyta; class Pinopsida; order Pinales; family Pinaceae; genus Pinus; species Pinus albicaulis. Next base: position 276,121,927 of record CM076571.1, read on the forward strand.
TTTTTCTCTGTTCAAGGATTTTGGGTACTTTAATTTGTATTTGGAACAATGGACGTTGGTACTCTATCTGCTGCTTTACTATTCTACATACTGCTATTTCACTTTCTTATAGATGCCTCGGGCATATTTGGATGCTTTCTCAGATTTGTCGATAATCTCCATGTGGACCGTTACTGGGTTTTATATCATGTCCCTGTATGTGACATGGGGTATTTTTCTATCATTGTCTCGGGTGGGACTTCCACTTTTCTGGATGGATATTTGGGTTCCAATCTTCAGATGTGAAAATGTAATGACTTCATGGACTGTTTTACTTCGTATAATATATTCAAAACAACGTTTCTTGTCTTTTAAAGTTTCATTTTTTATTTTTTAAATTGAACCCGCCGTCGGTATACCGACACATTGTAGACGTCAGAATTGTGACAAATCAGAAACATCGGCAGAGCGACAGTATAAAAATGTCAGACCACATTTCGTCGGAATTGTGACAGCTTACAAACGTCGGAAGAGCGACATCCAAAACGTCGGAAGAGCGACGTTAAAAACGTCGGACCACATTTCGTCGGAATTGCGACATCTTACAAACGTCGGAAGAGAGATGTCCAAAACGACGAACCACACTGCGTCGAAATTGCGACCATTTACAAACGTCGGAAGAGCGACGTTCAAAACGTCGGACCACATTTCGTCGGAAGTGCGACCGTTTAGGAACATTGGAAGCGTGACGGTTCGTAAGACATCGGAAGAGTGACGCTTCTTCGGAAGCGACGGAAGAAGTGTTGATAGTGCGACACTTTTTAGGTGCGTCGGAACTGCGACGGCATGACAAACCACGTTTTGTCCGCCCTCGAACTGTCGCTCTTGTGACGACTATGTGTCGGAATAGTGACGAATTGGCCGTCGGAATTTCCGCCAAATTTTCTAGTGTACACCCGTTGTTACTACTCATTTCGTCAGGACTGCATCGCTTCCCGAAGATGTCTACATAGCATCTACTATTCCGGAGAATATCTCTCCTGAGGAGTATCAGTTGTCTCTACAGCAGTCGAACTCCGAGGTTTGTCAGTCCTCCCAAGATGCCAACCATCCTTATTTTTCCCATTATGCACAGGATGGTACGCTCGTTTACATTTTTCCATATCAGTACGTGAGCAAGGAAACCCTCTATGTTTTCCTGCTCCAGAGGCTTATCAATATGTTCAAGGTTTTCTGTTTGCCCAGGCTAAACAACCTTCCAACCCGCAAGAACAACCCTTCCAGGGCTAACCTTTGGGCCAGCCTGGTTATCTATATGACCCGCAAGGACAACCCTTACAGTGCCAACCTTCGGGCCAGCAGGGGTTGTTATATGGTCTGCAAGGACAATCCTACAACCCTCAGGGTCAACCTATACAACCTCACCCTGTGGTCTAACCAGGACAACCTCAAGGACCCATAGGTCAACCGAGGTACCAACCGAGATCATTGTACAGTCCTGGGGGGGAAATCCGACCCTCTCAACCTATGATGCAACCTATGCAACCTCAGTTTCCTATTGGTCCGAATGTTGCACAACCATGACCCTCTTATGTTCCTGTTACAGGTCAAACTAGTTATCAAGCACAACCTGGCCCTATCCCGCCACTAGGCCAACCGACTCATCTGGGGCAGCCTAGTGTCCCTCTTCAGCTAGGTCAACCTGTTCAACCAAGGCAACTTGTTCACCCGGGTCAACCTATTCAACCAGGGCAGCCCACTTAGCCAAGTCAACCTGTCCAACCAGGCCAGCTTGCACATCCTGTTAACCCTACCCAACAACCGATTTACTCCATGCCACAGCCGAATCTGCCTGTGCGCCCAACTTATCAGGCTCAGCAGGGCCCCACTTACCAACAACCTGCTCAACCCCAAGGCGGTTATTATCTTCAAGGTCAATCTCGACCGGTTTGCAACCCGCCCCAAGGTTCTAACTATTATCTTCAACAACTAGGCTATACCTATACTCAGCATTCAAATCCATAGACTGCTCAAACGGGGCCGACATATAATCAAGGTCCATACCCTGGTTATCAACCCCCGTACACTGGTTATCAGCAACCGTATCAAAATCCCCCGAGACAGAACCAATGGGGGGAAATTTATGTTCAACCAGGGTGGAGTACAAGTACAAGTCCTTATCGAGGGCCTGGTATGCCTTTCAATCCTTAGTTGTCATTCCTTGCTACGTTGGAATTGCCCGATGTTTCTAAATTGACCAATGATCTGATTCTTCACAATCCTTATTGGCCTCCGGTTCTGACCAAGGTGCCCTGTGACTGTCCTAAATTTGAAGGTAAAGTTGGAGAGGACCCACAAGCTCATGTAATGACCTACCATCTGTGGTGTTCGTCAAACTCTTGGGTGGATGATTCAATTCTTCTACGTCTCTTCCAGCGCACTATTACCAGTGCTTCCGCTAAGTAGTATATAGAATTACCGCGAGTATATAGAATTACCTCGCGGTATCTTTCAAGATTTCAATATGTTAGATATGGCTTTTCTGACGCACTTCCAGTTACCAGTTCGTTACAAAGCCGAAACCCATCCCCTGACTTCTCTCAAGCAGGATAAATCCACCCACATATCTGATCATATTCATGAGTGGTGATGTCGTCGTAGACTGATCAAGTTCGATATACGTGATCAGCTATTAACTCATTGGTTCACTACCTCCTTCGTTAGCAAGATCGCTCAAGATATTGCTATGGGGGCATGTGTGACCGAAGAGCAAGCCATCGCTCGTGCCCAGTACCTTGATCTGGTGTACTCTCAGTTCGGCACACTTTATGATATCTTGACTGATGCCCCATGGCTAGGGACCTCTAAAGCACCAACTACCCCATCGGTGGATGGTGTTATTGGTTCCATTTCTCAGACTTCTCGGAATTTCTCTAATGGGAAGCCGAAGTCCAATTCTTCCAATAATTCTGCTCTTCCTGCCCCTCTAGATTCTGGTAAAACTGCGGAGGTCAATTCCGTTCAGGCTAATCCTACGGAAAAGGCCTCCAAAAGAAAGAAGAAGGGAAAAGGAAAATCTAAACCCTATGCCCCGAAACCAGAGTCTTCTAAACCTCATGCTGAAAATGGTTCCCAATGCAAACCGAAGTACCCTTGCCTTATCTGTGAAGGAGACCATTATACCAAAGATTTTCCCCGACGATCTGAAGTTAGTCAAATTCTCAAAGGCTCTAAAGGGACTCTGGTAGTTCTCAAAGAACCATTCCCGTCTCAGCAAACCCAGACGATTGAGCAACCTTCACCATCTGTACCATTTGGGTCCCAAGTCTTTATGATGAATGGTGCTGCACCTATTTCAATTGCTACGTGTTCGAAAGATTACGCTGGATCATGCCAAGCAGCAGGGAAGGAAGTCATTGATGGCCCACCTCCCCCACTTGTCTCTGGTCCTTTAGAAATTGAGAAGCCCAGCGCTGAACCTGTTGTGAGGCCACCTTCTAAAGGTGTTCTGCAAAAATCTTCCTATAACCCAAATGCCCGTGCCGCTCAACACTACAGTATTGTTGAGGATTTGGCACAGGGGCCTTCTGCAATGTCTCCATTGGAAGTGCTTCAAATTTTCCCATCGCAACAGAAAGCTCTGTTGTCCGCAATCGATGGAATTAATCTCGCTGATTCTAATCTTCTCACCTTCGACCTAGAAAATTTTGTCCCCCGACTTCCACATCAAATCACTCTTGTTATCCAAGTCAGGATCAACAGCCTCAACATCCATAGAGCCATTGTGGACGAAGGTGCTTCCACCTGTGTTATGTCATCCACCTGCTAGAAGGCCATTATCTCTCTAGCTCTTACTTCGTCTCCCAATTCCCTAGAGGCATTTGATGGTCGGAAATCGAAACCCCTGGGTGTTCTCGAGAGTTTTCCGATCACGTTACAGGGGAAGATAGTCAACATAGAAGTAGAAGTGGTTGATTCCAAGCTCAACTACAATCTCCTTCTTGGTCACAGTTGGACTCACGCCATGCTATGCATTCTATCCACCCTCTTTCAGCTTCTGAATTTCCCTCACGAGGGAAAAATTATCACTGTGGATCAGTTGTCTTTCTTCACCTCATCCTCTGAGAACAAGGTTCCTTATGTGGATCAGATCCCCAATCCCCCCAACAGTGTAGGACCTAGTCTTTTCAAGGACCCCGTCCTCATGGGTATCTTTCCCGCGCCACCACCACACACCATTCAAGTTAGCATGATCTCTAGGTTAGATGACCCTTGGATCATCCCTTCACCTAAACAGGTGACCTCTTTCGGAGAATCGATGCTGTTAACTCCAGTTGAGATTAATTATTGCGAAATCGTCACTGCATCTGATCCTCCTCCTCCTGAACATGCTCCTTCGAGCATGGCTTTAGGTATATATTCTCAATCCCCTTGGCTAGGTGATGCATATTTTCCTGATCCTTTAAGAGAATTCTTCCCTTCTGATGAAGCTATTGTTGAAACAATGTCTCTTGAAGATCTGTCGTGGAGCGATGGACATCGTCATTCCTCATTCATGCCCGGCCTAGGGGAAATGTCTGATTGTCTAGAGCGTGATGTATCTGGTTATCCCCCTCCTGAGCCTCCTCCTTTGAGCTCATCAGAGAACAGTTCCTCTTCTTGTGTCAAGCTCCTTAAAAAATGAAACAAGATTTTCGAAGCATATTTCATTTTCTTGTGTCAAGCTCGTTAAAAAATGAAACAAGGTGTCTGGAGCACAGTTCGTTTTCTTGTGTCAAGCTCCTTAAAAAAATGAAACAAGGTCGTTGGAGCAGAGTTCATTTTCTTGTGTCAAGCTCCTTAAAAAATGAAACAAGCTCTTCGGAGCATAGTTCGTTTTCTTGTGTCAAGCTCGTTAAAAAATGAAACAAGGTGTTATGAGGATAGTTCCTTTAATGTGTCAACCTCGTTAAAACAGTGAAACAGATTCCTGTTCAATTCAAGTCTTTGATAAGATCTCGTAAAATCCCAGTCAAGTCTTTCTCTTGATCTCGTAACTTGAAACTTCACTCCATCTGCCTTTCATATGGATTGAAGCTTAGGGGGCATGTACCTCGATTTGAGTCACCATGCTGGGGGCATGCTTACTTTTTCAAGCATAGTTTGTTTCCGTTTCAATCTTGTGTAAAAATGAAACCAACTTCAAGAAGAGTTTTCTGATTTCAAGCTTATGTAAAAATGAAACCATTCCCATTTTACCTTTCGTGATTGTCATTTTATCAACCTGTTTTTGCCAGATGAGTGTTGGTTTTCTCACTCCATCGTCACTATCTGCTTGATCGATCATATTCCTTCACTTGGTTGTTTTACCCGTTCCTAAGGAACCGCTACAATGAGTGGTCTTGTTAGCCAGCCTCTTGACCTTTATTTGTTCTAAGCAGTTCCACCATTACCGGAACCAATAGCTACCCTTGATACCACTCGTTCCTCCAGGAGGAGTCATCTTTCAACTCTTTTCTGACTCTCTAAAATTGAAAAGATTTCCGAGTCACTTGTCATTTTGATCTCGTTAAATTGGTTGCGAAACGACATCTACCCATTATACGTTTACCCCTTTTCCGGGCTGGGATAGATTATTTACGAAAAAGGAATACCCTAGCCTATTGCGACTAGGAGGCTTTCTCAGGCATATTTTTCTACCTTTTCGGATGTGAGGAACTATCTACGAAAAGGGACTGTTGGAGTTTACTTTTCTGATGTCTTTTCAAACTCTCTAAACATGAAAAGACATCGAGTTCTTCCTTTGTCAGACTCATTAAAACCTGATGATATCGGATTCAGTCGTAATGACAATATTCAAGTTTCTCCTTCCTAGGGCTCGTTAAATGTACTAGGATGGATTCGTCCGAAGGATGAACTTATATCACAAGCATAAGTTATCCTCTTCAAGCTTGTTTTCAAAAATAATTGGGGTACTCGCCAGAAATGGTGGGGAAAAAATTGGAACCAGTATCATCGTCGTGTCGGCAGTATGTCGCTCTTGAACATGGCACTTGTCTGCATTCGTGTCGAGTTGGGGACATCTCATCTCATTCTCTGCTTGCCTCCATGGGTTTGGGTGATCCATTTTGACCTCTCATCTGTTCTTTGCCCCTTCATCATGACCTCTGATCTTTTTATGTCAAATACTACAAAATCCACTGTCGTGCCGCCGATATGTTCAAGAGAAGTTGACCTCTATAGTTTCAACCTTCCTCTGATTCTCATCTGATCCTGATTCACAAACATTATATTCCTCTATCTCGCGTCGATGATGTGGGAAACACTATGGCCCACCTTCGATCAAGGTTACTTCCTATTGACTTCAGCTCATTATCCAGGAAGCTAATCTAGAGACTCCTTGTCGGTACCTTGGAGCCTGCATGCCTCAATGGTAGGTTCTTCGCATTCGACACAAGGTTTTCATCATTGACCTTTGATCGGATGATTCTGCAGGTGTTCGACACCAGCTCACTGTTTACATTTTGTGGATTGTACCTATAGTACCTTGAGGGCCATTGTCATTATTGGTGGTTCCTCTCACGTCTGTTAACAGCTTTCATCATTAGTTGGTAATTAGACGATGGTCTTGCATGTTTGACTTCAACTCACTTATTCACATGCTTGAACTTGTACTCTGTTCGGGTCGAGATGGAGCGCAAGACCCTAGATTTTATCTGTTGGAATCCAGGTTGCGATTTTGTGGATTATCATGATTGGTTACATGACTCATTTATTGGATGGATGCGACCATACCTGAGTCTTTTTATCGATCCTCACTGGATGGCTGCGTCCATGCCTCAGATCTTGATTATTGTATACTCTATTATGGATGGTTGCGCCCATATCACACATCATGTATTTGAGATATCAGTGGTACTTGTCTACGCAGGTTTTCTGACGGCAGTGTTTTCAGTTGGACATGTTCTCGTAAAGCATTTCACCCCTTTCTCTCTGTCGGGCCTCATGCTTTAGGGGGCATCTATTACACAGTAATTTGTCACCATCCCTGCAATCCCCCATCCCGCACATTGGAGGGCCTATTCCGTGACCTTTGAGCAGTGACATGACCTGAAACCACTTTCATGGCATCCCCCTTGACAAGGAAAATCATTCCCCTGAAGACAGTTTCCTGTGAAAAACCCTAAAAATAGACCTTTTGGCCTTGGCACGACCAGCCAGTTCAGCCCTCGCGCCAATGGGGGATATCCACCAAAGAGGGTGCGCCAAATGGTGCTCTGTCCCAGTATATTACTCACGCCAAGCTTAATAAGGATTGTTTTTAAAAATAAATGGCGGAATTTTGATTCCAACCAACTCTTGAACAAGTCTCTAAAATGAGTTGGGAGGTTTGTCTCTGGATCTCCATGTAGGGGAAGTGGTTTTCCACCTATCATGGAAGCTTCCTTGAGGATAGGGCCAATCCCACCATTTTAGGGATCCTAACTCCCCTTCCACCATCTATATAAGCTTGTCATTTTCCCTTTGCAAGCTAGCCTGAATAGAGTTGAATCAGTAGTAAGGAGACTATCGTCAGAAAGCCGAAGAGAGAGAGAATTTTCCCATTCCCGCCGAACTTTATCGAGACGTACTCCGTTGTCGACCCGCCGAAGGAAGATCTAGCGTCAGAGCTTAGGTTGTATCTTCACTTTGTTTAGATTAGTAATAAACGACTTCGATTATGGTTCCATTCATATGTTCATGTCTTATGTTATGAATTGTATCTTCTCTGACTGATACATAGTTGCATGTATTAGGCTTTACACTTGTGTGTTGTTGTTTCTTCGTGTACATGCAGGTGTTCGAATGTGCCTAGCGGGAGAATTTTGATTTCGCCAAAGAGAAGGACAGAAGCGCCATTTTCTCTGCAAGCAACAGCAGCGTAGGAATTAAGGTAGGCCTCTTGTCACATATTAGTCTTTTGTAACTAGGAACCTGCGTCTTAGAGTGACTCGGTTATTTCTAGACCCGATCTGGGTTAGTAGGGATCGCCTCTGTCCGCAGAGGGGATATACCTCTCCAACAATATGTATACCTTTATAATAAGAAAAACAAACCTTATTAAGAGATTTTAAGAAAAAGCTAATAGTAAACTATTAACATTTTTTTCCCTATGTATGCCGACCATAATTAGGTAATAAGAAGGCCTTCCATATAAATCATGGCAGAGTCACCAAAAAAAAAAAAAAAAAAAAACTGAAAACCAAAGGAAAAGAATTCTTAAGCTAAAGTGGGAAAAGAAATCAGCAATCAAAAATAAAAATGAAGAAATTTAAAAGTGGAAAGGAAAATCTTAATTTTGAAACACAAACTCTAACAAGAATGTTTATACCAATGTCTCAACAAAATGAGGCAAAGGAAAATAATCATATAATTATTCCTTTTTATGTCGAGATTCAGATGAATTATGCCTTGCAGGGTTGTAAATGTTTTAGGCTTTAGATAGCAGTAATGATAAAATTCAGCTACAATGAAAACTTTCTGTCTGATGTCAATCTTTTTGTTTCAAAGCATCAACTTAATTATTTTATAATAAAATGAATGCTTAAAGAAACAAAATAAAGGTTCAAAAACTTCCTAGTGTAGTTGTTTCAACGAAGATTATTGCTACTTCTTGAAATAAAACCAGGAGAAGAGTATAGGACTTTCAAAATATGATCTGGTAGATATTGAAAGCTTTTATGTAGAGTTGCAAAACAGATTTAAATATCAGCATAATTTAAAAAAAAAAAAAACTAAAACTAAAGTAATGAAATAGAAATTAATGAAAGTGGGTACATGAATCTTACCATTGGATAATTGCATTTGATCTTACCTGAAAGGTATCAGTTTCTCCAATACTAGATGACTTCTTCTTTTAGTTAACATTAAAAACATGAAGAAGTCAAACTAACCAAAATCCTATAACCAAAAATCATTATTTATTTTATTTAAACTAAAGAAAACAGTAAAATGTAAAAAAAAGGAATGCTTTGTGTTCAAGGGAATTAAAATAAATGCATCAGAAATGAGAATGAGAATATGCAGTGATGAATGTTCTCAAAATATTATGTCTCATATAAACTCCATGATTTTTATAAATTGTCTAGAGTTAAGACCAAATCCAAGATAATGAAATTTAAATGTGAAGATAGAAAGGTCTTGAATTTTATATCAATTATGGAATTTTATATTTAAAACTGAAATATATGAGAAATCGAAATGATTTAAATATGCTGAAAAATTGTCATCAATTTCCTTAGTACTATAACGGTTACCCAAAATTTCTTTTAAAATATTTCATACAACATAATGCCTTATCGGATGATTCACATTACATGTTTCTTCACCTTGCTTAAATTTCAATCTTGCAAAATTTCACCTTTGTTGATATGCCATATATCGATTAAATGTTAATGGCAAAGAGGCATGCATTGGAGTCTATCGCATCAGAAGTTACAATGGCAAATTTGCGATATGAGAACATGCGATGAGAATATATGCGATATTGAATAATTGTTATGTCAAGAATCGGGGAATGATCGCATCGTGCTTTGTACTTCGCACATCGCATATTGGATATCGCACATCGCACATCGCACATCGCACATTCGGAATTATGATATGAGCGTCAAAAATGCGATGAGTGATAGCGATATTGACATATCAGAATATTGGAAAATAGTCATGTTGGAAATGCCAATATGATTCTTACAATAGCGGTGATGTGATGGATGGTGCGGCTCTCGGCTATCAGAAAAATTAAGTACATGATGTAACAATTTTAATATGCCTGATATGTGATGAAGGATGGACCCGACAAATTTATTATGAGAATTTAATATCATATCAGATCCGAGACATTGGTACTTTTAGAATTATACCCCTACCATTATTGCGATTGAATGGACACAATATTTCTTATAAACTTGATTTAAATTTCATATCGGGTCCAGAATTATGTGATCATGACAATATTGGTAAAGTTATTTTATCGGAGATTGAGCGAAAAGGAACATCGGAGATGTATGAATTTTGTAGTATCAGCAATATGAAATGGTCCAATATGAATCTTCTAATATTGTTTTAAATGTCTATTGGGTTTTCTAATGAATGAAAGCAAAGTTAAAGAATGCTCAAATTCTAATGAATCATAAATAAAAATTCCTTGAACTTCTTGCAAATTTGAAATGGGTTTGTTGCCTACTTCAAGTTCCGAAAACAAATGGAAGCCTGCAAATAAAACAAGACAAGAATCAGAAATAAATTAAGGAAAATGGAGAATAAATGAAAATGAACTTGTAAATGCGTACCTAGAAGGAAATTTTCTGTAAATTTTACTTCATGAATCTTCAAATTCTTCCTTAGATTTATCAAAATTCTAACTTTGTTCAAAATCATCTCATTATTTGTTCTAAATTAGAGTGGGCAATCAAGCTAAAGGAAATCAATTATTCATGTTGAGGAAATCTGAAATTCATAAAATTCACCAGAGATGAAAATGAAAATATGCTTCACTTTGATTTGCAACAGTAATTTATTACCTCTGCTTCATTCCGAATTAACTTGAGAAAAATTTGTATTGTTATAGTGACTGTTCAATAATACCTTTAGCAAATAAATGTGATGCATATTGCAGCAACATATAATAAACTAAAAATCAGAATGGAATAAAGACACTCATTGTGAAAGAATATCGACACAGATTTGAATGTGTTCACACGGCAAAATGGACACCCTGAAGGTCATTTTAACAAATTTCGAGGTAGACAATATGAACTTCATGTCATTATAGTGAAAGGTGAGACTAACTAATAATAATTGAATTGAAATTAAGCTTATAATAGACAGTCATATATTTCATGGGACAATGAGATCATGAAGCTTTGTATCCTCAAAACGTTTGACAAATAAATTTCAAAAGAAAATCTTGTAAGGACATCTCGAAATGGGGAAAATTGGCTTTGAGGTGATTGATGCCACGTGCAAACTCAATTAAATCTAGTCAGGACATTATTTGGAATAGGCAGAGATGTAGTTATGGGTAGAGGTATTGCTGCAAAATATTTTATTTAAAAATGGGAAGCAAGAATTAGAAATTTTCTGATGAGAAGAAAATATTTTCTTGAACGTGTATATGATATGAGAAGGGCCGATTGCTTGCTTTATTTATATCTGCAGAACTGTTGAAAATAAATTAATTAAATAAACTAACTAACTACATTAGTTATACTCTTATTCTAACCATATGCAGGAAAATGACTAAGTATAGTCATATTTCCAATGTAACCACTCTCTCATTTTAATTCCTTCATATATACACAGTTCAAATGTTAGTAATAAAAAAACAAATCTAATTAAACTAAGAAAAATAAATTTGTAAGTATAATTTACAGTTATTGTTAGTGACTTATTTATAATCACCTTCTTTTGAAGTGTCCTTTCCAATTGAATTCCAATTGGATCATAAAAATCTAGATGGGTTTCTATTAATGATTGAGAAAGGTTCAAAAGATGAAATAACAGGCTAGATTGTGGGTATGTGCTTTTAGATTCAAAGGCCTGGAGAAAATTGTTATTGTTATTTACAAATGTTAAACTATTAACAATCTTCTTTGAAGGGAAACTTTCCAAATATTTTTCAAATGAGTTAATAAGAATGAATGGAAATACGTTAGATATAATGGAATATTATTAATTGAATTGGATTGCTGGCTGGATTGTAAAAATACACTATCTTGTTTATACTGCCTTTGAGAAGATAGAAGCAATTGATAAGAGATGAATATCGATTGAAATTGAAATATTAATAGTTTTTAATGTTCATGATTATAATATGAAACTTCAATTTCTCAATAGGGCAATGCATCAATTGAGTATTTACTATTAAAGTGCTCAATATGCCAGCATAAAGTGTCAAAAAATATATCAGAAATAAAATCAGAAAATAAATCTAAATTTGAACAAAATAAGTGTGAAAGAAAAAATAAAGTGAAATCACTATTGGTACAACTAACAGCACAATTGAGATTGTTTTGAAATAATTTTTTTTTCACAAGGATTGGCCAGAATAACGGAATTTGAATAATTGTCAATTCCAACTTGTGAATTACAAAGAGAATTATGATTATGAGTAAGAATGGGAGTTTGATCATGATATGAATCATAAATTGGAATGTTTTCTCGAATGGTGAAATCATGAAGATAATTTGTTGCTCCAAAATGAGGATTGGTTGGAATAATTTCTAAATTGAAATGTTTCTCATTCACAGATTTTATTTGAATTTTAGCATGAGGATTCTCTTGAGAAGAACAGAAATCAGCTTCCTTGATGTCAGAGTAATTATCATAAACGACTTCACAATATTCTCTAGAATTCCCTTTGATTTCGTCCAATATATCAAAACAAGGAGGAATAAAAAATTTATGTTCATTAATGGCAAAAGAATAATCAATAACTGTTTCTCTATCTTGATAAAAACTTATTGGTAATTCGTTTATATCATCTTCTTTATTTTCTGAAATATCATTAATACCAAGAGGGGAAAAATTACCAACATTAAAAATATCAGGATAAAGGGAAAAATGAGAATCAGAAATAATGAATTCAAAAGTTTCTCTGTTCGAAAAATCTTGTGCATTCTGTTCACTATAAATTTCTGATTCTAGATCATTTCTTTGTCTACTCTTGCTTTCTTGAAGAATTGTGCTTTGGTTCTCTGAATGTGGCATTTTCTTATCATGAAAAAATTCAAAAATTTGTACAGCAGTTTGCATGTTATTATTTACTTTGATTGCTGCTTGTTCTTCATGATTTGCAATTTGATTTTCTGAATTCACTGCGGAGTAACTTTTAGATTTCAAGGCAACTTTTTCTCCAAAATTGTTGTTGTTGCCTTTTTGCATTTGATAAGAAATATTTTCTAAGCTTTGTGAGACCACTTCATTATAATTTATTTGCACATCCATATTCGAATTCTCATTTATGTTGGAAAGGGATGGAACAAAGCTTGAACTATTTTCATATGGATTGGGAATGGGAGGAAGAGAGAAAATATATTCAAACCAATCTAGTGATTCTTCTTCTGTAGGTTTATCTTCAACTTTAAATCTTAAATAATTCAAATGAAATCGAATATTAAAATCTCTAACAAACTCATTTTCAAATCTTCGTAGATATTCAATTTCATCGCATACCTGTTCATAATCGTATCCGTCAAATTTAAAAATTAAAATTGTAACAAATTGATCCCAACTGTGAATTGAGGCAACTGGAAGAGTTCTACACCAGTTTCTAGCTTTTACCGCGAATATGAGAGTAAAAATTCTGCATAAAATGCCTTCATCAATTCCTTGAAAATCATAATTTGAAACATTTTGAATAAATTGAAAGACATGATTAAAAGCAGAAGAATTTTTCTTACCATTAAACTTTACCTGAGACAAGAGTCTTACCACTTCGGGTGGAATATTGGAAGATGCACGTCCATGTATACAACTCCAAATTGGAAGTTTAATAGGAGCCATTGTGATTTAAATAAAATGTTAAAATTGAAAAGACTCCAATAGACAACAAGTTTCAGGCCCTCCTTCTAGCACCAAAAATGTTGAAGCCTCGAAAATCACTGTAACAACATTGGGGGATAACCACCCAGTGCGGACCTTAAAGCAGCTCCTTTTCCATTTGGAGTAGTGGCTTTGACTGATTTTAACTAGGTCCAGTTACTTTTTCCCTATCGCTATTGGTTTACAATGTATCTTTAACTACTAATAGACAGGGATATCAGATCACTTCTTCTTGCTGATTGGGCAAGACAATGACCCTTAAGCTAATTTGGGGTCAGCCAAACCACAACTAAGATTTTGCCTCTTTAAGAAGAGGACTTAAAAGAATGTAGAACTTAATCTAAATGCAAACTTATTCTATAATGCAAGCAAAAGAAACTAATCTTAATCCTATCTCAATTAGGTATATATAGATCTAACCCAACTAAGAGCAAGATAATTAAATGATAAAGATTTAAATATGTCTGGGTTTTAGTTAATGTCAAGCTACTGAAGTAATTCAATTAGCTGACATTTGTGAATATTGAAACACATCCTATTGAGACCTCTTAACTAAAATAATAAAACAACAACACTCAGGAAGTATTTCACAAAAATGATATTGATTGTCAAATCAGTAAATCCAATAATTAAACAATAATATGTGGAAATAGTTCACAACACATTACTATTTAATAAATCAGTTTTATAAGACAGATTTCTGAGTAAATAGTTACTCAGAAATTAGAATTTAATCCATAAGAGCAGAGATACATAATAACAATATTGAGACAAATTACCCATATCAACATAAGTGCACAAACATGAATAAAATGACACACATTTTTATTATCATAAAAATGAAACTGGTATTTGAAATAGTAGTATTAGAAATATCAATTTATTGAATCCATTTCTTTGATCCTGGTCTCCAACAGTCTTTTACATTGCTTGAACTTCTGCTTTCAAAACAAGAGCTTCAATAGTGCAAACTTTGCCCATCATACATAATTCAAGATACAAAGAAAAAACCCTCAATAATCTTTAGATCTGAGATTTTCTCTCCTCCCTCCTACAACTCTAAATTCCTATCACAGAAGTGCTTTCTAGAAGTCCAAAATTGCAGAGGAGAGTCGCCTATATTACATTCTGCAATATGTTATTTATAATATTTCCAAAGGTATTTTTGAGAGGAAAGTTTGTTGAAGAAAAAATCTGTCCAATCTAATTTTATTTGCTCAAAATTCCAATTTTTAATTGCTGGAGCATTCTCATTGATTGAGATCTTTTTCTCCATATCTCTTCTACTGTTTTCCTGCAAAAAGAAATCAAAATAAATTAAGATCCAACAATCAAAATTTCATTTCTGGCATTTAAAATAAATCGAATCAAATTTAATTAAATAAATAAAAGAAATCCAAGCTTTCTATTGATTTATGTGATGATTTATTTGGCCAAGGATATTATTAATGAATGAATCTGCACTTAGAAGAGGCTTGGGCAAATGAAAATGAAAAATAAAACTCAGAAAATTGATTTTGTTTAGAAATTCGTAGCTTGATCTTCTGCTTGTTTTTAGACCCAATAAATAACTAAATCTATTAGTGAAACCTCCTCAAAAATGTTCTCCTTGATTTTATCTTTCCAATGAGCCATCCCGAGCCTCATTTGGCCAAGTAAAACTCAATCTATGAGCCTCCAAAGTTGATGATCAAATCTGACATAATTCTGGAAATTCTATTGCTAGGCTAAAAATCAGAATTTTTAATTAAAAAAATCTAATCCTAAATTAGAGTCTAATTATCTAATAATTAATTCTAATTTATTTTTTAATTATAAACTAAATTAATTTTTTAATAAACTATTTATTAATTAATATTAATCTAACTAACTAATATAATTGACTATTTATAAACAAATTAATATAATAATTAATTATAATTTAATTTAATTAATTATATTCTATATATTAATTAATTTAAAAATGATTATTTTAAATATTAAATATTAAACCTAATATTAAATTAACTATACTAACACTCCCATTTAATATTTGCCTCTTCATTCACGTATGAGTGTCTTTTTAACTTACATGAATAAGTAATACCACATGCCCTTTCACTTCGATGATCGGGGAATGAATGTCATCGGGGTTTCTAAGAAATGCATCCATTGGAAATTCGTGATGCGATATTCCGATGTGATGTAAAAAATTATATATATATATATATATATATATATATATATATATATATATATATATATATATTAAATTTATTTTAATTAAATTAATTATATTTAATATAATAATTAATTTAATTAATTTAAAATTTCATATTAATATTAATTTTTGTTTTGGTTTCATTTTAATGATGTTAAGTTATGAAATTATATAAGGGATGATTTGTCTATCTAAACTACAGCCACTTTGATATTAATAAAAATAAAAATAAACTACAACCATTTTGACATTTTGGATTTTTGAGATTAGTAATTTATTTGAAAATTGGAGTAAATTACTGAAATCCCGATGCTTTGTGATTTGGCTGTATAAGTAAAAATTAAAAATATTAGTAATAACTAACTAAGGGTTAATATTTAAAACAAATGCATTATTGAACTAATTTAATTATAAAAACGGAATAATATTATCTTTTACGCATTTTTAACCCAGGCAACGTAAATGATTAGACTTCAAAAGGAGTGCCATTTACAAACCAGTTAACCGAATGAGGTGAAACAATTATCAATGGAAAGCTTATAAAAAATTGATTTTAACAAAGCAATCAAAACAGAATCTAAATAAAATGAAAAATTAACAAAATCGTAGGATAATCAAAAAAATCCTAAAAGGCGTTTAGCCAAAATTTTTATAGAAAGGTTCCCCATTATTTGAAGTGAACAAGTCAAAAATGGGGGGTTGTGTTTTACCACAACATGACCCTAAGTCTAACTTAGGGAAATAGAAAAATCAAAGTGAATTAATTAAACACATGTCATGAAATGTTCTAAGTGATGTGAGTCAAATAGTCTTTTAATATGAGTCGTCGATTAGATAATATTTCACTACCATTGGTTTTCCAACGATACAAGTATTGTTACACAACAATTTGTCACCGTCCCTGTAATCCCCCGTCCTGCACATTGGAGGGCCTATTCCGTGACCTGTGAGCAGTGGCATGACCTGAAACCACTTTCATGGCATCCCCCTTAACAAGGACAATCATTCCTTTGAAGACAGTTTCCTGAGAAAAGCCCTAAAAAGAGACCTTTTGGCCTTGGCGCGACCAGCTTGTTCAGCCCTCGCGCCAATGGGGGAAATCCACCAAAGAGGGCTCGCCAACTGGCGCTCTGTCCCAGTGTATTACTCACTCCAAGCTTAATAAGGATTGTTTTTTAAAAATAAATGGCGGAAGTTCGATTCCAACCAACTTCTGAAAAAGTCTCTAAAATGAGTTGGGAGGTTTGGCTCCGGATCTCCATGTAGGGGAAGTGCTTTTCCACCTATCATGGAAGCTTCCTTGAGGATAGGGCCAATCCCACCATTGTAGGGATCCCAACTCCCCTTCCACCATCTATATAAGCTTGTCATTTTCCCTTTGCAAGCTAGCCTAAATAGAGTTGAATCAGTAGTAAGGAAACTATCGTCAGACAGCCGAAGAGAGAGAGCCATGTCCCATCCCGACGAGCTTCATCGAGACGTGCTCCGTTGTCAACCCACCGAAGGAAGATCCAGCGTCAGAGCTCAGGTTATATCCTCTTTCATTGTGATTAATAATAAACAACTTTGATTATGGTTCCATTCATATGTTCATGTCTTATGTTATGAATTATATCTTCTCTGACTGATATATGGTTTCATGTATTAGGTTTTACGCTTGTGTGTTGTTTCTTCGTGTACGTGCAGGTGTTCGATCGTGCTAAGTGGGAGAATTGTGATCTGCCAAAGCGAAGGACGGAAGCACCATCTTCTCTGCAAGCAATAGCAGCGTGGGACTTAACGTAGGCCTCTTATCGCATCTTGGTCTTTTGTAATTAGGAACCTACGTCTTAGCGTGACTCAGTTGTTGTTAGACCCAATCTGGGCTAGTAGGGATCACCTCTGTCTGCAGAGGGGATTTACCTCTCCAACAAACTGGCGACTCCACTAGGGAGACATTGATTGGAATTTGTCTTGTCTTTTCAGTTGATTTTGGTCTTTGTCTGCTTGATCAGCTCTTCTGGTTCGTTTTTTCCTAGTGTTAAACCTTTGTTTAGCCTCACCATACCTGATCTGCTCCCTGTTTGCTCTTTTTTATTTTTGACATTAGTAAACTCGACTGACGCGGTTTTTTCCCTAACAGTCGCGCCAACTAGCACTTGTTGCTAGTTCAGCCCCCGCGCCAATCCTATTCTGGCACTAGTTTCAGCCTGACAGTCACGCCAATCCTGTGTGGTGCTAGGGTTTGCTATTTTCTGAGCTTTCTGAGCTTGATTTGTGGTTTTGGTGTCATTTTTTCAACTGCCTGAGTGTCCTGAAGCCTTGGTTTACTATGTGTGACCTCTATCCTCCAGTTGTTTGCCCTCTACTATCAGTTTTACATTCTAGCCCTAGGGCATCTAGGTGCTATAGTGTGTCGAGCCTCCGGTGGGAGTTTTGGGTTTCTGTTTGATTAGTCAATTTCATTGTTGCTTCTTTGCATTCGTTTGGTGGTTTCCCATTGTTTTATTGTGTTATTTTAGTGATTTCTCTCCTCCTCATTCGAGTTTCTCTTTGTCCCGTTTCGAGCCTAGATTACACGGTTTGTTTGAGTCTTTGGGATTCCTCTTTGATTTGAGGGATTTCTCCATCAGTTTGAGGTATGATCGTGTGTTTTGCATTGAGTGAACTCGCTTGTCTTTACTCTTTTTCTATCACTTCTCAAATTGTTCTTTTCATTAGTTTTCATTTTGTTTAGTGCATTTTTTCTCTTAAGACATTGAAAATACAAAAAAATCAAATCTCTTTGCTTTTGATTAGTTAATGTAAATTGAAAACTTTTCTACGTTATTAGTGTTATATAACTCTAAGGGAAAGGCTTTTAGTTGCATTAGCGTAAATTAGAGACACTAGTGGTTGTTTTGTGATCATTTTTTTATTGTGTGAAAGCTCTCAACCTTCCCGTAGTTAGCTATTCATCGAACAAAGTGATACATTGTGGCATGTAGTGTGCATTTAGAGGATTTTCAGATATAACATTCGGTAGGGTCTGGAATTGAAAAATAATTGAACATCAACTCTAAAATTTATTCAATTTACCTTAAGGCAGCATTGAAACATTAATGAAATATTTAAAGGTTTAGGCTAGTGACGTGTTCTGGCGTCGTTAAACCTAGTAGCTCTCGTTCGCCTCTTGGCTTTAGAGAGCACTAGTACGGACTTGTGCTCCCCGTACCATCGCGTATATAAAGGGATACCCCACTAGGTTGCTATCCTTTATCTGTAGGAAGTCGAGTCTGCTACCTTATATTTGTGATACACCAGACACAGCATTTCGGGGAGATTGCCTGCACGTACGTCAAGTCCTTGGTTGATTTCTCTTTCATTTTTGAACCAAGGTGTATATTGCAGTTCACGGATATCTGGTACACCCTCTTGCCTAGAGTTCCAAAATAGTCATTTTGATCTTTTCTGACTCATAAATTTGAAAATATCATCAAGCGCTTGTCCTT
Source organism: Pinus albicaulis (assembly GCA_034641835.2). Lineage (NCBI taxonomy): Eukaryota > Viridiplantae > Streptophyta > Pinopsida > Pinales > Pinaceae > Pinus > Pinus albicaulis. Next base: position 276,141,139 of record CM076571.1, read on the forward strand.
TCACGCTTGTTTCCAATCTGAAAGCGATAGAGTCACCTTTTGTCTATTTCTCGACTCTTAAAATATGAAACAACATAGTTTTGTTTCAATGTTTTAAAAATTAACTGCCCATGAAATATTCCTAGTTAAAGTTAGTTTACTTAGGGTTTTGTACTGAAGATCGTTTCTGATGGAAACTTTTTCGGAGTTCACCAACCAAGTAATCCCCTCCGATGGGAATCCGGGTCATTTTCCTCCTTTCGGAAATGTTGGCGCTCCTTATATGGCAACGTTGTCCCTTCCTGGGTTAACTGTTGGGTTGCCTGTTTGGTTGTTTTCAACCTCTGTGGTCTTGAATGTCTCGGATACTATTCAATCAGTTCCTTTGCCTAAACAACATCATGTTGATTCCAAGGTGGACCTCTCCCCTTCTTCGCCTATTTCTACATCCCCCTATTCTACTTCGCCTGGTGAAAGTCTGGATTCAAGTAACCAGGTGGCTAAGAAGAAGAAGAAGAAGAAGACAAAGAAGAAGAATTCCAATAAGAGAGAGGCTAAGACTGTAGCTATTGCTTCTGAAACATCTCCTCTTGATAAACCTCCCAACCCTCGACGAAAATTCAAGTTCCCTTGCATGTTGTGCACAGGAGACCATATTCTTCGAGACTGCCCTGGCATTCCCAAGGTGCTTGAAGTTGTAGAAATTAGCTGAATAAATCACTTATTCAATGGAGATTAACCTGATTACACATCAATTTCGAATTTCATGCATAACACATAATCTCATCTACAATTAATTGTCACATGCGGAAATAATAGAAGCAATCTCACATCAAATCAATCACACATTAACTCAGTATGTATGGGGAAAGCCTATAGCTGAAAACCCCGCAGCTATTGTGTATATTATAATGGAAAAATCATGTAACCAAACTAGTACAATACTCCTCACAAGTACTCAGTACTTTCTCATAAAGTCACACACAATCTAACTCAGTTTTGAACAGGTCACTGGTTCAAAACTCACTGCTGATTGCCTTGCCTCTATTGCGCAATCATGGCCTGGTTATGTAGAGATCCAAGGTTCGAATCCCCTTGGCTTGACTGCGCAATTGTCATGGACAATTCCTCCAAGTGTAATGCAAATCCCATGCAAAACTGATCCTCCAACTGATAGCTTTACTCACCCTTTCATCTACCTCTTCCACTGGTCTCCACTGAACTGATCATGCACTGTAGTGAAATGAAGTGTTCTTGAGTTGACTAATGAGTTACTAATTAATGAATTAAATAATATTTAATTCACTCCACTCATAACTAATTGATTAGCTAGTTAAACTAATCTCAACTAGTTCAACTAAAATAAACAGAACACAACTCCATTATCTGTCTCATTAACTCCTCCAAAACTTCTGCCACTGAAGTCCAACTGAAGTCAACCATGCAAGATGCCATCAAACCCTAGGAACCACATGATTCCTCTGTCAGTTGCATGAGCCACCTCCATGACTCGAACTGAAGTGCTCCAAGAGAGTAAACTGTTGTTTATAGTCAAAATATTATTAAGGGTAAATAATATTTGACTTGCATATTTTTAGGAGATACAGTCTAAAAATAGCCTGGGACCTAAAAATAAGAGTCTCATCTATTTTTACCAACATGTCGCATGCTTCAAGAATCTCCAACTGGAATCTCTGAATCATGCTCCGTATGTCTAAAAATAGACTTTGCGCCAGAATTTTCCTGCGGGCCCACTTATTGAAGGCGACTTCATTCCACTAAGCTCCATCATCTTGCTGCATTCTCAACACTCCCTCTCAGCAAGATATGGATTATCTGCAACCCCTATCCTGCCTCTGTGGAATTCGAACTTGCTCCTGGTGAGCGCCTTCGTCAGGATGTCGGCATCCTGATCCTCCGTGGGAACATATGAAAGCATCATGATTCTCCGCTGAACACAATCTCTGATATGATGGTACCTCATGTCGATATGTTTGGACCTATCATGAAATACTGGATTAGCCGAGATCTTGATGCAGCTCTGGTTATCACAGTAGATCACTGTAGGCTCCAAATGCAACCTGAACAAACCTGCGAGGATCTTCCTCATCCAAATAGCCTCGCATACGACCAAACTTGCAATCCACTATTGCTCTCGACCTCTATTTGAGGCGAGTGCCACGGATCTGCTAGCTACTCTTGTACCCGGGAAGCATTGTCGACCAATCTTTGTTCTTTCCTCCAGAGAAGTGCTCTTTAGTCCATTGGACTCACCCAATCTACATCGGTGGGCTTGAACCACTCCATCCTCTGTCACGTGCCATAGACCATATCCGGAGTATTGCCTACG